>CM045769.1:28736232-29336232 GCA_025200525.1 Camellia lanceoleosa | reverse complement strand
TGTCTGCAAAAAATCACATTGATCGGATATCGATAACTATATGATCAGATCAGTTATGTACGATAAATGGATGGTGTTATAATTAATGATTAAAAATAAATATATCTGATCAGATAGTTATCGATATCCGATTAACGTGATTTCTTATAAATATATAGTGTTCGACGAGTTATACACATTGAACAGTTCAGATTATTAAAATGGGACCCGTGATGACCTCCACGGACCAAACAAAACCGTGCAGTGTTTTGTAAAAAAAATAGCCAATAATTTCCAACTCCTCTCACACCTGCCGAATTGTACAGCTGGGGCCCACCTGTCACTATTCATCTCTTACACACTCTTTTTATACAATTTTTTAATACATATTTTTTCAAAAAAATCCAAAAAGTTAACCCAAACCTTCATATTTTTTTTTACTTTTTGAGTCCAAAAAGACAAAAAGTGCACTTTTTTAGTACACCTCAAACCAGCCCTAAATCAATAATTGCAGGCATGTAGAAGGATATGTGGATTGAAAAAGTTAATAAATGTTAATCAGGGGATTTTAACCAAATCAATAAATGCTGAGTTTTTTTTTTTAAATAAAAAATTTTAAAAATTCAGATTGGGATATTGAAGTTTCCACAGGTCTTGGGGCTAAAAACTCTCTTTTGCTTAATATATAGTATAGATATAGATAGATAGATATATCTTTTTATTTTTATTTTTATTTTTGTATGGTTTCTATTCGGGTATTTTTTTTTTTCAATTTATTTAAGATGGAGTTGTGGGTATCTTTTTTTTAAAATTTAATTTATCTGTGGTTTCCATTTGTTTTTAATTATTATTATTTAGGTAAGTTATGATGTGAGTTAGATATGTGATAGACAATTGAGTTTTATTAATTTAAAATTTATTTTGATGAACTTTAAAGATTTTTTTTAGTTTTTTATTTTTTTTATTATGTTATAATATAATATATAAAATATAGGTAGATATCTACAACTTTAATAGAAAATATTATCTGATTTTTTGGGGAAGAGAAAATGAATACAAGTTTTAATATTTTTTTTTGAAAATTTGTGAGAAAGATTAGGAGGGAGAGATTAAGAAATATTTTTATTATTAAATAAATAAATCAGTCAATAGTTTTTTTTAATCTATTTTGTAAATTAAAAATCAATAATTTTGAAATTTTGATTAATTTGTCCCATTAAATAATTTAAAATTTTGATAGATATATATAAAAAAAATACATAATTATATTATTAAATCACAATTCAAATTTATATGTTATATCTTTTTTAGATCTATAACTAAATTCTTATTCTTTTTTTAAAATTTTTGTGTGTAACCATAGTGTATGGGAGAAATTAAAAATGGTGTTGCAATAATTATGAGAGAAGTAAAAAGGGATTGTGGGTTTGGAAAAGTCAATAAATGCTGAGGTTAGGTTGGGAGAAGTCAATAAATGCTGAGGTTTTTTTTTTTAAATCAAAAAATTAGAAAATTAGGATTAGGAGATTGGAGCTCCTATCTGATTTTTTGGGAAAGAGAAAATAAATGCAAGTTTTAATATTTTTTTTTGAAAATTTGTAAGAGAGATTATGAAATATTTTTGTTATTAAATAAATAAATCAGTCAATAGTTTTTTTTAATCTATTTTGTAAATTAAAAATCAATAATTTTGAAAAATTAATTAATTTGTCACATTAAGTGATTTAAAATTTTGATAGATATACATAAAAAAAAATACATAATTATATTATTAAATCATAATTCAAATTTAGATATTATATCTTTTTGAAATCTATAGCTAAATTCTTAAGGGATTGTGGGTTGGGAAAAGTCAATAAATGCTAAGGTTGGGTTAGGAGAAGTCAATAAATGTTGAGTTTTTTTTTTTTTTAAATCAAAAAATTAGAAAATTATGATTAGGAGATTGGAGCTCCCACGGGTTTTGGAATTAAAAATTTCTTTTTACTTAACTAGAATATCACCCGTGCTATGCACGGATTATGTTTACAATTATCTATATGTGTGAATTGTGATTTTTAAATCTTTACCTTTTTTTTTTTTTATAAATGTCTTCTTTTTTTTCCTTTTTTATATTATATTAAAGTTTAATATTTTGATAATAATCATATGTGTTGGACTTTTCAAGGAATTAAATATCTTTTTTTTATTATATTATATTAAAGTTTAATATTTGGATAATAATCATATGTGTTGGACTTTTCAAAAAAAAAAAATTTTATTCTTGTTCTTAATGCATTAAAGTATTATTATGAGGGAAAATAATTATATGTGTTAGGACTTTTCAAGGAATTCATATGTGTTGGATTTCAAATAATTTATTTTATGCTTGTTCTTAATGCATTAAAGTGTTATTATGAGGGTAAGACTTGGGAGTTGGGAGAAGTTAATAAATGCTAAGGATTTTATTTTATTTTTAAATCAAAAAATCAAGAAATTTAGATTGGGAGATTGGAGCTCCCACAAGGCTTGGGGTTAAAAACCCCCTTTTACTTAATATATAGTAAGTACTAGTGATAACCCGTGCTACGCACAGTATGTAAAAAAATTAATAATATATTTTTATATAAAATAATATAAATAGTTTGTATGCAAATTATGAAAATAAAAAAAAAGATTAAAATTTACAATTTAAATCTCATAATTTTATCACAATTTATTTATTATTTTTTAATTTGTCACAAATTTAATCATGTAACTTTTAAATTTCTTATATAGAATTACAAACTTAGGTGAGTTCAACCGAAATAACTTGAGTCGAGCTTAAAATTTTTTAAAGATTGAACTATATACTTTTTAATTAAGTGAGGACCTATGTAGAAATTTAAAAATTCAAATTAAATTTGAATAGACTTGGGCAGAAATACCAAATAACCTGAGCAACCAAAACAAAATTATATATATATATATAAATTATTTGCTAATTTATTTTTTAAAATGATAAATAAAATTAATTAAAAATTTAATATTAATGAATAAAAGAAAAAGCAATAGATTTCCAATATAATTTTTCTTGCAAATATTTTAAAAAATACACATTTTAGAAAGGGATCATCAAATAAAGGGTTGTTTGGGAAGTGACATATTAGCTCACTCTTTATTTATTTTTATTTTATTTTTTTATCTTTTTTGAATCGCATCATATCTTTACTTTTTTATACATTTTTTCATAAAAAGTAAAAAAATATAATAATTATGTTTTTTGAGTTACATCACATCTCTATTTATTTGTACATATTTTTGTAAAAAGTAAAAAAGTATACTTATTTAGCACTTCTCAAATTACCACTAAGTTGATATTAAAAAAATTAACTTTTTATAATAAATATTTTTTTTGAAATTATTTTTAATTTAAAAATTACAATAAAATATTAAATATAATAAAAAAAAATTCTTACAAAATAAAAGTATTTGAATAAAAAAAAGGTAAGAAGAACATTTAATATGGTATTTTCATTTAATCTGAAAATAATTCTAGATGAATAATAAATTATCACCTATAATCCTTTTACTTTTTATTTATTTTTAATAAATAAAACAGTTTAACGAACTATCACTTTTAACAAAAAAAAAATTATTATTTCTTTCTAATTTATTTTAGCAAAACTAACTTTTTATCAATTTGAACAAAAAATATCTTTGTTCTTTATTTTAATTTCTCTAGTTGACAATTGAAATTAAAAAACAAAAAAACAAAAACAAAACAAAATCCACCATGTTTGGTAAGTACTAAAAAAGTTTTGTTTTGTTCTTTTGTTAAAAAAAAATTATATTAAAAATATTATTATTCAAGTCTTTATAGTTTAGAAGGATATAATTTGAACACATATATTTAAAACAAATTATATTTTGACTAATAATATTATGACACATCTGAATATTGATCTCATTCTAATTGTAGTAATATAATTTGAAAAAGAATTTATATTTGAAATTTTATTTTCTAATTTAACAAATTATATTTCTATTCGGGTATTTTTTTTTTTTCCAACTTATTTAAGATAGAGTTGTGGGTATAGATTCCCAAACTACCACTAAGTTGATATTAAAAAAATTAACTTTTTATAATGGCATAAATAATTTAAATATTTTTTTTGAAATTATTTTTAATTTAAAAATTACAATAAAATATTAAATATAATAAAAAAAATTCTCACAAAATAAAAGTATTTGAATAAAAAAAGGTAAGAAGAACATTTAATATGGTATTTTCATTTAATCTGAAAATAATTCTAGATGAATAATAAATTATCACCTATAATCCTCTTACTTTTTATTTTTTTTTAATAAATAAAACAGTTTAACGAACTATCATTTTTAATAATTAAAAAAAAATTATCATTTCTTTCTAATTTATTTTAGCAAAACTAACTTTTTTTCAATTTGAACCAAAAATATCTTTGTTCTTTATTTTAATTTCTTTAATTGACAATTGAAATTTAAAAAAAACAAAACAAAACAAAACAAAATCCTCCTTGTTTGGTAAGTACTAAAAAGTTATGTTTTGTTCTTTTGTTAAAAAATATTATATTAAAAATATTATTGTTCAAGTCTTTATAGTTTAGAAGGATATTATTTGAACACATATATTTAAAACAAATTATATTTTGACTAATAATATTATGACACATGTGAATATTGATCTCATTCTAATTGTAGTAATATATAATTTAAAGAAGAATTTATATTTGAAATTTTATTTTATAATTTAACAAATTATATTTCTATTCGGGTATTTTTTTTTTTTTTCAACTTATTTAAGATGGAGTTGTGGGTATCTATATATATTTTTAATATTTGTTTTTAATTATTATTATTTAGGTAAGTTATAATGTGAGTTAGATATGTGATAGACATGTGAGTTTTATTGATATAAAGTTTATTGAGGTAAACTCTAAAGATTTTTTTTTTTAGAGAAAGAGATTATGAAATATTTTCGTTATTAAATAAATAAATAAATCAATAGTTTTTTTTAATCTATTTTGTAAATTAAAAAATTAATAATTTTAGAAAATTTATTAATTTGTCCCATTAAGTATACATAAAGATATTACTAAATTTAGATGTTGTTATATCTTTTTGAGATCCATAGCTAAACTCTTATCTTCTTTATTTTTTTGTGTATCCATAGTGTATGAAAGAAATTGAAAAATGTGCTGTAGTAATTATGAAAGAAGTCAAAAGAGTTTGTGGGTTTAGAGAAGTCAATAAATGCTGAGGTTGGGTTGGGAGAGGTCAATAAATGCTGAGTTTTTTTTATAAAAAAAAATCAAAAAATTAAGAAATTAGAATTGAGAGATTGGAGCTCTCACAGGCCTTGGGGGTTAAAACCCCCTTTTGCTTAATATATAGTATATAGATATAGATAGATAGATAGATATAGATAGATGTAGATATAGATATATAGTATAGATAGATTATTTAGAGCCATTGAGCAAACTACAATCACATTTTTCTTTTTGTGAGTTAACTTCAATCATATTAAAAAATCAAATTATAGACAAAAGGAGATAACTTTAATCATACAAATCACAATTTTTTTAATGCTATCTAACTACAATGGCATTTTTCTCATAATAAAAAAAATAATTGAAAAAAATAACCATTAAAATAGTAAATAAAAAAGATTATTTAGAACCATTGAACAAACTACAATCACATTTTTCTTTTTGTGAGTGTTTATATTTATCTAACTTCAATCATATTAAAAAATAAAATTATAAACAAAAGGAGATAACTTCAATCATACAAATCATAATTTTTTTAATGCTATCTAATCATCATCAATAATTAAAAAAATCAATCACAAATTAAGTCAATTGATAATTAAAAAAACACAATAATTTATTTTTCAAAAAACATAGTGAGTTAAAAAGATCAATTACAATTTTTTTTGGTCAAAATATAATTTAATCATCATCAATAATTGGTACATTATGTGACTTTAATGAGTACAATCCATTTTGTTTTTCAAAGAACACAGTGAGTTAAAAATCAAATAACAAATTAAGTGAATTGATAGTTAAAAAAACGCAATAATTTTTTTTTTCAAAAAACACAGTGAGTTAAAAAAATCAATTGCAATTTTTTTTTCAAAATACAATCTAATCATTATCAATAATTGGTACTTCAAAAATCAAATCATAAAAAAATCAAATCAAATCACAAATATTTTTATGCTATCTAACTACAATCATATTTTTTTCATAAATAATTGTAAAGAAAAACCATTAAAATAGTAAATAAAAGATTAAATCACATTAAAAAAAAAAAAAAGAACCATTGAATAAACTATAATCACATCACATTTTTTCCATAATAAAATAAATAAATAAATAAATAAATGAAAAAAAGAACCATTGACTTACTACTATCACATTAAAAAAAAAGAACCATTGAACTAAACCATTGAACTAACTACAACAATCATATTAAAAAAAGGAGCCATTGAACAAACTACAATCACATCACATTACAATCACATTTTTTTCTTTGTGAGTGTTTATGTTTAGGGTTTAGGGTTTAGTGTGTATTGTAAAAGTTAAAAGACTTGGAAGAATTTAATAAGTGCTAAGTTTTTTTTTTTAAAAAAAAATCAAAAAAATTAAGAAATTAAGGTTCAGATATTGGAACTCCCACAAAACTTGTGGGTTAGAGACAGATATAAATAAATAGATAGATATAGATATAGATATTTATATTTGTTTTAAATTTTTTTTAATATACAAATTATTTGTTTTGGAAAAGGCATTGCAGTAATTATGAGAGAAGTCGAAAAGTCTTGTGGGTTGAGAGAAGTTAATAAATGTTGAGGTTAATTTTTTTTTAAAAAAACAAAAAATTAAAAAATTAAGATTGACATATTGGAACTCCCACAGGCCTTGAGATAGATATATAGTATAGATAGATATAGATATAAATTCTCTTATCACATTTTAAAAATTATACTGACCCCTTGATCAGAGTTTGCCTTTTAACAAACCTAACAGAAAAAGTGAAAGTATCTAATTATTCTTACAACACAAGATTAAAATTACGCTCGTGCCCATATTTTTTTCCTCTTTCCAATCAACGACATTCCTTCACTGATGCAAATATCAAATATCTTGCAACACTACCCACCATTAGGGGTGTGGGTCAGTACAGTTTAAATGGGAAATAGAAATCGTATAATAAGTGATGGATTAATAAAAATGTTATTAAAATTTGTCAATTTTCTTACTAAAAATTGACGGTTTAGTTGGCAAATAATAACGGATTTGTCTTGACGATTCGGGCGAATTTGCGATTTATAACAAAATATAATTCAAATTACAAAACTTGAATCGAAGAGTAAAAAGATCTAATTTATAAATTAACTGAAATAGGCAAAATTAAAATATTCATTTAATATAACATTAAATATTAACAAACTAGTAAACTAAAAATCTAACAATCCAAACAAATTATACAATAATAATTTAACAAGCTAATAAATACTAAAAAACATAACATCATCGAACATTGAAGAACCTATTGGAGAGCCTCCAAAATTTACTTATACATCTATTGAGAACCTGTTGGAGAGCCTCCAAAATCCAACATCTAACATAGTTGTAAAAAAAGTTCAAAAGTTAATCAAAGTTTATAAACAATCCAAAAGTTCAAAAAATTAATCATCTAAGTTCAACATCCAACATAGTTCTAAAAAACTTCAAAAGTTAATCAAAGTCCACGAACAATCTAAAAGTTTAAAAAGTTAATCTACTCATCAAACTCCACAATAACTTCGATCCTTCATAATTGTTTCAAACAAACTCCAAACACTTCATTAATATGCAGACATAAGCAAAGAAAACACAAATAAATAATAAAAAATTATCCTCAAAATCATTATAAAAATAAAAAATAAAAAAATAACCAATACAACAAAATAATATTCAAAAGTAAGAATTAAGTCTAACATTAAGAACTTTAAAACCAAACTAACTTTGAGACAAATTAGACCTCAACAATAGTTGCTTCTTGTGTAGTAGATGATGCAAAAAATTCCGAAAAATAAAAAATGTTTTTAATGTTATTCAAAATTACATAATAGCTAAAACCACTATTGAATAATTAATTCTAAATAAATATAAATCAAAAAAGTTACCTGACTCAATTTCTTCATATTGTTCAACATCATTCATACATTCTCTAAGATTGATTGGAATTTAACTGTAATGACCCCATTACGTATAATGATTAACACTTAATTAATTAAGGGGATTTGAAATTTAATTGCCAATTATTCTAAATTAATTTGGGATTTGCGAAAATTATGGAAATTGATTCATACATGATTCTATTGAGGATTTATTTTGGAATTAGAAATAGAAAGCCCAAATGACTCAAGAGAGTATAATTGGTGAATTAAATTATTTTAATTTCGAATATCGGACCGTATGAAAGTTTAATTAACTATTCAATTCATATTTATAAATTGAGATTCAATTCGAATTGGAGTTAATTAAGTTAATTAAATTATGAGGATTGAGAATTGTGATTATTACGAATTAAATTTATTTATGGAATGTCCAATTTGAATATGTAATTTATTGGCGAAGATTTTGAAATTTAATCCAAAATTGAAGACCTTAATGATTTGAGGAATCAAAATTGATGATGGAAATAAGCTTAATTTGATGTTTAGAGCCTTCTGAAAATTTGATTAAAAATCTGATTCGGATTGATAAATGTAAATATATTTAATTAGGCTCTAATGGAAGTCAGTTAGATTAATTAAAAATTATGGGAGATTTATGATTAGTTATGGTTAATTTAATTATATGTTAAGGAGTTTTCTTAAGTGTGCAAGTGCACACCATGTGCCACTTACACAAAAGGTGTAAGTGTAAGGTGTAAGTATAAGTATAAGGTGTAAGTGTAAGGTGTAAGTGTAAGGTGTAAGGTGTAAGTGGGTTGCTTATGGTGTGCAACCTCAAAAAAGGTGTAAGTGTAAAGTTTAATTTTTCACAAAAGGTGTAAGTGTAAGGTGTAAGTGTAAGGTATAAGGTGTAAGGTGTAAGTTGTACACCATAACCAAACCCGTATGTTAATAAAGACTTATTAAGAATAAGTGTTATTTAATTGAATTAATCATAACCGTAAATTAAATTGTAGAATAATTTAGAGTGGAAGGATATATGTAGGTGTGTGTACTAAGCAAATCTGTGTGTGTGCATGTGAATGATGTGTTGGAATTCAAGGGCGAGTGCATGTGTGCAATGTAAGGAATGGTGTGTGTGTATATGAGGAGAGAGAGTAGGCAACTTTTTTTTTTTATTTATTACTTGCTGGAAGCACTCTTGTCCTGGAGGGAGATCGAGAGCAAAAGAGTGCAGCTTCACCTTTGTTTTGGGCAACCCGTGAGAGAGAACCAAGAGAGAGAAAGAAGAAATTTCACCTCAAGAAGAAGAAAAACTAAGGAAAGAAAAACTAGGGGGAATAAGAGAATTAGAAGGGAATCAACTAAACTTCTTGAGATTAAAGTTAAGGTATGAAATCAAACTTAATTTTTGTAGAATCTTTACATTACACTTGAAATTAAGAAGAGTTTAGAATCAATTCTATGGAATTTGTAGGGAAATGGGTTTGAACAAGAAAATAAAGCTAGGATTCATAGTTATGGAAATAAACATGGAAATTGATCATTCTTGGTTTGATGTTAAATATCTTGCATGAATTTGAGTCAAATTTTTACATGCATGAGCAAACTCTACAAGTCTCAATATTCTAATTGTACATGCATCATAGATGTTTAAAAGATCTGAAGGATTAATTCTATGTTTTGGTGTAAGAAGAGCAAGTTTTGGAGAATTATGAATTCATGAACATTTTGAACTTAATATTGAATTAAAGGAATTTTGGATGTAATTGGTTTGAATTTTGATCCTAATTTCACACATGCAAATATTTTTCTAAGAGTTTTATAACTTTAATTTCATGTTTTAGATAATCCAACATGCATCATGAATTAAGAAAGTTATGGAATTAGTCTCATGGATTTTGTAAGAAATAAGGTTTTAAGTAAGAAATTAAGTAGTGTCATAGTTGTAGGAACCTAATCTTCTCTCTCTAGTTTGAGAGCTTCTCTCTCTAAACTTTTCTCCTCCTAGGGTTTCCCGAGATGGTGGGTGGTGGTGGTGGAGGAGGGGTTTCCGGCGGCCTCTGGCCTCCTCTCCCCTCCCCCTACCCCTCTTTTGCTCTTTCCTTTCCTTTTTTACTTTCCCATAACTTGGAAGCTTTGGCTTTCCATCCTCTCCCTCCTTTGTGAGGTGTTTTTCCCCACCCATTCACTCCAGGAGTGGCCTTCTCAAATCCGTGTCTTCACCGCCTCTGTACCGTTGTCTTCTCCATAGCCACCGCCTTCTCTTCCTCGCCGGTCGGATTCGTCTTCTCCATAGCCACCGCCATCTTCTCCATAGCTACCGCCTTCTCTTCCTCCCTCCTTTGCCGACGCTAGATTCGCCTTAGCCACCGCCTCTTCTCCGCCGCCTCTTCCTCGCCGATCTTCTTCATCGCCGGATCTGCCGACACTGCTGCCGAATTTGTTTGGTTATGGGTCTATTTTGTTTGTTTTCTTTGTTTTTCTTTCCTTCGGTTTGTGTTGTTTCTGGGTTTGTTTGATTCTCATAGAGTCCATCTATGCGGATTTGTTTAGCTTACCCTCATTGTGGTTGGGATCTATGATTTATTTCGGACATGCTCTATTGTCGAACTTTTATGATCAACTCTGCTTCGCAATATGAGCACGAGTACGACATGTACGTCTGAATATTTTCATAGTTTTCTTCCTTGGTGCTTCTTGCATTATTTTCTCTTTGTTCGATGTAAGTTTTGGGTTAAATGGACTCTTGTAAGTGCTGTTTTGACTTTATTAAATGAAATATCTCTTCCGATCGAAAAAAAAAAAATAGTTGTGGAAATTAATTTGGAAAATTAATTGTTTTTTATTTGATTTTGTAGTGTTTTCTTGTAATACATGAGTTTTTAAGGGAATTGAGCCATTCAAGTTTATATTTTGAAGAAATAAAGAAAATGTTTTAAGAAAATTAAGTTTATGAAAATTTGGAATTAATCCTAAAGTTGTGATTTTATAATTAAATTTTTAATCCATGCATGTAATGTAATTTAAGAGTTTTATTCAATTTAGATACATTTTAGAACACCTATGATTATAAATTAAGTTTTTGGTTAAAAAATTGAGTTAAGTTGAATTTCTAAGAAATTGATTTGTGTAATTCATAGTTAAGTTGATTTTGTTATTAATAATAAAAATTGGGTTCTAGTTGTTTTACATACATCATACAATTTCAAGAGTTGGGAAGTCTAATTCATATTTTAGAATTATGGGTTGATATAAAGAAGATGAGTTAAAACTAAATTTGGACAATTGGAGCATGATTTTGAATGAATGACTTCTGATTGAAAGTGCTTACTAAATTATACAATGGTCCTCCATATTTTTGTACGAAAAACACAAGTTTTGAGGCTTTGAGTATTAACCTTGAAGCTCAAGCACAGTTCTAGAAATTACAGAATTCATGTTGTCCGCTCAAGCGAGGAAAGCTCTACTCGAGCGTGAAAATCAAGCTCCCAGAAGTTTTTCAAAATTTTACAATCCGCTCAAATGACCAAAGTGGCGCACGAGCGAGGACCCTATTTTCAGCAATTTTTGACTAACTCTTTTAAATGCATATTTGCATTCTCTTGACATTCTAAGTATTCTTAGGCACCAATTAGACTCACATAGTCATGGAATAAACTAAAAACACATAAAGAGAGCTGAATTGAAATGAAATGAATATTGAGTGGTGCTTCTATTGTGTTTTTGTTATGTGATTTATATAGGTGGGCATTTGAGGCCTTATATCGACTTAACCCACTGTGAGTAATAACTTAGTAAAGTTATGTTCAACTTTATTTATTTTCTGAATGATAAATTCATATCTATTTTCTGGAATGATATATTCTATACAATGAATGATTGTCCCATTTATGACATGTATTCGTGGCATCCTTAGCAACATGTGATATCTATTAGCTGTTACCCGGTATCGGAGGTCCCATTATGAGACTTATTATGTCTGTCATCTGTTACCCGTACCGGAGGCTCCATCATGGAGCTCAACATGTATATTCTCTATTACCCGGTATCGGAGGTTCCATTATGGAACTTATTATGTCTACCATCTGTTACCCGTACCGGAGGCTCCATCATGGAGCTCGGCATGTTTATTCTCTATTACCCGGATTCGGAGGTTCCTTTATGGAACTGGTTATTCATAACCACCATATGTTTTACATCTGTTCTGTATCTGTTCTGTTAGCGCTAATGGATGTACCACGTATGATTAAGTATGAACTCTGATTTCTATATTTGATTTGAATAAGAATATGTATATGAATCTGTTTATGAATCTGAATTATGATTTCTGAATCTGGTATGGACATCGTTCATTAAAACCATTTACCCTGTTATTATTCACTGGGCTCTAGCTCACTATATTATTTATGTGTGTAGGTGATCAGGCGTGTAACCAGGCTTAGAGGCATCTACCTGGAATCTATTTTTGTCAGCTAACCTATGTGCTTCCCGTGGAGGTTCTAGATATGTCAAATGGCTATGGCTATGAGATTTAAAGTTTAAGTTTCGCTCCCTTGTTTGGTTAAACAAGCTTTGTGTATTTTGTAAATAGGGCTAAGTCCCTTTTTGTCTAATCTGTACATATATAATGACGTAGGGATGATGTGTATATATGTATATAAAAAGTTTAAAATTTTTCTGTCTCATATAAGTCAGCACAGCTCAATGGACGTTGTTTATTTGTTATTTGCTTCCGTTAGCCCCTAATATTATGTTAATTTGTCTCAGAGGCCTTTGATAATCCCAGGATTACTGGTCGGTTACGATGCTAAACCTATAAGGGCAGGTTTGGGTCGTGACAATAACCAATTTTGTGTACAAATTAGAGCCTTCACCATCTTCAGCGTCAAAGAACTCCTAAATGGATCAAGCACACATCCACTAGTACTAAAAGCTGACTCAAAGGCTATTGTAGAAACTGGGATAGCCAACACATCTCTTGTTATTAGAGAGAGAACCTTATTCTTATTGCCATTAACCTTCCACCAATTCAAAATATCAAAGTTTGGAACTCTTGGGTCTACACAATCATCAACCAAATATTTTTCCAACTCTGACTTGTTCTCTACACTTTTTTCTAACTCCAAATGGTTACTATATTGAGAGGCAAAGAGTGTCATGGGATCTTCCTCTTTTTCTTCATCAACTCCCATCACTTGAGGAGCTTTACTTGCAAATGAAGGTGCAACATTACCAACATTGTTCTTTTCAACATAATGATCAAACAAGCGTTCCAATATTGCCTTCACCCTTGCCACTAAAATTTCTACCTTGTTATTTTCATTCACTTCATTGAATGAAAACTTAAGATATGTCAATTTGTAGTGAGGGTCTAACACAACGGCAATATATAACAAGAAATTGATATTATCAAGATTCTCCCAATATTTGTCGTATTTCAATTTCATCTTATCAATCATGTTACTCAACACTACATCTCCACTTTTACTCAGTTGAACTAATTTAGATTGTACCAATACAAGTTGATAAAAAAAAAATTAGATGTCACATACAAAGATCCTGAAAGTTGTAAAGTCACATGATAAAAAAGTTTTAAAAATTTTACAAAAACTCTAGCTACCTCCTAATCTTCTTCTTTTGGATATGAAATGAATCTTTTTCCTTTCCTTTTGCCTCTTCCACTATCATTCTCATTTGCATTCTCATTTTCATCATCATTCTCCAAGAAAAATAACTTGAATCGTGGGTCTTCCTCTTCTAAACACTCAAAAGCTTTTTGGAAATTCTCGGCTACCTCCAACATTAAATAGATGGAATTCCACCTTGTTGGAACATCAAAGCATAGCATGTCACACCTTGAAAATCCGACTTAAACAACTATATCCCAATTATTGTCAATACCCAAAATCCAAACAAATAGAACAACGAACCAAGTACATATAGCTTTATTTCCTCTTGAACTATTCCCAAAAATGGAGTCTTACATAAGCATTTAATTACACTCCTTCAAACAGGAATACATACACTTCTCCAAACAGGAATACAAAACAAAAGAAAACAATTCAAAAGAAAAGAGGTAAAAATTAATACAAAAGGCTTCATAAGGACATCTTCTTTAACCCGATGCTTCACTATTCACTAAGTCATAAACATCATCATCAATACCATGCCCCTAACAAAACTTCAACAAAAATATGCTAGCTGTATAAACATCACCGCTTGAGAGGTATCTCGTCCTCATTTCCTGAAAAATTGTTAGTTTTTGGGGTGAGCATAAGCTCAGTAGGTGATGCATTTAACTAGTTATATAATCTTTTGAAAAGCTTATACTCATACAATGCAATGCATGGGTCTGTATGACAGAGTTACAAAACAATGCTAGAGTATACCATTGGTAATATGCAAAATGCATTGAACAATATCTCACATTTTATCGCACTCTTATCAGTGATAACTCTATCATAACATCTACAAATAGTTGTCCAAAATCAAACGTACATAAACATTTATTATCACATATGGAAATTTATCCCACATTTGCCGACTCCAGAAACAGCAAGGATGTAGACACCCAAAACCATTTGTTTTCCACATTTGTTGGCTCCAGAAATGGCAGGCTCGTGGACACCCCAAAAGAAACCTTTTCCCACATTCGTCCGGCGATATGTGTAGACAGGGCAATTGGGTACCTCGACTCCCCACGCTGGTACCAAATACAATACACAACTCACTTCTAACCTAACTCGCTAATCATAACTCATAAACTATGTATCTACTCCCAACTTCCAATCATTTATTTAAAAATAAAGACAAAAGGGAATGTATAATGCACATGATGCCATGAATTTATAAACAATGCTTTATTTTCCCAATGCAATATGATTCCTCGACAATCCACCTTGTAACGTCCCAAATTTCTAGCCCAAATGATAATACAACAATCATGACTCTTTCAAGGAAAACCGAATATAAATCTCCAAACTTACATTACATGATATAATAGTTCTTCATGCAACAATACATTAATCCAACAGCAAGTAAATAAACAAATAAATACCCCCAAAGGTTTACAAGTTTCCAAGGCTTGAGCCTGGTTATACAAAACGGTTATTCAAACCCACACACATACAGCCCTTGGCTTACACATAGAGTCATAGCAAAATGAGAGTCCCGTACTCTCAACACATATTTCCTCGCCTTTAGTTAGGCAGCATTACCACGTCTTTTCCTGCACAAAAATCCCATAGGATAAGCATAAAGCCCAGTAGAAAATCCTTAACAAAGTATATACATTTTATACAAATCTCAAGAGATGAAATGCACATGCCATGCTATGTCCCTTTTTGAAGATAAATCATATTTTCATCTTTTGAAAACCATCATGCTCAATGATGTCATGCAATTTCAATTGTTCAAACCTTAACAATTTATTTTAAGGGCGGTAAATACGACTTTGGTAATCTCTAGGTCGGTGTCTGCAAGTAGACTATACAAGTACTACCAAATTGTCATTTTTACCCATATTAACTAGAAGGCTGGACACCTATCCGCGCGGGTTTTCGGTCTTTCACTCCGGACTCTCAGGCCAACTTATTCAATATTATCTACACCACCTATTAAGACTTACCAACGTATTTACCCCAAAACCATTTCATAAAAACTTGTTTCTCAACATTCTTTTCTCAATGCAAGTTTTCAAATCAACTTTCAAAGTTTAATGTAATTAAATGAATTGTTATGCCAATAACACAAGTTGAATATAAATACTTTTATTCCAATTCATCATCCAAGGAATAACACAATTCCCTCTTCTCAAGTATCCTCAACAATTAGTCATTTCAAGACTATTTCAACGTTTTGAACAATACTTTCCAAAATGAACAACAATTCTCATATTTCCTGAAATTCATCATTTATATAAATATAAATAAGAAATTTTCCAAACATCCATTTATTTTGACACACAAAATAAATACAACAATATCATTTATGGATTTTTAGTCTCTTTTAAAAAAATCTCCAAATTCTAGGTTTTCTCACCAAAACTATACAACTCAAATCATTTGAAAGAAAACTTTCCAAAATCATCTTTTCTTCAATCAATGAAGATCAAAACCTATAAGATCATTTTAAAAGAACAAGAGACAAACCCAATTTCAAAATCGCTCAATTTCTTGAATCAACAATCAATTTTCAAAGCTATCGAAAGATGATTTCGAAAATCATTTAGATCTTGTAGAAATATATATATATATAACTCTAAGAAAATCCCTACCTCAAGTTTTGAAGAAGAAATAAGATGAAACCCCCAAAATCAATAGTGTCAAAACTCGATCTTCACCGTACACAACGAAGCCTTGGAGAAGTTAACCAACTTTGATGAAGAACTTATGGCAGAACTCTAATGGATCTTGAGAAATCAAGGTTTTGATCCAATTTGGCATAGGGAAATGTAGAGAGAAAGGAGAGGAAAGGGTTTTTAGACAGAGAGAGATATACAAAAGTGATCTGAAATATCAAATTCACGAACTGATATAACATGGTCCGCTCGAGCGTTGAAAGCCCTACTTGAGCGTCAAATATACTTTCTCAGTACTTTTGCGGACAGGTCAAACTTCTTGTCACAACCTGCTCTCCGTACCCAAGGGTTAAGCATCGTGATGGCCAGTAACTGAAGTTACCTCTGGCTAATTCTTGAACAAATTAATAAACGCGAGTGGAAATAATAATTAAGTGAGCGTACCAAAATAATCATCGGAGCTTCTATTTTTATTACAAAATTTATTGACTAAAAAGGCCGATATTTACATAGAAAAATATTATAAAAGTGCTGTGTGGGTCTATTCCGCAACCCTGCGTCTAAGATTTTTCAAAAGCTATTTATGAATTATATTGTTTCCTGAAAATTGGTAAATAGCTATAACTACATGGCAGAATGAAAAATATTATACTAAGAGCATAAGGGCATAAAATTCACCATGGATAATTATTTGCTAAACAAAGCTTGATATTAAAATACAGAATATATAATACGGAAATCATTTAACATACAATACAAAATAATCATAATCACGGTACAGAACGGAACAGAACAGATGTATGGACTTAAGAGGTGGCTCATAAGAACTCTAAAGGTGACTTCCACAATAGTGTAGCATTTAGCTCCATACAACACTTTGCTCCACACCAAAAATCAGTGTCTGTGGATCCATGACAGACAAAGACTCACAAAGTGACTAATCAGAGGGCTAATGGTTATTTAAGTT
The DNA here is from genome assembly GCA_025200525.1 of Camellia lanceoleosa. NCBI lineage: Eukaryota > Viridiplantae > Streptophyta > Magnoliopsida > Ericales > Theaceae > Camellia > Camellia lanceoleosa. The sequence goes on along the minus strand of CM045769.1, from coordinate 29,318,820 downwards.
CCTTAAAGCATGGGACCTCCATGGTGGTACTTATAAAATAATTACTCAAAATACATTTTAATAAACAGTTATATCCATCGGTTTTTCCTTAGTATATCAAATAACGTTCATAAATAAATAACATAATTAAAAATGCTAATATAATACATAAAACATAATTTATGTAAACTAAATTATGGTAGCTCAAATAATACATAAAATATATTATGGTGACTCAAGGTATAATATAACTCACCTTAACTTTAATACTTCACTCTTTCTTTCCACTATCAAGGACCTTCTTTACTTCTAATATTTTCTTCTCCCTTTTCTATTTGTTTCTCCTTGTTCTTATTCACAACCCACTCCTCTTTTTATACTAGACATACAACTTGCTCAGCAAGTTTGGCTGACGCATAGCCACATCACGTGGCCTCTATACTTAATTCACTTAATTGCATGCTTATCCACAGCTCCCTTATCCATTGATCTCCTTTTTTTTTTTTTTTATGCTTAATTAATCATACATAAAATTATATTTTTTTTAATAATTAAATAATACTAATATAAAATTTAAGGGACAACTTAAATTTTCGGATCGTTACACTTCTAAAACCAAACATTCTCCGCTCGAGCGGACAAGCAACTTTTAATGCATTTTGCATTTTTGCTCTTGCCAGGGGTCCAAGGGTCGTTGCCCCCTGGACCCCCGCGAGCTGACTGGGCAGTTCGATTCCCACCAGGGCGCTGCCCTTGGACCCGCCAAGGGGCGCTATCCCTTGGACCCCCGCGAGTTGACCGGGCAGTTCGATTCCCACCAGGGCGCTGCCCTTGGACCCGCCAAGGAGCGCTATCCCCTGGATCCCCGCGAGTTGACCAGGCAGCTCGATCCCCGACATACTTAGCGAAGTGGCAAAACTGGGATCGCTACACACCTCCTCACCATTTCACAACTCAAGGATCCAACATCAAGCACCCACCATTTCTCACTCAAGGTTTACAACTCAAGTAATTACACTCAATTTCATGTTCTAGAAGTTAAATGAGCAAAATCCCCTTTTATAAATTAAATTTGAAAAATAGGGTTTGAGTAAAAATTGGGGGTTTTCTCTCCTTGATGAAATTGAGTTAATTATTTGTCATCAACAATGATATCCATCCATAACAAGTGTAAATCTTCCAACAATCACAACATTCCACCATCATCATTCTCAATTTATAATCATCAAGCTCAAACAATACATACATACACACACACAAACACACACATATATATATCCTACATGAATAGGTTAAGGAATCACCACACAAGCTACTCAAATTAAAGATATAAAGAGTTAAAGACACCTCTAACCTGAGTTGGGATGCTAGAGCTGCAACACGTGCTTGTACCTTAACGATTTAGCGAAACAACCAGTGAGAATGTCGATCAAGCTTCTCTTTCAACTAATCTTGGAAGACCTTAGGTGAATCTTGGGTTAAGATTGGGGAAGTCTATGGAAATCTATGGCCTTGTGAGCTAGGGTTTGAGAAAAAGTAGAGTTAGAGAGAGAGAGAATAGAGAAGTGCCAAGAAAATGGCTTGGAATAGCTATTTTAAAATCTGTTGTCCCCGACAGTCACTCAAGCGCGAGTTCCGTTGCTTGAGCGTAAGTCACAAATAAGTGGTCCCACTCAAGCGTAGATTCCCTCGCTCAAGCGGAGAAGAACATGCCGCAGAAATTTTGTTGCATAGCTATAGTGAAACTACTGAAAGCATGCACTTCACGCTCGAGCGACAACTCCTCCGCTCGAGCGGCCCACCTGCAAAATCACCACTTACTAGGAGCTGAAGATCTACGCTCGAGCAGGAAAAGCCACGCTCGAGCGGGGCAAAAAGAAAACTCAGGTATCACATAGCAAACTTTTACAAGTTACACAATTTTTAAAAGTTTGTAGCCTAGCTGGAGATGACTTTACATATTTCACAGGTTTCGAATCTTGGCAATTGAGTGATTTTGTTCTTTTAAACTATCACAAACAATTAAATTCACTATGTGTGCACAACATCTCATATGCAAAAACTCATTTGCCAAGATAGTGGAAGGTCAATCTTTAGTTCTTCTCTTCAAAAATGCAATAGCACCATTGTAGACGTCCCCGAATGCCCCGCGAGGGATGAGTCCCGTTTCATTCATTTGGGCTCACTACAGTTCAAGACTCAATGTCACGATTCTTAATCTGAACCAAAGAGTCTAAATCCGGCAAATCGTTTGAGAAAACAGATTTTTAAAAGAAGTGCCAAACATGGACTGCTTTGCCAGATACAGAGTCGCCACCTAAATATTTTATTTTTGGAAAATTTAGGAAACCCTGACTCGTGCCTAAGGCCACGTGTCCGTCATCACCAAAGTTGCCTCGGCTCGGGAACTTGGATACGATTGGGGAATGTCACTTTGTGAGCACCCCCGCTCGCCCGATCAAAGACCGGCCTCTACTAACCATTATATCTAGTTTTGAAAACATTATGCATTCTTATTCCGGTTATTAGCCTAGATTTACTATGTGATGCGCACAGCATACAAGTATAGACTGGATCGCCTGAATTGGAACAAAACATTTCATGTTTGTTTTTGAAAGATGGTTTGCTACCCGCAGGTAGGCTTAAAATGCAGATTTTACCACCCTCAGGTGGGCTTAGAAAAGATGGTTTTGGCACTATCTAGTGGGCTTAAAACTCACAGTCAATGCATTGTTCCAATCCAAATAACCTAACCTTCACCCACAGGCATTTAGGCAGTTATATCACATAAGCAAATAGCCTCATGGTAAGCATGCTATCATGGCAGTCACTCACATATATGCAAGGATGCTAAAGCGTAAAAACTTACCGAATACTCCAAGCCAAAACAGAAACTATGTTAGAAATCCATGCATGATCCTAACTATACAGAAATGCCTAATGCAACACATGCAGGAATGCAACTAAGATAGGCTCGGCTATTCTGAACATGGCATATGGGATGCTACAGCTAACAAATACTCAACTTGGAATTGAAATACAATGCAGTGAGTTATGATGCGCCGAGCCTGGTGCATGCAAAACAGATGAATGAATGCAAACATGCTATCATACTGTATGCTAAATAAAACATGCCCTAATCTAACCATTATAAGCTAGTAAATAAAAGGGAGAATGACGTAGGGTTGGAAGACACACATCACACGCACGCACACTTATTACAATTGTGCCCTCGCTCGGAGGGTCCGAATAAATAATACAGTTCCGAATAAATAATACAGTTCCGAATAAATAATACAGTCCGAATAAGTACAAAATCCTAATTAATTAACAAATTAATCTAGGAAAGCAGTAAATTGGCATGCAAGCTAGGGACTACCTCGACTCTGCTCCGGATGATGAATGATGCATGCTCGGGTTGCCTTGTGCGGAAATCCATTGCGATGCCCCGATTAGTCTCTGTTTACAATTAAGCTCGGAATGTTGCACGAAGCCCTAAGAGATTGCCGGTTTCTGATTTGCTGCAACAGAGAGTAGGAAAGGGGCATGGCAATGTATTTTCACATATGTATGCTTGACTACTCTTCAGGGAGCGTAGTCCTCGATCCTCGTGCCACCAATCACGCATCTCGATGCATGATGGCCGAGGAGTCGATTTGCACGACTCAATGTGGAATGAATGCACACATAAACACAAAAAAACCGAGACTCCATCATGGATAATCTGGAGTGTCGGCGACAGGGAATTGAGACACGTTCCATCACTTGGAGTACGAAACGTCCCTCGTTTCCCGTGCTCAGGCTAATTCCTATCCCAAACACAATGCAAATGAGATGGCATGCATCATGCAACTAATATACAACTTAGCATACACAATGCTATGAAATGGCATACACAATGCACGATGTGACAAGGCATACACAACGCTCTAACATACAACCTAGCATACACAATGCTATGAATTGAAATGGCATACACAATGCATAATGGACTTACACCAACATGAGTGGACCTCAGCCACACTCACATCAGTGGCCATAAGATAAAAATGAGACACTTGAGATGCGTGCACACGTGCACACAAACCAAGGACCGATCCTAAGGCACAAATGCCACTCTAACAAGGCATGGCAAGGCATGAAATATGGCATACAAACATGCAAGTTCCAGCACTGAAATGTGATGCAAAATGATCCCGAAACATGGAAACATGGCACCCGATGCATAGAATGGTCCCGAAACACAAAACTAGGCACATGTATTGACCTATAGCTATACAAAGCATGCATTATTTGATCATGAAGCATAAAGACAGAACCAAGGCAGTCCCAAAACATGAACATTTCTAGTTCAAAGCATGGCCAAAAGATGCTAGCAAGATGGACTAAAATAGCATGCAACTTTGACTAACAAACATGGTTTACATGGCATGTATATGAAGCATATGAAATCTCACCAAACCAGAAAAAATCAGTGAACAAAACATGTAAAAATACACCCAAATAAACATGGAAATGCAGCCAATGCATGTAAAAATGAGGGGCTCCTTTGGAAGGGCATACAAGGGTTATTAAGCACATGCATCAAGGACACTTATCATGGCAAAATAAACTCTGGAAATCAAATATAATAGTCCTAAAACTCATCAAATTGGCCTTGAAATCAGTCAAAAAGGCATGCAAGATAGGGCCTCTTTGGAAGGCCAAAAAGACCATCAAGCAAAACAAGGAGAGAGGGGGTCACCCCCCTCTGATTTTGGCCTTCAAGAACATACTTAAGCCACTGAAAATCTGCTGGGTTTCAGTGGATAAGAGGCTAAACCATGGCCAATACAAGTGTTCTAATGCATAGCCCTAATCATGAAGAGATGAAGCATGCATAGGGGGAAGATGAACCCAAACAGAGAATAGACCTTAACCAAACATGAAGATGATATCAAAACAAGACTTTTTTCAGTTTAGGTCAAGGTCCAAAAAGGCTCACAAATAAGGCTAATGTATCATGCAATATAAGCCCTAAAAGAGAGATTGAACAAACAGGGCAGTAAAAGGCCTTAAACAGCAAAGAGCCCTTCAACAAAGTTGAAGAAAGGCTCAAAAAAAGATACTTTATAGTATATAGAAAACCTTAAATATGCTCACAAGTAAGGCTAAAATATGATGCAAAAATAGCCCCAAAAGAGAGATAGAGAGCAAGAGGCAGTAGCTGGCCTCAAACATCAAAGATCCCTTCAACAAAGTTGAATAAGGGCTCAAAATAAGATACTTTACAGTTTAGCTCAAAGCCCAGAAATGCTCACAAGAAAGGCTAATATATCATGCAAAAAATAGCCCTAAAAGAGAGATAAAGGGAAAGGGGCAGTAGATGGCCTCAAACAGAAAAAATTCCTTAATCAAACATGAAGATGAGCTCAAAATAAGACTATTTTTAGTTCGGGTCATAGCTCAAAAATGTAAGCAAAAGGGGCTAAGATATAGGACAAAATAGTGCAAAAATGGGGAGAATAGGAGCTTACCCTTGTAGCACAACTTTCCAGCAGCTTTTGGTCCAAAATTCCGGGCTTTCAACCTTTGCAAATGGCCTCCAAGGTGCTGAAATGAATGATGGTGGTGTTGTGCTATGGGTTGTAGTGCAAATGGTGCAAGAATCTTAGGGTTTTGGAGGGTTAAAGTATAGATATAGGGTTATATGTATAATGATGCCTCAGCTGGTTTCTAACCCTTAGAAATGAAGCCCAAGTGTTAGCTTTATAGAGGAGAGAGGCCAAAGGAAAAGGGGGGAAAAACAAATTCAAATTCCCCCCCCTAAAAGGGCAGACCCTCGGGCAGGGGTCTGGTGCAAAACAGCTGGCACAGCTGGAATGCACCAGGAGAGAAAAGAATGGCCGGCCAGGTGCAGAAGGTTTAGGTGGCCGGCCGGCCACCTCCCCTGGCCGGCCGGCCAGGTGCAAAAGGTCCAAGAAAAATTAGTGGCCGGCCACCCCAAAAAGGTGGCCTCCCATGTGTGTACAACACAGCTGTATGGTCAAAAATTGGAAAATGTAACCCAGGAGAGAGAAAAATCAACTTTTTAGAGGGGTTCAAAAGGGTGAAGAACAATTGATGGCAGGCCTATTCATATTGGTGGCCTCCCAGGTGTGTACAACACAATGATATGGTGGAAAGTCAGAAAAAGTGGCCTAGGAATGGAAAAAGTCAGCTTTCTAGTGAAGAAAACGAGCGATGAAGAGCGATGAAGGAATAAAGCTGGTCTTCAGAACAATTGCTGGCCTCCCACCCTTCTACAACCTCTCTAACAATGAAAATTAGGTCTTCGCCAAAAATGAACCCAAACCGATGCAAAACGAAAGTTCGGGGGCCAAAACGCGCGGCCTGGAGGCCCGAAAACTGACTATAAAGCACCGGAGGTGGCGTTTGACTACGAAGTTGGTCTCTCGAGCCACAGTGTCCCTCGAAAGGGAGGAAATAAGGTGTGTGCCAAAAATCGAAGCAAACGAAGGTGGTTAAGCGATCCCGAACCGAGGCACATGGCTGACGGCTCCGAAAATCGAGAACCGGGCTCCAAACGGGAAAAATGGCCTACGACCATGAAACGTAGCCTACGGCCACTGAGAGATGATCTATGAGACCTCTCCCTCTCTTCGGGAAGAGAAAACAGAGAAAACGGGACCCGATTCGCAAACCGAGGCAAAGCACAAAAGAGCCCCGAAGTCCGAAGGCAAGGCTCGCGGCCGAGATTCCGCAACTTCAGAATGAGCACAATATGCAACATCACTGAGCGCTTAGTTGGTGACGTCTGACTCTTAAGGTTGGTCAAAAATGGGGTGTCTACAACCATCATTAGAGCTTGCATTATCAACTATAATAGTGAAAATCTTATCAATCCCCCAGTCTTGCAAGCATTTGTCTAATTGTTTACCAATTGTCTCACCCTTATGATTAAGAACTATACAAAAATTAAGAATTCTTTTGTGCAAATTCCGATCATTATCAATTCAATGGCCAGTGACACACATATAATTTAGATTTCGAATTGATGTCCAAGTGTTAGTGGTTAGGCATACTCGTTACTTCCTTAGAACTTTCTTCATTTTTTACTTTTCATTAAGAAATAAGTTTAGATAATCACGAGCAACAGTAGTGCAAGGAGGGACAGGAAACTTAGGTTCCATAACTAAACAAAAAGAGTAACCCATCATTACATCACCCCCCTATTTTCACTTCTATACTAGTTCTCCCTTTGTCACTTTGTGTATCTAATTATAAGTAACCAATACTACAGGTTAATAATAGTAATTCAAGCATCACTACAACCCCATTAATGCACCAATAATAATTCTAGAATCATCATTACTAGACCACCACTAATCAAATGAGCATAACCATTACAACCTCACTGATTCAAGGGAAAAAAAATAAAATCATCACAACACAAATTCAAGAATCAATTAGTTTTTCGAAGCAATTAATCAAATATGTAAAATGCATACATCTTTCAAAGTAGTTCATCAAATATATATATATATATATATATGCATGCAAATTAGTTACCTTTAGGCCACGTTTGTTTGCCTGATTAGATTAGATGTGATTGTTAGTAAGGGGACGGTTAATGAAGAGATTGTTAATGTGTAGATTGTTAGTGAGGAGATTAGGTGAAAGTGTGTTTGTTTGGATAATATAATGTTGAAGATGGTTAGTGATGGGATTGTTAAATTATTTTTTAAAATCCAAAAAAAAATAATTTTTATATTAAAAAATATATAAAAACAAATATAAAATGTTGTTTTAATAGGATGTAATTGGCCCAAAAAAGAAAAAACAGAAGAAAAAAAAAAAAGCATTGTTCCGGTCAATCGGCCGGTCGTCTGGGAGGATGTCTGAGTAGACGACCGGGTAGACCCAATCCCCTCACTACTTTCCTAATCCCACGCTTTTCCCAGCTAAGCTAATTCTTCTACTGAGGGGGGTTAGTAAGCCGTTCATACCATCAACTCTTTCAAATCATCACCAAACATGGTATGAGTAGGACCGACAACCATCCTACTCCAGTCCAGGCGCTCATAAGGCCAAACAAACGGGACCTTAACTTCCGTGATCAGCTATAACCACCAAAACCATTGACCACCAAAATCAAAACCCACACAATAAAATAGGAATGCCTCGAAGGCAACCACCAAACTTTCACAAACAGAAGAAAAAATCAAAGCAAAAGAACACAATTGATAAGCAAATACTCTACATTAAGAGCTTCCTCCCTCCCAACACCTCCGTCGTCGTCATCTACAAGTTCGTAGACGTCTCTTGCTATAACAAGAAAGACAACCACATCTCGAAATCCATCATATCACCATTTCAATCTGCTCGAAGTCCTTTATCTTACTATTTCAATATGTCCCGAAGTCCTTTATCTCACTATTTTGATCTATCTGATAATCATTTCATCATTTTGATTTGCCTAGCAAGTTCGTCACTTAGGCTTCATTGCCTTCACTTGCAAGCTCCGATGGTAGAGACTCGTTGTTGACCTCCCATTCCTCCATTTTTCTCTCTCACCTACTTCTTCTATTTTTATTTACTAGTGATGTTGTTCAATCTAAAAGTGTGTTGTGCAATACATAATGTGGGTGTTGATTTCTGACCTCACAACCAAACAAATCTTTCTATCGAAATCTAGGGAACTTAGCTACAAAGCACATGGCAGAATAGATTAAGCCAAACACCTACACATAAGAGAGTAAGAAATACTGCGGTAGCTCATCCATCCGGGGGCACTCCGACGATCAAGTCAGTAACTTATCTCACAAGATATCAACACAAGTACTTAACTCACAAATAAAAGCATACTTTAGACCCACGGGGGTACCTTACTTTTATAGTTAACAATGCTCTCGTCTTCTAGAAGTATCACTTCATAGGACTCAAGTGTAACACTTATCTCAAACTCTCAGCCATATAAGAATGATCCCACTTAAGAGCCTCATCTTTATCCAAATAGAGAGCCTAAGCTTACCTAAGACTCTTGTCATCTATCCGACAATCTCAGATTCTGGTATTACCGCACCATTTCTCGGCAATATCATAACAACCTCGGTAACACGGCTTATCCATGTGACATCTTGGATAATCACCTCGGCCATGTGGGCAGTCTAAAAATATGTCCCCACATAAGGTAGGCTGAGAAAAGAAAGAGATTCTGAAAGAGATTTTTTTTTTTTTAAAATCTTCAAAAGGATAAAATTGTTATTTAAAAAAAATAATTGATGATGCTAGCAAAATGCATTAGTTGACTTTCACAGTTTGTTCAGAAAGGGTAAATTATAATGTAATTAAATACTTCAAAGAGGGGAATGTACTTTCTAAAACGTCAAGGGAGAAATTGTATTAAAGACAAACCTCAAGGGGTGTACATGTAATTTACCTTTTATAATTATATAACAAATGATTTCTTTTATTAATAAATGTTAGAAATATATTTCAGTTAACGATTTAATTAACATTATTGTTGTGTAAGAGAGTAGTTTCAAATTTTATTTTTTCAATTAATTATGTTAAATACAAATTTTTGACAATGTGTAATTTTTAAAATTATAGAAGAAAATCCGTATTTTAAATAAATCTCAAATGGTGTATTTATATTTTACTCCAAAAAAATATTAGGTTACATTACAAATACATCTTCAAATTTATCAAAAATGTAGATTCTCTCTTGTACTTGAGGTATGACATCTCACCTTTTTGAGATTTATAATCATATAAGAAATAATTTTCTTCATTAATCAACTATCAAGTCAAATTAACAAAATGTATGATGTAAGTAATAATTTTTATACTATTTTTTTAAAAAAAATACATGTATTAACTTTTATAAAGTTACACTTTTTATTTTGGTTTTTCTTTTTCCTATATCACCTTCCGTATTTCTTATTTTCTCTCAATTAGTAGCATCACCTTACCCCAACCATCATACCACATTCTCTCACCCTCGATCATCACCACTGTTATTATTGTCTACAAGTGTTTGATGTGTTGCCAAGAAGGATTGAACAATATTGTAGTAGTGTAAAGAGAGGGATTTGGTGATAAGTGGAAAAAAATCTTAATAATGGGATATTTGTAATTTCTAAAACATGAGAAAGGAATATGTATCTTTGACAAAACTCAAGGGGTGTATTTGTAATTTATCGAAAATGTTAATACCTATTTTTTAAAACATAAATAAATAAATAAATTTCACCGACCTTCCTGAAGTCTGGAGAAATTACAAGTAATTATATAGTTTTGATATAATTACATGGAAGGCTTTGTTTGGGAACTTAGGTTTTTTTATGAGGTGAAAGATGTTAATTGACTTGTTTGGTTTTCATTAATTTTCTGAAATTGATTTTTTTTCCATTATTTTTTTTATTTTTAGTAATTTTTTTTATATATTTTAAGTAATTTTTGTTTAATTTTTAGATGCGCTTAACCTATGCACCTAAAAAATAAAATATTTGTGAAAAAATATATATAATAAATACACAAGAATATAAAAATATATTAAATTTTTGTATTTTTTTATATTTTCTATATTTGGTTAATTTTTAAAAGATTTTTTTTCAGAAATAGTATACTTTTTGAGTGCATCTAGATTAGGTGTATCTACAAAAGTAAAAAAATTACCTAAAATATTTAAAAAATTTATTAAAATGAAAAAAAATATGAAAAACAAAAAATTCAATTTTAAAAAAATCAAAGAAAACCAAACAAGGTGATTCATGTGTTTGGGAATGTTTTTTTAGTTGAATAAGTAATTATAAGTAAAAAATTGATTAATTGATGTGTATAACATAACCCTTTAATATTGTGGTTTGAATTTTTGAATTTATTTTATTTTATTTTTTGTGACTTTTTGACTTTTATCATACGACCCTAATATGGTTAAAAAGAGCAAAACTAATACAATTAATGCGAGGGCACAAAAATATACATTTCACTATAAAACAAGATGACAACCTCATTTTTCATCCATGTGACAAATGAATTATTGATAAAAATGAGATTAAGTATTATATAAATTCAAATCTTAAAAAAATTTAATATAATTATGCAAAAATAATGGGGCTTTTTTTTTTTTTTTTTTTTTCCAACTAAAAGGAGGTTAACGTAATTTATCCAAAACAAAACATATGTGTTGGTATATACTATTCTCAAAACAAATAACAATCACTCTATTTGGTTTCTATTATCAAAATTCACTTTTTAGAAAATTTTACTATTTTCTTTTGCGTGTTTTTTATTTTCATTGAGTTTTTTTGGAGAAAATTGGTATAAGATCCCTGTCCGACTTTTGATAGGAGAAGAGGTCCACAATAATATTTTTTGATACCTAAGGTCCCTCAATGCTATTTTAGGTTGTAAAATACCTATTTTGATGATGCAGATCGAGTGTGCCTTTTACATTTCTTTCTCTCTGTCTCTGTCTCTCTGTACTGTGTGTCACTACTGAGCTTCAACAATGGCGGATGACGATGAAGAACATCAAACTTTGATCTACGAATCAAGAAAAACTCCTCCAAATCCACAATGAGAATCACTAGGTTTCTCAAACCCCACACAAAGCTAATCAACCAAGCAATCCATGTTCCAAACACTTCTCTCTTGTCTGAAATCTTTCTTCACAGTCTTCAACAATGGCCCTCAAAAGTCCTCTTTAGAGCCTGGAAACAATCCCAGAGAAGATGGAAGGAATGGGTCAAAACCTTAGCTGAAAAACATGGCATCATTTGGAACCAAACTAGTTTTGCGATGCTATTACGAGTTCTATATACGAAGTTCACTGTAACCCTGATTTGGTACTTGAGTTGTGTGAGTTTTGGTGTGCGAATTTTCTTTTGATTTCGCCACTATATGAATTTTCTCTGGATTTTGGCCTTTATGTGAATTTTCTCTAGATTTGGCCACTGTGTGAATTTTCTCTGGATTTTGCCACTATGTAAATTTTCTTTGGCTTTTGGCCATGTGTAAATTCTTTCTGGATTTAGCCACTGTGTGAATTTTCTCTGAATTTTGCCACTGTGTGAATTTTTTCTGAATTTAATCACTATGTAAATTTTTTTTCTAGATTTTGGCCACTGTGTGAATATTCTCTGAATTTAACCGCTGTGTGAATTTTCTCTGGATTTTGGCCACTATGTGAATTTTCTCTGATTGTTCACTGTGTGTATTTTCTTTGGATTTTTGCCACTGTGTGTAATTTTGTTATTCTACGATAATAAATTCAGTGATGATTGGCTATGAAATTTTTGTTGTTCCACATTTTGTAGATCAATTGCAATGAATGTATATTGTCTGCAAAGAAATTCTCTGGGAAGAAATTCTCAAGGAAGTCCAAAGAAATTTCTTTGGAAAAGAAATTCCTTAGGAAGTCCAGAGAAATTCCCAAGAGAGAAATTCTCTGGATCAAATTTTTTCTGAATCGATATTGAGAGACCTTAGACATTATGAAAATATTAGATGTTTTTTATATTATAAAATCTTAATACCAGAGACCCTAAAAAAAATCCCTATTTTTTTAATATTTTAAGTAATTTTTAGACACACCTAACATAAATACACTTAAAAAGTATAATATTTGTGAATTTTTTTAAAAAAAATTCACTAAATACCAAAAATATATAATAAAAAAAATAAAAATTCAATACATTTTTTGTATTTTTGTGTATTTATTAATTTTTTAAAATATTTTTTCACAAATATTTTACTATTTAGATACATCTAAGTAAGGTACAATTAAAAAAGTAAAAAAATTGTTTAAAATTTTACAAATATTTACTAAAAACAAAAATGCAAAAAACAAAAAAACTTAATTTCCAAAAAATTAAATTTAGAAAATTAAAATCAAACGAACTGATAAAATTTTAAGAATATGTTTGCTAACACAAATAATATTCTTTTTGTTTTTCAATAATTTTTAAAATTAATTTATCATATATCATTACAAAACGTTCATTGTTTGCTAATGAAAATGTTAAAACTAACAAAATTTTCTATTTTAATGGAACTCTAAAGAGAAATTAGTAATTCAAACAAAGTTGTGGCTAGCAATCACACTTTTTACAAAAATAAATAAATAAATAAATAATTATTGTAATTTGATAATAAAATTTATCATATCCTATTTGTTTAATTTTTAATTAAAAAGTTGTACAATGGTTAAACAAACTAGAAGGGCATGAGGTAAAACTTTTAAGTAGTATAGTTAGAACTATTTCTGAAGATAGAGATTGAGGGATTATTTATTTATTTATTTATTTTTTGGTATTACTGTTTTATGTGAATATTGTGCTTGCGACTAGTGAAATCATACAAAAAAGAAAATAGATGGAGCTATCGTTCAAAATATAAAATAAAATAACAAGATAGAGTTAGTTTTGTCTTTCATCCAAATCAATATGCTCATGTAATAATTGAGGAGTACTCTCAAATTTTGAATTTTATGTTTGTGCATAAATTACGAATTCGTGAATAGATTTATTGATAGAAAGAAAAAAAGGAAATTTTCTTAAGGTATTTGATATTAAGATTCTATAAAGGGATTTTTATTCATAAATCCATTTTAGAGTTGTTATAACCCATTAGGTCCACAAATGAATATTATAACCTGATTAGTCCCATATACTTTTCTTTTTATTCCATAAGGTCTATTTTTCTAATTTAATATTTTTATTTGGACTATTATGCCCTTATATATATATACAGTGTTAATACATATCACGTTGTATGTTTCTTCGTTGATTCAGTTTTGGCAGTTTCTTTCTTTACGCTTTTCATCATCATTCTAATTCAGAGGGATACGTTTCTATTTTGCATACTTGTTCCAAGGCTTTGATGTGCTAGGGTTTCATTCTTGCTGTTGTAGTCTGGTTCGATGATTTTCGAGTGAAGACGACGAATTGGAAGGTGTTCGGTTGTCACATTTTCTGGAGTATAACTAGTTCAAATCAGTTGTTTTCGAGTTTCTGGACGATTGTAGGATTGCATGATTAAGGTTAGTATCATTTTGGTTATGAATACATGTTCAGTTTATGGTTTCATTTGTATGATGGATCAGATGCTCTGTTTTTTGATTGATATGGATCGGATGCTCTGTTTTTTCAATTATATGCATTTTACGTGGTCCTGTGAAGGGGAGTTCATTCAGATTATGTGAAGAATGTGTAGTTCTCATTTTACTTTGATGTATCCATAATGAGGCTCTGTGTGGCTGATATAATTCAGAGTATATGTATCAATGTGAATGTTTACATCTTGTTAATGTGAATTATGTGAGAATGTGGATGTTCTCATTTTAAATTGATGTTTGCTTAATGAGGCTCTGTGTGTGTGATATAATTCAGAGTATATGTATCAATGTAAATGTTGACATCTTGTTAATATTATGTAAAGAATGTGGATGTTCTCATTTTACTTTGATATTTGCTTAATGAGGCTCTGCGTGGGTGATATAATTCAAAATATATGTATATGTATCAATGTGAATGTTCACATCTTGTTAATGTGAATTATGGATTTAGCACTTGAACTGTACACATAGTCATCTAATTTTTGCACAATGTGAATTTTTATATCGATTTGGATTACTGTTCATTGTTGTGTTGTTGTGTTTTTACAGGAGATGGATACCTTTATGATGTTGGTGTGTACATATGGTTGCAGTACAACTGTAATAAATGTTGCCCACGCATTGTGTTATTCTCGTTTGGTGGAGTGTTTGTGTGAAAAATAGGATGAGTTGTCTGCTGGTTCTATTTCATTGTTCTATAAACTACCTGGGATTAATAGATGTGATTTGGACTATGAGGAATAATTTCAGAATATGTTACTATTTGCTAAATCAATGGGGTACAACATGTAGAAGTTGTTGTTGAGTTTAACAGTGATATTGGTCAGTCAAGTAGCTCTGGATTGCTGCGTATGGGGGTTAAGGAAGAAATTAATGCACTACAGAGATTTTGCCACCATAAGGAGAAGGTGTTGTTGTCAACCCCTTGGGCAAATGGTATTACGCATGCAGGACAATGATTTGTTAGAAGAGCACAAGAATTTTGTGATGTTTTATGTAAGTATGCCATCCAATGTGGGTTTCAGTTTAAGTATGTCAAGAACGAGACAACAAGAGTTACTATTGTGTGTGCGATGTGTGAGGAGAGAGGCTGCTTATGGGCTATACATTGTAGAGCACAACAAGCAAATGGTTTTTTCTACATCAAGAGGTTTAGTGCTGTACATAGTTGTGGTACTGATGTCTGAACATCGAAGAATCCGCGAGTTAGTTCGGATTTGGTGTCGAGAACCATATCTGAAATTATGAGGGACAAACGACTCGGCCGTGTGATGTGGTGACTATTTTGAAGAGGGATTATGCGCTAGATATGAGTTACCACGTAGTATGGTTGGGCGTGGAAAAAGCAGAGGCTGTTATTCATGGAGATCATTCATTATCGTTTGACCAACTGCGGTGGTATTCGGATGCTGTGATCTGTTACAATCCAGGGAGTTATGTCAATATTGACTATGATGCGAGTAGTCAACAGTTTTGTTGTTTTTTTGTGTCATTCGCTGCGTGTATTTCTGGATTCAATTCTTGTCGGCCTTTATTATTCCTCGATGGAACATTCCTCAAAGGAAAGTACAAAGGTTAGTTACTTGCGGCAACGGCGAAAAATGAAAATAATGGTTAGTATTTTTTTTTAGTTGTCTATTCATGTAAATATTCACATTGAGTAGCATAGATTATCAGTAATGTAAACATTCACATTAGTATATGCTGATGTGAATGTTCATACCTACGTCTGCTAATGACAGTAATGGGTACATTCACATTATTATACACTGATGCGAATATCCACATCAGTGTCTATTAATGTCAGTTTATCCATTATTGGGCAGTACTGTGAATGTTCACATCATGAATGACTTCAACAATCAACAATGACATTATAAATGGACGTAAATGTGAATGTTGACATCATTGATGTTTACGAACCCAAATCCAAAAACAACAATAGTAACAGGGCAATGTAGATATAAACATCCACATGACCTGTTTGCTTTATATTGTTTTCTATTCACTTTGGAATATTGTCAACAATTGTGTAATGGTGTTGTGTTGTAGGTCTATTTCCTGTTGCATTTGCGATTGTTGATTCAGAGACCACAGCCAATTGGCGTGGTTCTTGCACGAACTTAGGAAGGTTGTTGATGGTAAGCGCTAGATTACTTTTATTTCGGATCATAATCTTGGTCTGTTAGAAGCTATGCCAAAAGTGTTCCCATCGGCTCACCACGGTTATTGCTTACAACACTTGAAGAGCAATTTAAGAGACTGAATGAAAGGAATTGATAATGGATTTAGGGATCACCTAGTTAGTAGTTTGGGTGATTGTGCTTACGAGCCAACTGTGGTAGGGTTCCATGAAAAGCTTGCAAAATTAAAAGAGAAGGGTAAGCAACGAGCACATAATTTTTTCAAGGACTTTGCACCTGAGCACTAGGGAAATTCATACTTCAGGTAATAGTAGTTTCCTAATGTATTCCGTTTGTCAAGTTTAGAATGGTAGCGATGTGAAGTTTCAGTTATATTTTGTGGCAATGTGATATTTCATATTCAGTTTAGAAGAAATTAAATTTCGTATTGTACAATGTTCGTGATGTTATGCAGGGACATGCGTTTTGGGGAGATGATATCCAATGCGGCGGAGTCATTTAATAGTTGGATTAAAGAAGCACGCAATCTTCCTATCACTCAAATGGTGGACATAATTCGTACGCAGTTGATACGGCAAATGTCTGCACGGCATGACCAAGCAAACAAATGGAATGAACTTATTTGTCCTACATTCGAAACAATCCTTATGGATTCCTTCAACGATAGCAGGTTTTGGCAAGTTAGCAAAGCCAATGAGGATGTGTTTGAAGTTCATTCGATACTATTTGTTACAGTTGATATTGCAAGGCGTACGTGTTCTTGCTTCAAATGGCAAATCAACAGATTCCTATGTGACCATGTTGTGATTGCTATTCAAAAGAGCCGCTACAATCTCAATGATTGTGTGAAACATTACTTTCATGTAGAGATATATCGTGTAGTCTATTCGGGTGCCATATTCCCTATACCATCGGTGGAAAAGCCGTATTTTGATCCCATGGACTTCACTATATACTCGCCAACTGTGAAAAGACCATCCGGAAGGTCGAAAAAGAATAGGATCCCATCAAAGGGTGAGAAACTGAAACAAATAAGGTGTGGGAGATGTGATAAGTTGGGGAGTCATAATCGGAAATCATACAAAGAGCCGATATAGGATGTACATTTTTCATTTCAACATTGTGTTTTACATTAGATTCTTATATTCATTTTTGAAATAAGATTGTGTTATGTTGGCAAACATTGTGTTGCAATAAGATTACGTTGTGTTGGTAAGCAGAATAATGGTTTAGCAAACTTAGTATTTCATTTGTGTTTTTTCTTTTTATTTTTGGGTACGAAACTGATATCTTGTTAAAGTTTTAATGATGAATACATGATGTGGACATTCACACTTGCGTAAAAAAATCATATTATGTGAAAACTTGCACATGGGTTGAACTTTTTTACCTTATTGTTGTCAATGTTGACATGAATTTAAACTGTGATGTGAACTTTCACATGCATAGAGATTGACATGGTGTGAACATTCACAACTGTTATGAATGAGAACAAATGTGAATATTCACACCTGTGTATATTATCTGTAATGATGTCATGTAGACAATGTGTACGTTCCTGCACAAAGTATGTGTATTACAGAAAAATCGGGTTCAAAAAATCGCATCAATTATGCTCATCACAACACAGCATTATGAATATCATAAGTGAATATGAACATTCACATAAGTGTTGTAACTGTGAATATTCACATCTGCAAAACATTAGTACATATGAATATCATAAGTGAATGTTCACATTTGGCAGATAAGAATAACATTCACTTTTTTTATGAACAAGAACAAATGTGAATATTCACACATGTGTATGTAATCCGTAATGGTGTCATGTAGACATTCCTACAGAAAATATGTGTACTATAGAACAATCGGGTTCAAACTATCGCATAAATTATGCTCATCACAACACAGTAGTATGAATATCATAAGTGAGTATGAACATTCACATCAGTGTTGCAACTGTGAACATTCACATTTATAAAACATTAGTGCATATGAATATCATAAGTGAATGTTCACATTTGGCAGAGAAGAATACCATTCACAACTGTTATGAATAAGAACAAATGGGAATATTCACACGCGTATGTGATCTGTAATGATGTCATGTAGACCAAGTGTACATTCTTGCACAAAATATGTGTATTATAGAACAATCGAGTTCAAACAATCGCATAAATTACACTCATAACAACACAACAGTATGAATATCATAAGTGAATATGAACATTCATATTAGTGGTGCAACTGTGAACATTCACATCTGTAAAACATATCAACACCAAAAGTAGTTCAAAATTCGCAGGTGGCTTTTTCTCATTAATAGATATTGTATCACTGTTTTACAATCAGTTGTTGTGTCAAAATGTTAAAGCATTTCATATTAACATTCATATCGAATGTTAGTTAGTTTGTAGGTGGACACCTCCCACCTATAGGTTTTAATGAATCTCTGATTTCTTATGATTCAAAAAACTATGTATTAACAAATCTTATAGTCCACACCATTCTGAACTAGTGAGGTTGCCCACAATTTCTTCATAGTATATGTGCGCCCGCATGAAGTAACATACTGCAGGTCCGCAGTCCACTCTGTAAATGCAAAATGGTTTTGATTAGCAGTTGACATGTATGTTTGCATAATGGTTATGGAGGATTTGTAAAAAATGTAGTGAGGCTTACGAGTCATCGCCTTGCTGAGGATAAACATCAACTGATATGATTGGTTGTGACGGATATTGGCCTGATAACTTAGTGCATAGCGGTGATGACTCACCAATAACGCGCACAACAAGCTCGATGTACTTCCTCTGTGTAGGGAATTTCAAATTAGGCACCAACAAACATATGTGGGTGTATAGTCATTTAACGCATGAGAACAAGTCATATTTGTGTTCAAAAAAAGCCACTTACAACTTTCTATGCTTGGTTGATATGCGGGTTGTGTATGCTTGTCCTTGGGCACAATGAGTTGTAATGACTCCACAAATTGTCTTTAGCATCATACACAACTATCGCCCAGTGGTACTCATGGTGCAATGGGAATAGTAGGTATCTCTCTCCTTGGTAGTTTTTGACATGTGCATCAATGTCTTTACTCATTTTACGAGGAAGGTACTCTCGTATCACTTTCTATACACATTGGACAAATAATTAATGGACTGTGAAGTTTCACATTCACATTAGAAAAAATGGAATGATAGATTTTACGAAACACATGTTTGTGAAGATGAATGACACTTCATCTGAAGTTGGGTTGACCACTTCTTGTTGTTCATGTAATAGTTTGGCATATGTATCTATGAGCTGCACAAACATAGGGTCATATTATATTATTTGTGGTGGGTGAACAATGTGTGCCTGTGGTTGTGGATGTGTGTGTGTGTGTCTGTGCATATATGCATGAAGAGTGAATCATTTTCATAATGGCATATATTGTTGTGTATGGATTCTTCCTTGATAAGGTTCACAATGTCATCAAAAAACACATGTGTAGATTTTGAGTCTCCTTTCCACACAAGCAGCCTGTGCATTTTGAACAAACCAATGTGAATATTAACATTGCGCAGATCTGAACAAACTAAATAAATAAGCACAGTGATGAATATTAACAATTATGGAATATGAATGTTAACATTAGGTGTTTGTACAGTCACTTACTCATTGCCTCCACTCTTTTGTAAAGCATGGACCTTTTGCTTGTCTTATTTGGACATCTTGCTCCAGACTTTGAACTTGTTGGTCAAGGTTAATTTTTTTGGGTGCTTTGCTGGTGGGTGTTTCTCCACATCTTCAACCATTTTGACTGTATGGGGCTGCTTTTGGCCAAGTAAGTCTGGGTACTGGAAGTCAGGCAAGCGACGTTCTTTTCGATCTTTTTCCTTCATACGCTTCACCCTAGAAGGTGGGCTGAGATTGTGTTGCATTGGGCTAAGAGGTTGCTTCTGTGCCACAGCCTGTGTGACAATGTGGACTGACTAGTCATCGTAAAGGTCCCGAAGAATTGTTTTCTCGCATTCTAAGTCGATGACCAGCTGCGTTAAGCGTTTTATTTCTTCATCCTTCTGCTTCATACACTTTTTTATTTCGGTATTCATATTGGGTGGGCTTGACTGGTTGAACAATTTATGTTCAAGATCAGCTATGACTCTTACCCTTAACTTCCATGAGAATTGAAAGTGTTTGTATTTTACTTCCCATTGCCTTATGACGCCCCAAGCCTTCCGATTTTCTTTGATAAGCACATCAATGAAATCAGGTTGGTTTGTGTTTGGAATGACAATAGCTCTCTCATCATGTAGGCTGCTAAACGGAATGTGAATGTCTTCATTACTGTCCTTTAGCTCCACTCTATCCCCAAAAAATTGGGAGTTGCTGCCATTGTGTTGTTCTTCCTTGATGTCACATAGGTTGGTAGATGTTGTGGCTGGTTTATAAATTTCGGCCTCCACCTTCTATGTTCTACGCCTGAACTTTTGTAATTCTGTTGGGATTGCAAAGAGTTCGCCAGCATTAACCTAAAAATGAAAAAATTATGTTACTTAACGTATATATTTGGGTGGTGTTATAATGTGAATGTTTTGATCAATAATTGAAGGCCCTACCTCATTAAAACCAATATCAGCCAGAGAGGTGGTTTTTATCTTCTTTTGTAAAGCAGTCAGATCTCACTTGACACAGCGAGGAAAAACATTAGGTTGTGAGGTTGAAGGATGGTTGTGTGCTCACACTACCAATACTTCAATAAAACAACAAAGACATATGTTATTTAGCATTTGCATAGTAATCTCAACATATGTGAACATTAATACTTGATTAGCATTGTAGAACATTCATGAGTATATCATGAGTGAATATGAACATTCACATCAGTGGTACAGATGCGAACATTCACATCTGTGAAACATAAGTGCCTATGGACATTCACATCAGTGGTACAGATGTGAATGTTCACAGTTGGCTTAGATGAACAACACTGAAGGACATGTGAATGCTATTATTTGACAACATGGGTACTTATCATTAATAACATGACACAGTCGGTGACTTTTGCGGGCTTTTTGTCATTTTGGAAAATGGACGATGTCAACATTGTTCTAATTTGCTTGGCCCAATCATATTCTTGCATGCTTTCCAGTGGGACCATATGTGCGTAGTAGCCCCATCCTATTGTCTCTCTGCTTGTTGAGAAAAAAAGTTTTTGGCAAGCATACATGCAGACTAGTCGGGCGACTTCTTCGTCGTCATCTTTCTTTTTGCCTTTCAATGCCTCGGTCAAAAAAGTGCGTATCCATTTTGAAGTCAACCGGCTGACATGTTTGCACCTTTTGTTTATAATGCTAGTCTTTGGTTTCGCACCATATGATATGTCCATCAGTTTGCTGCCACAATCCACATCAAAAATCAGCTTGATGTCGCTGTCGTGTATGTTCATCTTCTTGTCCCCAATGTAGAAGGCATCTTTTGAAGCTTTGTACATTTGTAGGACATGCACAACAACATCATCGTACTTCATGTATTTGTCAAGGTCGATCTCATTGTTTCTCAATGCATCTAACAAATGCCAAAAAGGTGCTTGTTGTAGGCAGCCAAGCTGTGCTTATGTGAATTTGGTGCTTTTCATTAATTTCACCAGTCCAATCATGTTAGATCTGTAGTTCACACGCTGCATGTCAACATTGCTACTAGTATTTGCTTGTGGGCTTTCTTCCTTGACATAGTACTCATCTCTCTTTCTCTTTAAGGTTTTCTTTTGTGCAAGATCTGCAAAATGGAGCATTTAAAAAAAATTAAGTCAAGGCTCATGTGATTAGCATAGTGGAACAGATGTGAACATTCACAATATTGCCACTGATGTGCATGTTCACAGTTATGTGCATGGGTGTGAATGACCACAGTTTGTGTGTGGATGTGAATATCCACATTTGTAAATGGATATGTATGTTGATTATGTCAGTACAAACACACTGTACATATTGTGTGAGTGTGTAAAAAATAATGTATTTTTATACAACCATGAACAATATTCAAGAGCATGTGGATGTTAACACAAACATATAAAATGATGTTGTGAACATTTACAGTCCTAATTTGTATGGCAATGCACATTCTTACTACAATCATGCAATGCCAATCTTGTAAAACAATCTCAAAATTGAAATACAATTTGAAACCTGGGATAACAAAAGTGATATATTTCCTCTAAACATAGTGGTTAATATTCACAAAGTGTCTAATTAATTTACACATGTAATGAATCTTCACAACATAATTATGTATCACAACAATATCTAACACAAGGAACTTTAAATGTGAATGTTCACTGTGATTAATAACAACAATTTGATAGAGGGGGGGAAGGATAGTGTCAAT
Organism: Camellia lanceoleosa; assembly: GCA_025200525.1. Classification (NCBI taxonomy): domain Eukaryota; kingdom Viridiplantae; phylum Streptophyta; class Magnoliopsida; order Ericales; family Theaceae; genus Camellia; species Camellia lanceoleosa. The sequence goes on along the minus strand of CM045769.1, from coordinate 29,296,221 downwards.
ATTTGTAACGACTGTATTTCATGTCACTTTCATATAAAATAATGAAGAATTGAAGGTTCAACTTATTGGATCACCATTAACAATCAAGAATACCAACAAGGCAAACATTCACAAAAGAGGGAAAAAAATCTAAATATCTCTATGCATTGGCCAAATATTTTCAATCCATGTGAATGTTCACAGCATAGAACAACACCACCAATAATATCTGATTATCCAAATATTTTCAATCAATGTGAACGTTCACATCTTTCAACAACAACAACAACAACAACAACAACAGAATTTTCAATCAACGTGAATGTTCACATCTTTCAACAACAACAACAAAAACAGAATTGGCCAAAACATTTTCAATCCATATGAATGTTCACAGCATTGAACAACAACCCAACAACATCTGGAATAATTTGATTACCCAAACATTTTCAATCAATGTGAATGTTCACAGCTTTCAATAGCAACAGCAATAGAAACAATTTGGTTTGGCTAACATCTTTCCAAACCATTTGAATTTTCACAGTTGTGAACACAATATAATGGCAACTGTAATGTTTTTGACTAAAAAAATCAATATAATTAGGGATTACGATTGAGGGGTTCAGTTTAAAGGTTAGGGTATGAACAATATGGACTCCTATATATTGTATGCATAGAAACAGGGGATATTTGTAAAAGTTCACAATGTTGTTTGTTGATAAAGAGATTTAGGGTTTAAATACACGAATGAGTAGAATGCTTACGTTTTTTGCCCATTTCGACGGTTGCGTTGTCACAAATAGTCGTCGAAGGTGATTTTGACAAAGATAGACCTTATAGATGTTCAGCAATGGTGAATCCACGATTTCGACGACTGACGGCGTAGGGACGACAAAGAAGATGATGAGACGTTGCGACGATAGAACGAAGACAGTCTTCTGGGTGTTGAGGCGATATGGAATACGAATTTGGATTTCTGGAATGTAGAGATATTGTGCAGGATTTTCTGCGCAAGAATAGAGAGGAAGAGAGACGGTTATTAGAATCAAAGAGAGAGAGAGAGGCGCGTGTTTGTTTGAGGGTTTTTTTGGTCTTTTGGTATGAAATGGACCTAATGGAATATTCATAAATAGTTTGGGTTTTATGAAATAAAACTGTTACAAATAGGATTTATCAAAAAAGAGCCTTTTTATAAAATAAAGGACATATAATATTTTTATAGTAGTTGAAGTCTCTTAATATTTTTACAGAGAAAATTCGACACAGAGAAATTTTGCTCTAACACAAAAAAAATTTCTCTGATTTCATAGAAAAATTTCATCAAGAAACCTTAACTTATAAAAATATATATATATTAGATTTCTCCTACTACTTAAAATTGGAGAATGATGTTTCATTAATTTTTCCAAAAAAAAAAAAAAGAGAAGAAGAAGAAGGAGGTGAGAAGAAAATGAAGTAAAAATTGTCAAATTTATTTCTCATATTTCCTTTTTATTTTCCGATTCCTTTGATAAACCCATGATTGATCCGAACATATCATTAGGATAAATGGGCATGCTTGGTATGGTGTGATTCAATGTTGGACTGAGCCCAAAACAAAATAACTATAGACCAAGCTCAATTCTTATATGTGACCCTTCAGAGATTCTATTTGTACCTAAAAAATATTAAGTATGTCAAAATTTTTAATATATTTTATTAAATTATTTAAGATTATAATTTATTCTCAATACATCTGATGTTTTTTTTTTATTATAAATTACCCTTCAAGATACACCTAAATAATAAACAAATGAAAAATTCTAAATTATACCACTTTTAAATTTTTTTTTGTCAAAAACCCTTTAATAAATTTATCATTACAACTATTCATTTTGTTTACATAATCATTAACATTTTTAACATTTTTTTTTTTTCTCAATTCCAATACAATTCTGATGATGATAATTCACCTCCGTATAAAAAACAGTGGCATGCTAAGGCATTCCGTGGAAGGATTTCTCAATTGGTATTCTTCGATGGGAAGATAACCAAGGTGAGAAATCAAAGCCATCAAAGCCAAATGGTAAGAGTAAGAGGGTGCCAAAGAGACTTATTGGATGGATTGCTTAAAAAAAAAACATTTTTGATTATTATACTTATCCATTATTTGATTTAGTTTAAACTTTTTTTTTTTATTTGCAAGTAACAACCCAATAAAAATAATAATGTTAATAATAATTGTGAGTTTTGGTAGGGTGAATTGGAGTTTTGGAGTGATGAACAAAATGAAGAAAAAATAATCGAAACTTGGGGAAAAAAAGATAAATAATCTAATTATTTTTTCTTGGGGAAATTGTAGAGGGAAAAATGAAAGAGGGAAAAATAAGTGGTTTGAGTGTATCATAAGAAAAAAATAATTTTTAATTTTAGAGTTTAAAGCGTATTAGGGTATAATAGGAATTAAAATTTGAAAATTTTAATTAGGCGTACTGAATTATTATTTGGATGCAAATAGAATCACCCGTGACCCTTGGAATGATCCATTATAGAGGTAGCCCATTGGGCCATTATGAATTTAAGAGTTTGGGCTATGACATGGGTTATTATTCAAAAAAAAAAAAAAAACTATATTTAACTTAACCTCTCTAATCATATTTGAATGTAGTGAATTTAAATGAAGCGATGAGATTAAACTTTGTAAAATTGTAGGAGAGTTAACTATTTTTGTTAAAATCCTTCTGTAAGTACGATCATTTATGGGAAGGATTTCAAATAAATATATAATTTTCAAATTATTTTTAAATCCATCAATCTAAAGTAATCCAATCCACTCTTGAATCAAGATCTCAAATAGAATTGAAGGCTATATTACTTAAAATGAATGATGTTAAAATCATTCCTGATATCCATAAATTCAAATATAATGTAGAAGTTTAGACTACAAATTTAACATTTTGACAAAGCACATCTAGTTCATGAATGATTAAGGATGTGTTTGGACCTTGTATTTTGTGGATAGATATATGGAGGGGGGGAAAAAAATCTCTCTTTCATTTTTCCCTCTACAAATTCATTTACAAGTCAACGATCTAAATACAATCTAATTATTTATTTTATGTATTTTTTTAATTAGTAGGAGAATATGAGAAACAGATTGAGTTAGCTTAATTGATTTTTTTTATTTTTTTTTGGGCAACAATAGGATATTAATAGATAAAATAGTTAGATTACTACATTAACTCGAACATAATATCTCACCTCAGTGACACCTAAATATATAGCACCTAATAATACATTCATTAATAGCCAAGGCCAAACTTTTCTCTTTCACTATATTCATGTAAGTTAGTTCTTCATTAATTTTGATTTTTTAGTTTAGAATTACCAATTTGATAATTGCATTACAATTTTTAGATCATGAAGTTTCTTTTGAGGTGTCAAATACTATTACAATAAATTAAAAAATTTAAGAACGAAATCACTTTTTAAAAACAAAATATTTTAGTTATCAAAAGTGTCATTGTTGTACTTTTAGCAACAAAATTGAGCATTTAGTGATAAATACTATCATTTTGGGATCAAAATTTTCGTCTCAAAAAATAAATCTTTGTTGCTAAAACTACAATTATTAACAACATTATTCAAATTTTGTCGCTCAAGATAATTTTTTTTTACTTTTCGAAATGACCTTTTAGTAATGACTCTCGTGACAATAAAAATTAGCCTCTTAATAATTTTTACAATAATTTTTTTTTAAAATAAAAAAAGTTTAATTTTTAAAATCCTTATATTTATAGCTTACAACCCTAGTTGTAGCTCATGTGCGACAGCTACAACACCGCCCAATAAATTTAGCACCTGATATTTTTTATTTTTTATTTTTATTTTCTCATGATGCTACATGATCTGAACAAGTCAATGCTAAATAGTAGTTCCATATTGTAAAATTAATTGTTGAGTATGATTGATTGTACACTACAACAACCCCTAAAAATAAATACAATTCAACATTCACATAAAGTGAAGCTTTTGCCTTCTAGTTTTTACTTTTCTTATTATAGATAGTGAAAGCCTCCTAAGGCAAAATTAGGATATGGTTGATAATTAAGATTCGGGACATTTTTTTTTTTTTTTTTTGATCAACGAAGAAAATAAATTTTATTGATGAAAAGAAAAAACTAATAAGAGTTGGTGAGAAACCAACCACAAACACCCAAAAACAACCTCACCAGACAAAAAAAAAAAAAAAGGCTTCAAACTCAATTCTTAGGGAAATTAATTATCTAGGGTTTTTGTTATATATTTGTTTGTATTTATAAAAAATTTTGACTTTTACATTGGATTTCATTTCTTAGAGCTTTAGATGAGATTATATGAAACAATATATTCATATTTCTTGCATCACAAGAATATAAAAACAGAATAGATATGCAAAACTTGTTTAACAAACTGTTTTTGAAGACGTTTTTTTTGGATTTGTGAAAATTTCTTTTGCACAAAAAATAAAATGATAGAAAACAAAAACTAAACATGAATTGTTGCACACTTTTTCGTTTTTTTCTTTCAAAAAAAATGAAAAACTAAAATGAAAACAATAAATTTTATGGCTTTACTAATTTTTTTTTCTTATAATATTGTCATACAAAGCATGAGAACAAGAGCAAATAAAAAAAAAATTTTTTTGAAGTCAATCACAAATTTCTTTTGCCCGAAAAAATAAAATGATAGAAAACAAAAACTAAACATGAATTGTGCAAACTTTTCATTAATTTTTTCTTTCAAAAAAAAAAAAAAAAAAAGTTGAAAACAATAATATACTAATTTTATGACTTTACTAATTTTTCTTTTCTTATAATATTGTCATACAAAGCATGAGAACAAGTGCAAATCAAAAATCAAAAAATTGAAGTCATTAGAAATAGCTTTCAAGTTCTCAATGTTTAGTCGCCAAAAAGTGCAATTTCTTGTAGTGGATCAAGTTAAGATTAAGATTTTATCTCAAGTTCTCAATGTTTGATATGATCAATTGAACTACAATCCCAAAGAAAAGACTGATATAACATAATAATTTTATAGATTTAACTTCTTCTTTGGATTGAATTTATATGTTTATATACATATAAACTTATCATTAGTATCAAATACACAGAATTGGCATATAAGTACACTTTGTAACTCAAATTCATTTTGGTTGTGGTGCAGATCATATTTAAAATAACTTTCATCCATACAGTACACTTTCTATGCACTTTTTATTTTTTTGGTATCCTATTTTCCATAATTAGCTAGAATTTTCTTCTAAAAATATATACATATATATTTGAGAATTGCAGTGCTAGGAAGGACGAGAAGAAAGAAAGAGGGTCATGGAGTGCATGAAAAAGCAAATGGTCCTCGTGAAAGTTAATTATTTTTAAATTGAAAGCTCAGAAAAGAATGCCAACCTGACAACCACTAAAATAAATGTGATGATTTGTTATGCTAATATCATTATTATAAAATATCGACTAATGATGACAAAAAACAATTAAAGCTATGAAATGTAATGCAGAAAGAGAGAACATAATGCTTGCATCAATGATAGTGAGCCTTTCTTTTTTCTCCATCCCTCAATTCTTTTATCCATGCCCAACAATTTGTGTTCAACCAAACGGGAAAAATGAATCAAAAACTATCAAAAAAGGTGCAACACAGAAGAAGGTAGGGAGAAGAGGTATTAAAAATTAAAAAAAAAACCTACACTACATGTAATAGTCTTATCATAAGAGGAAAAGGATTTATAAATAAAATTTGTGTACAAAAATATATTTAGAATGACATATGACAGTGGGATTTTTTTTTTTTTCTTTTTTTTTTTGAGCCACAAGGTTGTGTAAAATACTGCTCAATTAATCTGCATCGATTCATTTGCTAACCGCAGTTTGAAATTTATAATCTATCTTCGAAACTACTCCACTCCATTATAGTTAATACATATTTTTTTTAAACCTCTAATGGGATATTAAAATCAAAATCAGTGAGAGAAATTTAAGATGAGAAATTTGTTTTAAGTTAGTGTTATATATATATAAATTATTATATAAAATTAGTTAGTGTTATATATGTGAAAAAATATTATGCAAATGAGTGTTATATATTATATAAATGCTTAATAATTATTTAAGATTATTCTTCAATCAACTAGCAAATTAAAACCGTCCAAACCATCCAAACCGCAATTTGGTTATTTGTCAATCCACTATTCGCGGTTTGACTTATAATTTTACTTTCAAATCGCACCGAACCACATTGTGTACACCCTAACACTACAACAAATACACATTTTAGTGACACCATACTAGTGGCATATTCTTAAAAAATGTCACAAAAAGAATATTTGGTAGTATTTTTTAGAAAAATATCATAGAGCCACAAACATACAAGGCTCTAGTGGCATTTCAATTAAAAAAAGTGTCACTTCACTACAACAAAAATGTCACTACAACAAATTTACACTTTAGTGACACTATACTAGTGGCATGTTTTTAGAAAATGCCACAAAAATAAAAATTGGCATTAAATGTTTTAGAAAAATACCATAGAACCACAAACATATAAGGCTCTAGTGGCATTTCAATAAAGAAATGTCACATCAATGTTATGGCATTTTATAAAATAATGACACAAAAAATTATGTTCGTGACATTTACCAACAGATGCCACTAAACTTCAGTCGCAATGGCATTTTTTAAAAAATGTCAGGACACTAGGTGGTGCAAATTACTTTTTATGGCATTTAGGTAAAAACCATCATAAACAAATATTTTATAGCATTTTGAGAAATATCACTAAGCCAAAAACTTTCCAAGCTTATAATGGCATTTTTAAAAAAATAAAAAATGTCAATATATTTTCTAAATTTTTAAAATGCAGTAAATGATTAAAAATAAATAAATTAAACTCAATATACATTACAGGAAAAAGCACATTCGGCGACTAAATTTCCTGACCAAAAAAAATTTGGTCGCTGAAAGTATAGCTTTCAGTGACCAAAATAGCATTAGTTGTCAAAAGTAAAGCTTTTTGGTGATTAAACAATTTTAGTAGCCAAAAGTCTGCAATTGGCGACTAAAACAAAGTTTGGTCGCTGATTTTATGGGTTTTAGTGACTAAAATTTTTTTAGTAGTCCAAAGTAAAGTTTTTTGGCGACTAAAAAGATTTAGTAGCCAAAAGTCTACAATTAGTGACTAAAAATAAATTTGGTCGCTGATTATATGGGTTTTACCGACTAAAAAACTTTTAGTAGCCAAAAGTAAAGTTTTTTGGTGCCAAAAAAAATTTTAATAGCCAAAAGTCTACAATTAGTGACTAAAAAATAAGTTTAGTCGCCAAAAGTAGTCATTTTTAGCGTGGGAGAACTAAAATCCTAAGGCGGGAATTAAATTTTTTGGCGATCAAAATTTTGGTAGCTGAAAGTGCATCTTCGGCGACCAAATCCGATTTTGGTCGGCAAAAGTTAAGTTTTTTAGTAACTAAAAAATAATTAGTAGCCAAAAGTATAGAATTGGCGACTAAAAAATATTTGTAGTCGCCAAAAGAGGTCTTTTTTTTATTGGGCAAATTACACAAATAGTCCCTATAGTTTGGGGCTTGTGTCACTTTGGTCCCTAACTTTTTAATTGTAACACATTTGACCCTGAATTTTGAATCTTGTTCCAAATAAGGACAATTGAATATATAATTAGATTTTTCAAGGGTAAAATTTTCAATTTGATAAAATATAAACTAATTTGACAAAAATAAATGTCAAACAAATATTTTTGAATTTTTAAAAATTATTTCTACCTACTAAAAATAAAATTATGTAAAATTGATAAATCTTTTAGACATTTATTTATTTTTTTTACCAAATTAATTTTTATTATGTGTTTGGATGATGATCATGTAAAATTAATTTAAAAAAATTAATCATGTAATTTTTATTAATTTTACATAATTTTATCATTGGTGGATAAAAATAATTTTAAAAAAATTAAAAATATTTTTTTGACATTTATTTTTATCAAATTAGTTTATATTTTATCAAATTGACTATTTTACCCTTGAAAAATCTAATAATATTTTCAATTGTCCTTATTTGAAACAAGATTCAAAATTCAGGGTCAAATTTGTTACAATTGAAAAGTCAGGGACCAAAGTGACACAAGTCCCAAACTATAGGGACTATTAGTGTAATTAACCCTTTTTTTATTTTGCTAGCAAATAGTTTATTTTGCATAAATTATGTTCAATAAAATAATTAAATTTATACATAGACTTTTATATTAATATGGATGTATGTACTATATAAATAATAAATGTTGCATATATAATCATGTGGTGCTATAGAGGTGTAGTGGGAAGAGTGGTGTATAAGGTTTATGGTGCGAGAGGTTGGCGGTTCGAGTCTCCGCAAGAGCGGATCAAATTGTTTTACAACGAATTATCGTCACGAATGGCACTTGATAGCGTCACGAATAGTGCCTACTGTGACATTAAAGTGTCACTGAAAGGTTTTAGTCTTGATGGTGTAATGACACTTATAAGTGTCACTAACTCTTTTTTTAATAACGCTTGATAGTACTACAAATAATATCTACCATGACATCAAAATGTCATTGAAAGTTTTTAGCCATGATGGTGTAGTGACACTTGCAAGTATCTACCGTGGCACGAATACAAATGACACTTGTTCAAAATGCCACAAGACTAAAAATGTCATTAAATCAATAGTTTTGTGGCACTTTCAAATGTTACTAAATTAAAAAAATGTTGTAGTGTAGACACAATATTGGATATATTGACTTGAAATAAAAGGAATATAAATGACATATATAATTTATGAAAAGAAATTTTATTTATATAACATTACCCAAGATCAAAAGGTAATGGAAAATGTTATTTTTCTATAATTTTCATATGGAATCATCCACTAGAATATTGTGCCAGTAACAGATTTAATATTAAAAACATCCTAATGAGTCTTTTTTTTATTATAAAGTGATGATAAATCTATTATTTTGTCATATCATTTTGTATATAATTTATACATGCAATTAAATCCATTCATAGAATTAAATCACAAAAAAAAACTAAGAATAAGCACACCGATAAGACAATAGCTCACTTTTAATTAATTTTTTTTTAAATGAGCACAGCAACGGATGAGAATATTTCTGGAGAACCTAATATCATTTTAAAGTGTACATTCTTAATAGTATGTATATAGACTAAGGCCAAGTTTGGAAAGACTAAATAAGTACACTTTATGTGATTAAAACAATAAAGACGATCTAGTGTATAACATTATATAAATAAATTACAACAAAGGTGATCTAGTGTATAACATTATATAAATAAATTACATTATGTGATTAAATGGAAACAAACTTGATTTAATATGTGTACGTAAAATAATCACCCAATATCTAGAGCTTGCTTTTTCATGCCTTTTGAAGTGGCGAAGTGTGTGTACTTGTGAAGATATTGGTTCAGATCAACGAGAAGAGTTAAGGATCTACAATGGCCCTGTTTGGTAGGGTTTATTTTCAGTTTATTTTAGTTTTTAACTTAATTTAAGTTATTTTAATGTGTTCGGTTTAGCTTAAAATACAATTTATAATTTTTTGTAAGTCAAAAATTAACTTATTGTTTGAGTGGGAAAGGAGAAGTTTAATTTATTAATAAAAAATTAACTTATATTCACAGTTATAAGTTATAAGCTGTTATGCTATAAATTATAATCATTTTTTCATAATTCTATCCAACGGGACCAATGACCCTCCAGATGTGTTAACTCTCTTTTTATTCCGTTTTGTGATATTGTCTTAACTTTTTTTTATTATCTAAAAAAAAAAGAGAAGACGATATTGGCATGGATATGAGTTGAAATTAAAGGGAAAAAAATGACTTAACAATTAACATTGATCAAGAGTCAACATGCTTTATACCATTGCTTTCTAAGATGATAAAGTTAGATTAGACTAGGACATAGTATTTTAATTTTTTTCCCTCTATTGTTACCATGAGCTAGATATGCTTTTCCAAGGCTAGGAATTAACCAACTTTAATTTTGTCTACAAAAGAAAGTTACATGATATGACATTTCCTTCAAGAAAAAGCCAATTCATCTCTATTTGCAACTGTCGAACACCTATTGGCTCAGTCAAAAAACAAATAAAGGAAGGAAGAAAATGTAGCACAAACCAAGTTGAAAGGAGACACCATAAAGTTGATTTATTGTTTAATGGTGGGAACATAAATAATAAATTCAATTTTCTTTAGCATCCAGATTGAATGATGATACAAATTAGAATGATAGTTTTTATATTTTAAGATTTTGATATTGAAATTATAATTTTGTCTTGATTTGATTTAATTGATTATAATTTTTATTTTTTAAAAAAATGTACACATAAACAGTATGTGTCATATTTTTATAAATAAAATTATAAATTTGTTCAATTTAGTGAGTTAATCTTAACTAATTTAGTAATTTTTTTTTTCGAAAATTCTAATTTGCGTTATCAATTAGACCAAATTTATATAAAATTTAAAATTAATATTCAAAATCAAACTAATTGAAATAATAGAGACTAGAATAATAAAATGTAGGAATAATCAATGTAATTTTTCCATTTAATACTGTATCAAAGCAATTAATAAATTCTACATTTGAATTTCACATTCTCACCTCAATTAATAATTACTTGCAAACAAAGTTACGTCTCTCTAACAGGCAAAAGATTGCAAGTATTTAACCTCCTTAAACGAGAGACTCTAATCACATGTGAGCAAACATGTTAGAGAATAAATTTATCTCTTTCTAATAGGCAATAGATTATGTGTTCAAATCTCATTATTAGCTACTTGAAAATATTTTAACCCTTTATACAAGAGAGTTTGATCACACGTGAGAGGATATATTCATTATATAATTAATAAAGTTGTTCCACTTTAACAAACAATAAATTCTATATTCAAATCTTATTACTTACTGGATTTTTTTTCTTTTTTGAAAAATAAATAAATAAAGGCTTTGCCTTGGAAGTTATATATGGCTTATAATTATGAAAAAACAAATAAATAAAAAAATGAACTGTTTCAGTTAATTGAAGTTACAGTCAGCTTCTGTACAAGTTGGAGTTCCTTAGAGAATTGGACTGGCTTGGAATCAAGTTTACTCTCCTTTTACTTTCAGAATATTTTTTTTCCACTAAAATTAGCTAATCTACAAATTTTACTGAGTGGGCAATATTTTTTTTCTGATCTGCAAAAGTTTCTTTGTAGACAATGTCTAAGTTTATTGGCATTGTGACATATAGAAACCCTAAAATTCTTTTTGGTTAACTTTCTAACAAATATGTGTAAGTTGTATTTTCAATTTAATTATGAAGTAACAAACTAATTCATTTTAATTAGGGGTACTTACCAATCAGTCCTATTAACTAGACTTATTTACTTACAGGTCTTAACTAATAAATTTAACACTATAAAAATAAGAGATTGAAAAATTTATCACTATAAATTTATTTATAAAAACAAAGAGACTGATAAATTTATCACTATAAATTTATTCATAAAAATAAAAGACTGATAAATTTATCTTTATCACTTAATAAATTTATCAATAGGACTTAATGGGTAATAAGTCTCAAAAGTAGGACCTATTGGTAGTTTACCCTTTTGTGGTTGACTGATCATATATACATAAAAGCTCAATGGAAACATTAAAAAAAGGCTCTTGAGATTATTAAAAAGAAAAAAAAAATTGATTATAAAAGTTTTGGGAACTCTCTCTAAATCTATCAAATTAGTTGTTTTTTTAATCATATAAAAAATAAATAAATAAGCGTTTGGCTTCTGTCAAGTTATCATCTCAACTTAAGAAAGTGTTTGGGTTTGGTAGACTTACTGTGGAATCAATTTTGGTGATTTAAACAATTCATTTTTTTTTTTGTGAACTCGTTGAATAAAATATTCATAAAAAATTAAATATGATTGGAGATCAGTAGTTATATATTTAAATCATATTTGTTTTTTTAAAAAATAAACGACAAATATAATTTCAAGAATAACTATCAATTTTTTATAATACAAATTTAATTTAAACATATAGTTATCGATATCTAATCATCTTGATTTTTTATATGAATATTTTACTCAACGAGTCTTAAAAAATTATAAAAATGAGACTTATGATTGGTTCTACAAACTGCTCAAATTCTTTCATGTTTCATGTTGATGAGACGTGAATATGAAATAAACTTAATCCAATAAGAAGATGACAACCATTCAATGAGTAATTATTAGGCTCCATGTACATGTAAAAGGGTATAAAAATGTGTAAAAAGTATAATATATGAAAATGCAATAAAATAATAACTGTTTTGACATTTTTATTACCTTAACCCATAGCATGACCCTTATAAAATTAGCATCGTGTTTGCACAAAATCATTCTCACCAATACTCAATACATATATGATTTAAATTTTAAAAAATTAAAACAAAAATCAAATAGAATAAAATGGCAATTAATAGGGAGTGATAAAAACATGTCGATATTTTCTTTATAAACTATCCAAGCTTAGAAGTCTGAATGCTATTCTACTTAATACTAATTAATTTTGAATTGTATATCTCTAATAATTCTAACTTTGTAAAGAAGAATCTTGAGCGGTTTTCAACAAGTAAAATCTCCATTTGAGTTTATTTCTCTCGTCACTCCTCTATTTGTCATTTACATGTGACTGGATTACATTACGAAAAGGTGATAAACTTATTTCACATCACCTCAACAAATCATCCAAAATAAATTAATATAATCTAAACATCATTCACCTAATATCAATTAATTTTGAGTTAAGTATATCTATACATACAGGTCTCCAATAATTTAACAAAGGAGAAGCAATATCAATACTTGAATAATTGAAAACTTATACATAGAGTAGGGGGTCAATAAATGATGTAGAAAAGGATTTTGAAAATGAAAGGAGGGACACAAATGATGGACTGGTGCGGTGGTGGTAGCAATTTGTTTGTCAAACCAAAACTCACAATCATGGGACTTGATGACAGACCAATAACACTCCAAAAGCACAACTTCCAAAACTCTTTTTTATCTCCAACTAATGCGTTTGGAGCTGCAAAGGTCATTATCATCATCGCCTCAATTTTCTCTCCTCATATATAAATTTTAGGCGTGGGGGCAACAATATGAATTATTCCCTCACTCTCACCCAAATTATTAAGACGTTCATCAATCTTATTCTTCGCATTTCACAATCAGTTGTAGGAGATATTCAAAATATCTTTATTAAAAAAAATATAGGACATTTTTATTGTAAAAATATATTTTTTATTTTTATAAATTGAAGTTCAAAAGAACAAATTCATGTGGATGGATTATTGAGTTGAATCCTAACGAGTAATTCTTCCGGTTGTGAGTTGGGTTGAATCCTAACGAATAATTCATCGCCACCATGCTTCTTCTTCATTTTTTTTTTTTTTGACAATCCAAGATTTAGGGTTATTTCCTACCCTTTTTGGGTTTTATTTTCATTTTTTTCCCTTTTTGTTTCATATTTTTTTGATGGGGCGGCGAGCCGCCTATTATAAGCCAATGGCTCAAGCTTCAAACAGTAGATCAAGCTTAGCCCAAGCTTTATTCAGGCCCATCCAAGGTACAAGCTTGCTGGATAAAAGCTCGTCGAGCTGACCGAGTCATAAATTTTCGAACCAAATGATAATTCTTAATATTGATTCAATATTTAAAGTGTAGAAATAAATAAATATAAAAAAAATTACATAAAGATAGAAGAAGGAAAAAAATTATCAAGACATAAAATTGCAAGTATGTTTGTGATAGAATATAAATGAAAGACTGTATATGTGGGAGTGCAAGTAATTTTTTCCCCTTCTCTTATCTTTATGTAATTTCCCCATAAATATATATGGAGAGAGAGAGAGATATGGGCCATTACATTGCTTTGAGAGGGAGCGAGAGAGAGAGAGAGATGGGCCATTACATCATTTTGAAGTTGACATGTCATACACATTCATTTCCGCAAGCTCTAGTTACTCAAAGAATCTAGTCACTTGAGGAAGCTTCTGTTATCCCCAATCCTATTAAGTCCAAAGTATTGGTTGTTCACAGTTCTGAATTTTTTTGGCTAAATCCTGGTTGGCAACTACTACAAACAATCATAACCCTACCTGCACCACAAATTTTTACAACAAAATTGTTTGAGACTACTAGAATAATGACCACTAAGAGCTCTAAAAATACTGTTGCCCCAATTGAGTTGATGTTTTACTCTTTGTTTTTTTTTTTTTTTTTTTTTTTTAATGGACTGCCAGCTCATTAGAGCTGGGTTAGAAGTGGCTTTTTAGTGGGATCTATCACCACTGTTTTAAGAATTTTATATAACAATAAATATAATACAGATTTTACGTTAATAAACAAATTAACAATAATTAATTTGGTTTAGTTAGTTAGAGTTTATCAATTTCACCATGATGACTAATGCTAAAAATTTTATTTTAAAAAAAATTATATTTTAATTTATATATATATAAATATTAAAAAAATAATAAACAAATATATTACTATTCGGTTTGTAACCGTACCAAAGCCTTGGAATCGGAAGCCGCACCGATTTGAATGGTCCACGATTTCAAAATTAGAACTGATGGATTGAACTGAATTAAATTAATTTACCGGTTTCACTGGTTTTTTTTTTTACACCCTTAATTCCATCTTGAAAGAGTTTCAAACTACATTTTAATTTTTATAAAATCAAGTTTTTTTTTGATAACTTTTATAAAATCAAGTTGAACTCAAATGATACAATAAATTTAGATTATTGTAAGTATTAATGAAGTTAACACAACAAAAAAAGACACAAGTATAACAACGTAGTAATTTTTGAGTCCGTGAATACTAGAGAATGCCCTTGATGCGTTGTTTAGTATTAAAGTGAAAAATATTTTAGAAATAAGTGGAAGTTAAAAATATTTCAAAGCAAATAAAAAATATTTTATTATTAGTAAAAAATATCTCATATTCTTTCTTTTTCCTTATGCCCTAAAATCACTCATTAGCAAAACGTTTTAAAAATAATTTTAGTGAAATGCACATATATATGTCAAAAAAATATTAAAATATTATCATAATGTCATTATTGATGAAAAATGTTTTGTGGCCCTAAAAACTGTGGCCCTAATTTCCTGTTTGGGTAAGTTTGTTTTTTTTTTTTTTTTACCTGATATGGAAATTAAGGCCATTAGGGCCACTAATTTTTGAGCTACCAACCAAATCCCATTATTGATTATTGAATTAATTTAGTGGAATAATCATTTAGTACTATCAATGGCATTGACGTGATCATGCTCCAAACACATTTAAGCTATTCATTTTTATGAATTCCACACAGATGAGTAATCCTCAAGTGTTTGACGTAATACAGTGTCAGTCAGGTACAATGAATAATTTTAGATTTATTGGGTCTAATACTTCATTTTATAATGATTATCTTGAATTTGGCATTAATTACCAGACTAATGCTGTGGTGATAATAGTCATGATGAAGTGGGTTCAAGCAGTGTGCCTTTTGACCTTTAGCCACACTTATTCATTTAAATATACAGTAATGTAATGTCATACTGATAAAAAAATTATATATAAATTTCATATATAATAATGTGACTAATTATGAATCTTTCACTTTAAAATAAAAATATTATTAAAAATAAATTTATTTATAATAATGACATTATCATGGAGCATTTTGGCAACAAGGGTAAAAAGTCAATTTTTTGATTTTTTAATTTTTTTAGCCAAAAAAATCAATTTTTTTACTCAAAAGAATCCAGTTTTTTGTCAAAAAAAGCCACCAAAAAAGTAAAAAAATAAAAAATTCAATTTTTTATCAACTTCTCAAAATACCCTCATATTATTTTTATCAATTTTTTTTGTATATATTTTATGTAAAAATAAATTTTTTCTTAAATAATCTCTCACAAGATATGAGAGAGAGATGGTTATTACTAAACATTGTCTTATCTTATGTGTGGTGTTGATGTCGTGTCGGGAATAAGTGGTAGAAATGGGTCCACAAATTAAAGAACAAAAAAGAACAAAAAGATATTGTTTTATAAAAATAAGAACAGGAGTAGTTGAAAAAGGATGAAGACCCCCATCACCATCACAACAACTGCTAAGCATAACCATGCTGTATAAAGATTTGTATTTGTTTTTTCATTCTTGGCTTCTTCATTCCTCATTTCGGTGGAATCTTGGGTTTTATTGTCATTATATATATATATATATATTAATAAGTTTAGGAATATAAAATCAATCATAGAATCAATGAACCATACATAAAATATAGGAAGAGCAATTTAAGTGAAATTGTATTTTGTATGATGAACTCTGCCATCTAATACTATCAAAATTATTGTGTCCATTTTGTGTGTAGAATTGTTGTATATATTGTATTACACTAGTAGGTGACCTGTGTGCTGTATAGAGATTTGTATATGTTTTTTCATTCTTGGATTCTTCATTCCTCTTTTCGGTGGAATCTTTGGTTTTATTATCATTATATATATATATATATATATCAAAAATAATTCATCTCCCTAATTTTGGGTCTCTAATTAAGTACTAATGAGGTGAAATTTTTTTTAAAAAAAAAACAATAAAAAAAAAATTTAAGGCCAAAACATCACACCAATAGGTGCAGTCCACTCTTTAGAACTCTTTTAGAGCTCATAATTTAAAGTTTCTAAACATTTTTCTATATATATATTAATCAGTGAACCATACATAAAATATGGGAAGAGTAATTTAAGTGAAATTTATGATGAACTCTGCCATCTAATACTACCAAAATTATTTTGTGTCCATTTTGTGTAGAATTGTTGTATATATTATGATGTTTTGGAAAGATAGTTAAAAGTTAGTTTTTTGACTTTTTTAATTTTTTTACTGTTTCATGTGAGTGGTGATGTGACCCAAAATAGGTTAAAAACTGACTTTTAGCTTTTAACCCATGTTCCCAAAATGGATAATAGGTGATTCGTGTGATGCACAAAAATTGATTTTTAAAATGAAAAATTGATTTTGAATCTTAATACTTCATGTGTAAAAATATAAACAGATTTGTTAATAGCTGATGAAATTTTTTGCCACCATGCGTGATTTTATGTAAAAAGCTCATAAAAATAATTTCTTTCAAAGTTATAAAAAAAAAAAAATGTGTATTTTCAACTTGAAATCAAATCATCAATTGTGTTAATCAAATTTACCAAAAATCATGAATTCCACTTGTGTCAAAATATTTTTTTTTGAAAAAATAAAAATAACAAAAAATTCTATAATATACAAATTATAACTTAGTTGTAACTCATGGTGTATTATATTATTACAAAAGAATAATATAAATTTTAATTTTTAAATAAAATTTAAATTTAAATTATTTATTTTAATAATCCTAACATTATCGTTCTATAAAAGTATTAGTTGAAATATAATAAATTTAGTGAAATTATTTGTTTGTTTTGATAAGTTTAGTTCTATTGTGCTATAAAAGTGTAATTATCATATAATGATTTTATATGATATATATTAAATTATAAGATAGTAAAATAAACACTCAATTTGATATTAAAAATAATAGTTAAATTAGAAAGAGAATTACTAATATAAAACTAAAAGTAATTCTAATTATTTATTTTTATTTTTATAGTTATTTGAAAAATAAAAATATGTAGAAATAGAACTGCACAAAATTTATTTAAAAGATTAAATACAAATATATTGTGATTGGATTAAGAATAAAATACATAAATTATTTATGTAGAGTATTGATTTTTTCTTTAATATTCTTTTTTAATTATTCATACATATTGTATATACATATATAAAATTTAAATTAAATATAAATATTTTATGATAAATAATTTTATGTCAAATAAAAAATTAAATATAAATTAATATTAAAATATCAATAAGATAGACAAAAAATATAATATATAAAAGAAAATAAATTTAATCAGTGCAATGCATATAATTAATTATTTATTTATTTATTTATTTGTATATCAAGATAATTTTTTTTAAATATCATAATAATTAAATTAAAATATCAACTATATAAAAGAAATCTGACAATGACAAAACTGAATACACGATGAAAAATATATGAAAAATAAGTATTTCTTAAATAGAATTCATAAAAAAATTAGTTATTATAATTGAAATTGAGTTTATGTAAAACTTTATATGTAATGAAAAATGCATAATAATAATAATGTGACTTTTTTTTTTTTTTATAAAAAAAGTAAAATTTTAAAAAAAAAAAAAACTACTTATATATATATATATATATGTGATTATCCTTAAACCCACCACCATGATTTTCATAACGTCTTTTATTTATTATATATTTTTTTATTGTATTTTAGTTATCACTAATGTGACATATAATTTATTATTAATAAAAATATGAGACTTGTACTGATAATTATGGGTGTGTCACGTCAGAGGATAAATAAAGGAGGATAAGAAAGGGAAAAATATAAGATGAACTAATAAATTTTACAAACTAATGCATTTTGAAATTTTAGAAATTAAATATAATGTTTTTTTTTATCTTGGTTAATGCCTCAGACCCCCACTGGGGTGACCCTCAAGCCCCAGTGGGGTGTGATTGTTCTCTTTTATTTTTTATTTTTTTGATCCAGTGGTGGGGGTCTTGGAGACTAGGAGTCCCAAGCACAACTCTTTTTTTTTTTTCTTTTTTTTTCACCCCACTTTAATGATATTAATAAATAAGAAACTTTTGTGACAATAATGTTGTTTTGTAATTAATTTAATAGACATTTTGTTTTAAAATGATAAGTCCCAATATAATCATATCATTTTGTATATAAATCACCTTTTTTTTTTTTTCTTTTTAAAAAAAAAAATCCTAATGAAGACATCATCCTTAGACAAGCTTCAATTAAAAAATTATTTGCACACCGAAAGGCACAGTGATACCTTATTTTAATATCCTACACATTTTTGACAAAAACACTATAGTATGCTTAATTTGGAAGCAAAGATGGCTTGTTTGAAACTCAAACATTTTAGGAATATTTCTGTCTTGTGTCTCAAGCTACTGTGATAGGTGTGAACATAAAATTAAGAAATAATTAATGAAGATTATATAGATCACATGTAGGCAAAGTAGTGAAACATGTACCTAATGTCGTTGCTGTCAACAATCAAGTTGTTTGGAAAATGTCTTCAATATTGAAAATTCTCATATATGGTTTAATGACATAACATGCCACACATTATATCCACACCCTTCATTGATATGAGTCCTATACCAAATTTGTGCAGGCTCAAACATCGATAGATGGTATAGATGTAGTGTATGGCGTTGTTACATATCGCATTAAATAATTTTTTAATTGATTTAGGTACGTTAGTGTTGTATCATGTGGATGCACTGTGTGACATTGTCATGTACTGCACTAAATAATTTTTCAATTGATTTCAATACATTGGTGTTATGTCGTGTGAATCCTAATAACTCACGAACACTAATTACTTTATCGTGGACGTAATCCCCTATTCTAGTATTTCACAATCTTTTCCTATCATAGTTGAATTGTAGACTTTTTTATATTGTATTATAACTCTTTTGGTCATACTGAAACACCAACGTGAGAATAGCTCTATTCTAATGTGAACGTAAATTTTTGTATTCTTGTAAGCTTAATTTAGATCTTTTTTTTTTTATTCATGTTTGTATTTCGTGTCTTATATATCCTAACCAGGTACATCAATTTGTAATACTTAGTTGTTAGGAAAATGCTATATATAATTGGATTTTTTTTTAGTTGAATTTCTTATGATACACTAAGGCGTAGATTTCACATGTATTTATTAATGTGGATTCCAATACTTGTGTTTAATGACAAAATAAATTCATAAAAATTCATTTTGTATAATGTTACTCTAATTGTGAAAGTTAATAATTTGAGTTCCTATAGACATTGTCGAAACCAACAGAGTTAGCCCGATTTGTTAGAACTTGTACACCTCACTAAAAGGTTGGTGATTTGAATCTTCCACCATGCGTGTAGGTCTTATTCCTTATGTATTAATGGAAGGTTTTCTCTCTTATTTTGAGAGTTTTTTTTGTACTAATTATATATTGTATTTGATTTTCATGATGTAATTCATTGGGGACATTGTTGGGATAATGAATATATTCTTTCTTATCAACAGGGTAAAAGATTAAATTGTCTTTGAGACGTAACAAGAATGTGAATAATAATTAGTTTTCATGGTCTCTGATAATTAATATTTTATTACTAAAGTTACATTTCACCTCCACTATTACTAAAGTTATATTCCTTAAAAAATAAACTATTAATAGGAAAAAAAGATAGGAGATTTACGTGTATATTTTAATAGATGGATTTATTATTTAATAGGTCTTATGATAATTAACGATATTTTTTTATCAAATATTATTAAAAAGTCACTAATTATTAATTTTTAGTTACAGTTTGAAAATTGTTATAAAAAATATTACTAATTTTTAACTTTCAGCAATAATTTGAAAAATTAGTCACAAAAAAAATCATTAATTGTAAATTTTAACAATAATTTATAAAAATCGTGACAAAAAAAAGTCATTAATTGTCAATGTTTAACAATATATAAAAAATCATCACAAAAAATTATTTTTAATGACGATTTTATTAGGATTAATTTTCAATAGGATTTAATGAAAATTAAATCTAACTATTATAATTTATGGATAATTTACCCAAAAAGATAAAGATAAATCATCTTTAACATGTAGCAAGAATGTGAATATTTCATTGTCTCCAAAATTATTACTATATTATTAAAAGTTACATTTGACTTCCACTATTGCTAAAGTTATATTCCTTGACAAATAAACTATTAACACTATAGTTACATTTGACTTC
Organism: Camellia lanceoleosa; assembly: GCA_025200525.1. Lineage (NCBI taxonomy): Eukaryota > Viridiplantae > Streptophyta > Magnoliopsida > Ericales > Theaceae > Camellia > Camellia lanceoleosa. Next base: position 29,275,236 of record CM045769.1, on the reverse strand, counting down.
CACTATTACTAAAGTCATATTCCTTAAGAAATAAACTATTTATCAATAGAGAGAGTGACAAATCATCTTTAAGATGTAGCAAGAATGTGAATAATAGTTTTCATTGTCTCTAATAATTATTATTTTATTACTAAAGTTATATTTGACTTCTTCTATAAGTTACATTCCTTAAGAAATAAAATATTAACACTATGGATGGAGGTTATACACTAACTATTATTTTAGAATTATTAGCAATTTTAATTTATTAGTGATAAGAGAATTAAAAGATTTTGTCTTTCAAGATTTAACATAGTTGATATTTTTTGTGAAAGAAAAAATTCTTAAAAACATACATATTATGCATATTGGATTTTTATACTGAAAATTGCATAACTATGAGGAACTTTTTTTTTTATCATTGAAATAATAAACATAAGATACAATAATTTTGTTAATTATTATTTTGGTATTCTTGCATGATGACATTGGTAACGAAATGTAAGAGTACAATATTTTTTTGACACATACTTCGTATATTTATTTTAAACTTTTTAATAAGTACTTTCAGGACACTCATTAATATATATATATATATATATTATTAAAGGACTTATTGTATCGTCTTATTGACATTTGGAATATTGTAAACATTCAGGGCATGCATTTTTTAATATTTTCTTACAATGAAAATTTTCCATCCCCAACATTCTGTTAAACTTTTTTGTGTTATGAGCTCCTTATATTCAAAGATTTCAACATATTCAATTATTTAATTATTACTAGTGGTAGTGCACGCGCATTGCACGGGGTATTTCATCTATTGTAATTGTGTTTCATTATTAAAAATTTCTTATAATATATAATAATATACAAAAAGAAATTGATATTAAGTTTATGATATGAACGGCATCCGCTTTAAAACTAATAATTATGCATAACTGTGCTATCCAGAATAATATAAACTATTATGTATAATGTTACTAATGAGAAGAAAATTAAAAATACAATATAAGCTCTTAAATCTATAATAATATTACACAAATTTTGTTCTGTGAACTTCAAATTTGAAATAACTATAATTCATTGCGTAGGTTTTGTATTCATTGAACATCCAGAAAGATGAGGAAGAAAACATTATTAATAAGTATTATGGTTCATGTAGAAATCGTGCAAAAGTTATTTGAAAAAATGTGAATTTTACCTTAATGTTTCGAATCATATAAAAATTTCATTAGTATTTTCATGATGCTTATAGATCCACACTTATCATGGAATTCGACGTCATTTAAGGATGAACCACAAATTGTATGTGTGAGTAGTTAAAACAATGGAGGTGCCTTTTCACCAATTCACTACTTTAGGGTTCAATTTTGTAATTTATGATTTTTTTTATGATTCAAAATGTTCTAATTTTAATGCTTTTTGAACAAATAATTGATACACAATTTTAAATTGATCGGATATTAATAATTATATATTTGGATCATTTTTGTTTTATTTTCAAATATACACTACCATACACTGATATTCCATCCTTGATACACCAGGACCATCCTAAAACCTCTACTATAGCCAAACCTTAGCAGCCTTGATCAAAAGTGAGTGAGTGTTTTTAAAAGAGAGGAAAGCAAAGAGTTGAGAAATTCTCCCACACACTCTGTCTCTGTTAAGCACCCAAAAATAACATTCACACAAGAATTTCAAATTTTCAAACTAAGAACTAAGAACTACACTTCTTAAACTTGAGAGTAATCAAAAGGAAGTTTGGAAATCAAATCCTTTCCTTGGAATGTAAATTTTGCACACTTTTCTTTTCTTTTACTTTCTTTCTTATTTTGAACTTTTTGCTTTCATTTCATTTCATATTGTAAGCTTGTTATACTCTAACCGGGAGTGGTTAATTAAGCCACTCACATATTTCTTGTTTGCTTCTATCTTTGGTGCTTGAAAAGTAGAAAACAAAGTTTTGGCCTGGCCTTTTTAGCAGGCCAGCTCATCTTTTGCCCGACCGGTCAACCTCTCATAGATAGAACCCAACAGCCTCCTAGAATTGAGCAGAACAGTCTCCGACGGTCTCCGAGCCCCCCTTGAAGTTTTAGTTTTTCTGTTTTCTTTTTAATTTTAGAGAGATTTGTGAGGATATATCTTGTTGTAATATTTTCTTTCTTTTCCCTTTATTCAAATTTGTAATATTTGAATGTTATAATAATTTTCCACCACACTTCTTTCTATCCCATTCTTTTACTCGCTTTCCCTATCTGTACATATGTAGTATATTTTGTTCATCATCATATCCATGCTATAAAACCATGTTTCATGCATCTTGATTTGGCTAAATTTGCATTTGTGAGTTTTATTACGTGATTTTGTGCGTAACTTCATGTTCTTGATATGAATCACATGTCATGTTTTAAACGTCGAATCACTAGTTGCATATCATGAATGAATTGTATTAGAATCTTGTATATAAGATTATGCATATTTTACTAACTTTGTTTTGTACATATTTGCGGGACGTTAGTAAATATGTAAGCTTTTATACTTTAGCATCTCATTTATGTATGTTTTTTTTACTATGTTTAGCATCCTACCATGCGGCTATGTGCTTATTTGATATATCTCTATGAATGTCTGTGGATGGAGGTTGTGTTATTCAAGTTGGAACAAAGTTGATTTTCATGTCGCAAATTTAAGTTTTCCTCGACTTATTTAAAATGCTTTCAAACATACATGAAATCAAATTGTTTCAAAATAAATGACATAATCTATACTTGTTTGCTTCACATAGTAATTTTAGCATGTATTAAATAACAGAAATATGAACATATAAAGCAAATAAAATTCATATCATGGTTTAGTATAAGCCGATCTTTGATCGAGTAAGAGGGGGTGCTCAATTAATGATATTCCTCTCTCATACCTAAGGTTTCAAGCCAAGCAACTTTGGTTATGACGAATTGTGGCCTTAACACAAGTCACCGGTTTCCTAATTTCCCAAAATATTAGGTGGCGACTCTAAGATCTGGTGATGTAGTCCATTTTTTGAAAAGATTTTTGTAATAAAATAAATTTCTATAAAAGTTGTCAAATTTGGACTCTCATCTACGTTTTACATTGCACTCATGAGACTAGATCGAAGATACCGAGGGTCCGAACTGTTAACAAATGCAGGTACCCCCCGGGTATGTTACAACTTGCATCTTAGCGAGTCCGTTGAGTCAACTGTTTTGTTCATTATAGTTGCACAACCTACACTACTAAGCCGAGTTATAGAAGCACAGGGGGTGATCATGAAGTAGAGGCTATTCGAGGGAAAATATCTAGTGGAAAGGTAGAGAAGGGCTTGAACGTGTATTCTAACTTAAGTGTGAGGTATTTGGATCGTCTTTTTGTGCCAGAATCTTGTAAGGAGGAGGTATTCCGAGAGTTCTACCATTCACGCTTTGTGGTACACTCGAGAGGCACAAAGATGTACCGCAACCTTAACCACCAGTTCTGGTGGAGGGAGATGAAGAGAGACATAGCCTTTGTTTGTTTCGAGGTGCCTTACTTGTCAACAAGTGAAGGTCAAGCATCAACGACCAGCAAGTTTGTTACAACCCTTACCTATAGCCAAGTGGAAGTGGGAGTATGTCACGATGGATTTTGTTGTGGGTCTTCTAAGGATTGAACGGGGCAATGATGTTGTGTGGGTGATAGTCGATCGATTAACTAAATCAGCACACTTTGTACCTATGCGCATGAGTGACTCAGGAGATTTTCTTACCGACCTTTATATTAGAGACATAGTTCAATTTCATGGAGTCGCTGTGACTATCGTTTCGGATAGAGATCCACATTTCATGGCTCGGTCATGGCAAAGCTTACAGAAAGCCTTAGGTACTAGATTAACGTGTAGCACTGCCTATCATCCTTAGATTGATGGGCAGTCCAAGCGAACCATTCAAATCTTAGAGGACATGCTTCGGGGTTGTATTCTAAATTTTAAGGGGTTGTAAGAGAGGCACTTACCTTTGGTGGAGTTTGCCTATAATAACAACTTCCAAGCAAGTATTGATATGGCACCATTTGAGACCTTGTATGACCGATCATGTAGATCTCCTGTGTGTTAGACCAAAGTGGGTGGTGCACCTATGTTAGGTCTTGAATTAGTCCGGGAAACGACGGAGAAGGTTGTGCTTATTCGTGAGAGGTTGGTTTTGGGTCAAAGTCGTCAGAAGAGTTATACCAACCGTAAGAGGAGACCTTTATCTTTTATCTTTTGAAGTGGGAGATCACATGTTTTTAAAAATATCATCGAGATGGGGCTTAATGAGATTTGAGAAGAGTAGGAAGTTGTCTTCTAGATTTATTAGGCCTTTTGAGATCCTAGAGCGGATTAAGGAGGTAATTTATCGTTTGGCCTTATCGCCTTAACTTTCCGGGGTTCATGACGTATTTCACATTTGTATACTCCAGAAAAATGAATCTGATCCTTCACAAGAGTCGGATTAGACAGAGTTAAAGGTAGATGAGAATGTCTCATACGATGAGAGATCTACACAGATTTTAAATACTTAAAACCAAGGCTTGCGAGGCAAGACCATTCCATTGGTTAAGGTGTTGTGGCGACACCATGGGGTTGAGGAGGCAACTTAGGAGCATGAGGCAAAAGTCCATAAGAAGTATCTGAATCTGTTTGTTAATGTTTGAGACTTGTATTGAAATCTTATTCATGTTGTGAAATGCAAACATTGTAAATGTTTTGGAAAGTTGAATTGTAATGTTCGGTATTGAAAAACCCTGTTTAATCCGTGTTACAGGTATGGATAATCCATTATTTGATTTACATCCTACAATTGTTAGTTTGTTTTAAATTTTGGGGATAAAATTCCTTAAGAGGGGAGATTATAATGATTACGGGTTAGACCCGACCTATTTTCTTGCTTTTGAATCAGAGAATCCATGTCCTTAACTATTGTTCATTTCATTTTCATCTTGTTATTAATTGTGTTTGGCTATTCGGGAGTTATGGTCATGTTTGAAACATGTTAAGAGTTAGTTTTTCCAAAAGAGTTGTTGCCCAGGTTTTGCCTGTTTGCTCAAGCGGTCTTTTTTGCGCTTGAGCAATGTTATACAGTGTGCAAAACTACTAAAAGTGAGGAATCTTCACTCGAGCAGTCTTTTGCAGGTCTAGACTTCTGAGAGGGAGGTCATTGTGCGCTTGAATAGTGGTTTTGGTCGCTCGAGCGGTGTCACCTATTGTGTCTGACGCTCGAGTGGTGTTTTGATAGCTCAAGCAGTCTGCGCTTATATCAATCCTAGAAAAGGGTATTCTGAGTCACTTTTTCATTCCTCTCTCTCTCTCTCTCTCTCTCTCTCTCTCTCTCTCTTTTTAATTTTTACATTCGAACTCCAAATACTTTTAATCCATTGGTTTCCTCACTCTAGTCCTTTGGAGAAAAATGTAGAGCACGTCGAGGGCTTCATTTTAATCAGAGGAGTTATCATTTTCGGCTCCGCCCAAATTCAACTTTAGTTCTCTCTTATCTTCTATTTTGATGTAGGGATTTCTTCAACCTTTAGTATGATTTTTACCTTAATTACTTGTCTATTGAAAGAGTCTAGCGATTTTGAGATTTTAGGATTAAACCTAGGGTTTGGTTTGAATTGAAAAAGATGAGTTTTCAAATGGGTTCTTGAGAAAGGTTGTGGGAATGTGTTTATAGTTGAGACATATTAAAATGGTGGATTTCTTTACTTAAAATTGATTTTGCAAGTAAATGGGGTTTTTGTTCTAAAATGGATATTTGGTTTGTGAAAGAAAATAAAAAATTGATGTTGGTTTGGTGAGAATGAAACAATGTGTATGTTAATGATAATGGTGGAGTTGGGTATGTGATATTACTCCCATTTTAAAAATGAAGAGATTATATCTATTGTTGCAAAATTATCTATTGTATAGAAATATCTGTTTTGGGCTATCGGTGGAGGATTGCTTTGATTGTTATAGAAATTGTATGAGGATTAGGTGAATTGAAACTAATCATTCATTCATCTTGCATTGAACATTGATTGCATACATAAACATTGAAAATGTTTTGTTTTGAGAAAAATGGGTGAATACATTGATGAATCTGGTTAGGAGGTGTGGTTGTGGTTGTTATGTTAACTTGTGTGTCCATGGTAAAAGTCCAGAAATCCGTGCGGTTAGGTGTCGATCCTTCTGGTTAGTACCGATAAAATGATTTTGGTAGTATTTGTATAACCTACTAGCAAACACATACTTAGAGATTTTTAGTGTTTTGTATCTATTGCCTTATTTTCCATTATAAAAGAGTTATTTTTATGAATTAATTTATAATCTGGCATTGCATAGTTTCGAGATGGAAATGAGAAATGTTTGATAAATAGCATCCATGTGCATTCACCTTATGATTTTCTTAAGATTAATATATTGCGTTAAAGTATCTCTACTGGATTTTGGTTCACCTTATGTGAAAAACAACTTTCAGGTGCTGATGATACATCTCCACCAAGGATATAGCTTGGGAGGACTTGGAGCCAAGGGCTTCCTTTTATTATTTGATGTAATTATTTTTGTTTAAGCCTTGGGCTTTAATTATATTAAGTTGAACTCATTTTGATGTAACCAAGTATTGCCTTGAAAAGATGTAGCCATTAGGGCCTATAATTACTTGGATTTTACTTTTCTTTTAATTGGTGTATCCATGTCATATGTTATAGATTCAAGATCTAGGATTTATAAATTTATACCTCATATGTCATCTTTTGTATCATCAAGTTAAATGGAATATAAGGTATGATGTCATTGTTCAATTATATGGAATGTTATGTGATGGGCTATTATTATTATTTTGGGGCGTTACAATAATAGTATAATTGTGGGTATTTGATAGGACAAAATTGAAATTAAAAAAAAGTTTGCTCGATGGCTTTTAAAGTAGTAGAATTGCGAGTATTTAAGAGAGTAAAATTGAAATTTAAAAAAATAAAAAGCATGGCAGAAAACATTTAAAATAATAGTAGAATTGGGAGTATTTGAGATGCTAAAATTGGAATTTAAAAAAATTTTGCTTAATAGTTTTTAAAATAATAGTAAAATTGTGAGTATTTAAGAGAGTAAAATTAGAATTGAAAAAATAAAAATAAAAAACATGGCTATTCACACTTTTAAAATAGTAATAGATTAAGAATGCATTAGCATTTATATAGGCTTTATTTTTTGTTTCAAAATATTTTCTTACACTTTCAAATTCTTTTGTCATTTCCAATATACTTTCAAAACATTTTGATTGCATGTAATGTAGGAATCTTATTGCAATTCTAAAAACTTCAGGGATTTCCTTAATAAATAAATAAATATATATATATATATATAAGAAACGCTTATCTTCTTACGGATTGTATTTACAATTATCTATATATGTAAATTGTGATTTTTAAATTTTTTTTATTTTTTAAATGTCTTCTTTTTTTTCCTTTTTTATATTATATTAAAGTTTAATATTTTGATAATAATCATATGTATTGAACTTCTCAAGGAATTAAATATCTTTTTTATTATTATTATATTATATTGAAGTTTAATATTTTGATAATGGCCATAGCTTCTCTCCAGTCCAAATCTGGACTGGACGGTGCTGTCCGGCCCTTTGAGGCCCACTACGGGTTGTGTTTCGATAATCTAAACCGTTGAATGTGTAGAACTCGTCGAGTACTATGTACTTCTAAAAAATCACGTTGATCGGATATCGATAGCTATATGATCAAATCAGTTTTTTATGAAAAAAATGGACGACAAAAAATAAACAGCTTACAAAAAATTGATTTGATCATATAGCTATTGATATCTGATTAACGTGATTTTTTACAGGCATATAATACTCGACGAGTTCTACACATTAACGGTTTAAATTATCGAAACACGACCCGTAGTGGGCCCCAAAGGGCCGGACAGCACCGTCCAGTCCAGATTTGGACTGGAGAGAAGCTGGGCCCTTTGATAATAATCATATGTGCTGAACTTTTCAAGAATTTTTTTTATGCTTGTTTTTAATGCATTAAAGTGTTATTATGAGAGATAATAATCATATGTGTTAGGACTTTTCAAGGAATTCATATGTATTGGATTTCAAAGGATTTTTTTTATACTTGTTCTTAATGCATTAAAGTGTTATTATGATGGTAAGACTTGACAGTTGAGAGAAGTTAATAAATACTAAGATTTTAAATAAATAAAAAATCAAAAAATAAGAAAATTTAGATTGGGAGTTTAGAGCTCCCACAAAGCTTGGGGTTAAAACCCCCCTTTTACTTAATATATAAAAAAAATATTAAAAAATCAAGAAATTAGGATTAGCATGTTGGAGGTTTCACAAGTCTTAGGTTTTAAAAGACCTTTTTCCTTAATATATAGATATATATATATATATATATAAGAAACGCTTATCTTCTTAAAGTTTGTACTTTTTTTTCCCATTTTTCCCTTCTATTATTCTTAATATTTCATTGTTGTTTTAGGCTTTTTGAGTAATTTGGTTACTTTCCTGGATTTCTTGGTATTACATTTTCTTTATTTTAATGACTTTAGTTTCGCGTATGGCTCAATAATTGCATTTGAGAAAAATTATTCTTCTTACTTTGAAAATATTACAACTCATATTGCATTTGAAAAAAATTATCCTTCTTACTTTGAAAATATTACAACTTATCTTTGTTTATTCTGTCTATTGTAATTTTTTTTTTGATTTTGGAGGTTCTTTATGACAGTTGGATATTTTGGTTTTATAGTACTTATTGCGTAATTTTTGCACTATAGGACATGCGATTTTGTAACATATCAATAGTCAAAGTAATTTTGAATTTCTCTCAAATTAAAATCTAAACTTGGAAGAATTTGAGAGATTTGTGAAGTTTATTGTACCATTTTGATAAATTAAATCAATCATTTTGTAGGTAACTCAGTATATCATTTATGGAAAAAAATTAAGTCAATTTGACAACCGCAACATTTTTTTTATCGCATTTGTTTTCAAAAAAATAGACAAGTGTATTTTTTAAAATAGACCACTATTTTCTTAAGAGACAAACACAATAAAATAAAAAAGCTACAATCGTTGGATCAATCTATTTTTATTTTTATTTTTATTTTTTATGAATGATAAACACGAAGTATCTTATAAAATGAACGATTTATTTTATTAAAACGGGACTTGCATTTAGCTGCATGATCCCTTTAAGTTCTCTCAAGATTACATTTGAAGGTAAAAGAAGCTAACAATAATTACATATTTTTATTCTAATACAACAACAACTTCAATTATAGAAGTGTCAAAGTCATTTTTTAACTCGTTAAAATATATAAAAAATAAAAAAATATGATTTTTTTTTTTTGAGAATAATCTTTGAAGAGTTTATTTTGTGATTTAGGAGCAATACTTTACGTTGCTTATTATTTGACACTTATCAAATTATTTTCCAATATTCTAATAAGAAATATTGAATCTTATAATTTTAACCAATAATATCAAGTGCAGATACCCTGTGAACTTGTCTCTAGATCACAACATAATTTTTCATAGTCTTTATAATAGCAAGGAGCAAAGTACTGTAGAGTTTAAATTAATCTTTATTTGATTTGATTTTTGAAGTCTGTTTTTAGACAGAAAAAAAAAAATAAATTTGTAAAAAACTAAAATTTATTTTGGTGATGAAAAAAATTAAAAGCATTCATCATTTTCGTATAATTTTATTCTTTTTAAAAGTAGAAATAAAATTTAAAATATCTTTCTATTTCTTTTAGTTTGATTGGTGAATTAATTTGGGTGGAGGGGTCTTGGAAATTAGGTAAGAAAATTGGGTTAATTGTAATTAGCCTAATAGTGCAAAAGTTGAGTTTTTTTTTTTTTTTTGGGATAAATTACAAATACACTCCCTAAAATTTGTTTCAAATACAAATTGTCCCTTATGGTTTTGAAAATTATATTACGCCCCTTGAAATTTTAAATTTCATAACAAATAGTCCATTTTATTAATAAATCATCAGGTCAATTAACAATTTTAATAATGAGAGAAATTTATTTCAATTAATAATTCAGGTAATTTTATTATTGTATAGGAGAACAATTAGAAAATTTATTTTTTCAATTTATTCTGTTAAATAAAAAATTTTAACAATGAGATATTTGTAATTTTTCAAACTATAAGAGACAATCTATATTTTAAACAAATCTTAAGGGGTGTATTTGTAATTTATTCTTTTTAAAAAATTTAAAAATAATTATAATGCTAGAGTGATTATTTGTATGGTTGTTATACTCTTAACTTTTGACTATTTTATCTTCAATTTTTATATAATTAAATACTAGTCAGCTAAAAAAATTTAAAATTACTTTATAGAATCTGAACTCATAACTAAAGCTCAAATTAAGGCACATAACCATTCTATTCCATCTCATTCTAATTACTCAAATACAACATAAAAGTTCATATAAAAATATTATAAATAAAATAAAATAAAATGATATATAAATATGCAACCATGCTAAATACCCCACTGGGGGTCAACCCCCAGTGAGGTGGCAGGCCTTGATTTGCTGAAATTTTAAAAAAAAAAAAAAAAAAAACAATTTTTTTTTTTAGCCAATGGGAAGGCAGCATCCATGACCCCAGTGACCCCCACTGGGGTCTGAGGCATTTTCCATAAATATGTAAGGTCTATTCCACGATGTATTCATTCCATCAAACAAACATTACTTTAAAATTAAAAAATGCACAACTTGCCGGTGCAAGGCACGGGCCTCCGTACCTAGTATATATATACATAACAGAAAATGTCTTGTAACTCAAATTTTGTAGCTTAAAAGTGACTCAAATGATCAAAACGACGTCGTTTTGGCCATTTTTATGTTGTTCTGTACTCAAAACGACGTCGTTTTGATCATTTAAACCACTTTTGAACCATAAAATTTGAACTACGTAACATTGTCGATAGATAACAAGGGGAAGGCTGCAACTCATGTGGATTCTGTCAGGTTGAGCTTCCGTGTAGGATCAATCCAAAATATTGAGCGACCTATCCAAACCCAAGCTCGAAATCAACTTTTGATCGAATTTCGTGCCTAAGTCCAAGCCTGAATCTAAGTTTAACTCAATGAATTCGGGTTAGGCTCGGATTGGCCAAATTTAAACACACAAAATTATGAAAAATATTTAGTAGCTCAAAATTTTGTGACTCAAATGATTTAAATTTGTCAAAATGACGTCGTTTTACATCGTTTTACGTTCAAAACGATATCGTTTTGAGTGATTTGAGTCATTTAAGTTATAAAATTTTGAGCTACTTAGTATTGTTGCAAAATTATTTTAAAATTTCTAAACTGATGTATCACACTTTTTGAAAATAAAAGAAAAATATATCTAAAAAATATATAAAATCAACCATAATAAGAAAATTAATTTGAGTTATGTGCACCAAACAATATAATATATTACATTGCAATATTATTTAATCTATAATTTATAATATTTTAGATTTATTAATTATAATTTATATGTATTAAGAATAGCATTTAGGTTGCTTGGGTTGTGAAAATCCTTTCCCAAGTTCTGTCTAAATTTAATTTGGACTAACAAATTTTTATGTAAACTATGACCAAATGTAAGATTTAACTATTTAAATTCTAAAACTTTTCCAATAAAATTTAAATTGCGCGAGTTAGACCCTTTTAAATTAATAACAATATTACAAATTCAAAATTAAATATTCAGAAATTATTTAGAATTATCATATTGTGATTCATATTTATTCTCTATTTTGACCTCATATTACGCAAATTTAATTTTTACCACACAATTATCCATTAAAAAAATATGGATAGCTTTGTCTATGTTCCCAAACTTTTTTTTTTACCACCAGGGTTGGTGGCCTGGTGGAGGACGTAGCTCATTCCCTAGCCGAGGAACTAGGGTTGATTCCTGGGAGGGGCATTTGAGATCACTTCCTGTGAGCAATGCCTTTACTCCCCTCGGTTCCTGGCCTCTGCTGCGGCGTGGGGTTACCCTCCATTGGTGCCCTGTGGTAGGTCTCCCACTTGGTGGGAGTTAATTCCTAGTTGGCAACCGGTTACTCCGGGGTTAGGGTCCAACGGGACTGTGATGACACCACAGAGCCCTTTTTTTCTACATTCAAAAAAAAAAAAAAATTTAAAAAAAAAAAAAAAATTAAAGCCATAGGAGATGTGAAAAGAAAAAAAAGAAAAAAGAAAAAAAAAAAAGAAAAAAGAAAAGGGTAAGGCTTACCCAAAGATCGATACAAACTGACCATGGGAATAAAATTTGCAATCAAAGTATAGCCCCATCTAGACTTATCTCATCAAGAATAGGTAGTTGAAAATGTGGTTGAATAAAGGAACTGTTTGGTTTTCTATAATAATAGCACCTAGAAAAGGCTTTGGCCGGTGGTGGAAGGTTTTGGGGTTTTGTATTAGAAAAATGATTTGTGGCACTAATTTTGTGAGTACTAATAGCACTAATTTTTTGTTTTGGTAACTTTATTTTTTTTTTTTACCTGATATAGAAATTAGTGCCATTAGTGCTCAACAAATTAGTGTCACAAATCACAATTGTTTGTATTATAAGTTTTTTGTTTTTTTTTAAGTCTCTATCAAATTATTTGGTATAATTTTTATTTATAATTTAATAAGTATAAATAGTTTAAATAAATTCAAAAAAAAAAAAAAAACGATTGTCTATTGTAAAAAGAGAAATACTTTTGATTTTTAATTTTTAATTTTTAATTATCAATTATCAATTTTTAATTTACAATAAATAATACCAAATAAGGCAAGACAATTCACAAGTGGGTCTCATTTCACAAAACTAAGGGCATCATTACTTCCACCACAAGCCACTTTCTTCTTGTTCTTCTTCACAGTCTCTGATTGTCAATGCACTTGACTTTTTCATGCTTGAAAGTCAAACAATCTAGCGGCTCCTAGTGAATTGAGACTAGGGTTCACAAGTCTTTCTTTGATTCCTTAAAATCAGACGGCCATGTTTCTTTTGTTGGCTCAAAAACACAATCCCACCGAAAAAAGATAGTAGAAAATAAAACAAAAAAATGGTAATCCCTATTTATCAGGCTATGATTAATGCTAATATATATATATATATATTTAAAATATGTATCAAATTCTAATAGATAATGTAAGATCCAAAAACAATATAGCAAATTTATTTTTGCCTCCCCAAATGTCTTGATTGTATATTTTTTTAATGTATTCAAGATTTATTTGATTGTTCAATTAATCAGAGCTTTTGTGCCTTGTACCTTATCAAGAAGTCAATAATTAAAATTTAGACAACACTGTCTCCACCCCTCAAACTAGGACTTCAATATACCCAAAAAAATAATAATTTAAAAAAAGAAGAAGAAAACATTCACTTATCTTAAAAATATGAATTAGACAATGTTACACTTAACACAAATATTATGTAGTTGTTTGGAAAATAAAACAACCAACAATCTATAAAATTTAGCTTTTTCATTCACGAGAATTTAAATTTAGTTATTAATTTTAACAGTAATGATAGAGACCCCCTTTGTGGAGGACCCCCACAACCCTCTTTGTGATCCACACCATTCATGATGTGGGCCCCACACATCATGAATGGTGTAGATCAGTAAGGGGGTTGTGGGGGTCTTCCACAAAAAGGGTCTCACTCATTTTTTTAATTTTAAATAAAACCTCTTTCATCGCTTATGATATATAATTATTTGATTTGTAATCAAGAAAATTAGGAAAAAGTTTATTTGCCTATGACATTAAGGTCAAGAATTGATTTGTTTGTTAGTAAGACCATTAAAATAAAATATTTTGGTGAAAATAACAATTTATTGTTTTAAAGAATTTTTTTTTTGTCATTTTCAAACTTTACATTGTTACCCACATCAACATCACCGAATCAGCATTGATAAGTTGTTGGCACCGGAAAAGTAACTCCCAATAGTTAGAAAAATTGTAAATAATGACAATGGTTTCTTTCCGATGTATCCAACAGAAAAAAAAAAAGAAAAAAACGACCAACGATTGTGACGATTATTTGGATGAATAATCATATTAAATAGATAAATAACCGGTGAAGAGAGAGATAGATGACATTTAAGTAATAATAATAATAAATAAAATAAAATAAAAAAAAAAAGAAGACATAGAGTTGGTTTGGAAAGAACATTTGGGCTAAAATAATTATATAAAACAAAATAAGTTATTTTATTTAAATATAACAAAATGTCACATTCAATTTATAATCATTTTATTTTTTTCTCATAAAAGTTAAAAAAATAATCTCAAGGAAGACTTTTAACCCCAAACTAAGTCCTGGTTTGGCATTTTTTGTGGGGCTAAATAATCACATATGGACAAAAAAAATTACAAAATCATAAAAGGCCAAAACATTTGAGTTGGGATGCAAAATTATCAAATTGACCCATATATAAATAAAAAGTCGAAAAAGCATCATTTTCAAGTGGAGGGTAATTTTGTCATTTCATTTTGAGAACATCATTTCCAATGCAAAAATGATAAATAAGAAAACTAAACAAATAAAAAAGTCACAATCTAAAAAAGTTTTAAAAAAGTCAAAAAATTAACTAAAAAAAGTCAATGCAAACGAACCTTACAATAACTAAAAGCCCAATCTCCATCCCAAACAAACTCATAATCTCACGAAGCCACAAAATTTAAAATGAATCTTTGAGATGAGTAGCTTTGAAGTTTGACAAATTAGAAATAAATTGGGTCGAGTTTTTAGAAAATAATTTTTAAAAAATTTTACTTTTTATTTTTTTGTATTTTTTTTTATTTTTACTAAATTTTTTTAATATTTTAAGTAAAAATTTTTTATATATATTTTAACACACTTAATATAATTACATTTAAAAAATACAATATTTATGAAAAAAATTAAAAAATTCACTAAATATCAAAAATATAAATACAAAAATACAAAAATTTGGTATATTTTTTGGATTTTTGTGTATTTTTTACTTTTTTTAAATATTTTACTATTTAAATATATCTAAATAAAGTACATCTCAAAAAGTAAAAAAAATTGCTTAAAATTTTAAAAATATTTATGAAAAATAAAAAATACGAAAAACAAAAAATTCTCAATTTTTAGAAAACTGAAATTAAAGAGATGGTTTGACATACACTAATTTAGTCTATTTTTTTATCTTTTTTAGGTCATATCAATCAAAATCTCTTATCTACTTTTTTATATAACTTTTTATAAAAATTCAAAAAATATTTGGAAAGTTTAGAATAAGTGCACTTTTTAACTTTTCTTGTATTATGTGTAGAAAAAGTAGAGAGGAAATGTTCATTGATGTAACCTAAAAAATATAAAAAGATAAAATAAGTGTACTTATATTGAGATGCCAAACTTGGCCTTGTTTAAAATATCTCAATCAATCCTAAACCTACTTATAAAACCTGTATTCAATACTATAAAACCATGTGAGATTTCGACACGTGTGAAAGGATAAGCATGAACTCGGCGCTAAAAGAAGCCGCCAGGTCACCCTCCTGACGTGGTAATCCCTTTCTGGCTCCACGTCACCAATCCGAAAAAGCAGACGGACTAATCTGTTTAACACTTGCTTAAGAATGATTGGTAGGCCTCCTTAACAAACCCACTAAAATAAAATTTTAAATAGGAACAATTTTATAAAAAAAATTTTTTAGGTCGGTTTGGTTTAATTTTAGAATCATAATTTGAATGTGAAATTATATTTGGAATTATGATTTTTTGAATCATAATTTGAAAAGAAAAAATTTGTTTAATTATGAGTTTTGAAAATAGTTTTGAGATGATTTGTAATTTTTTTTATTTTTTATTTAATTAATGTATACAGAATGTGAGATGAGAGAAAAAAATGATTAATTAATTAATAATAATAAAAAAGAAGAAGAGAAGAGATGAGTTTTGAAATTAATTTTAAATTGTTTTTAAAAATATGTTTGGTTAACATATTGCATTCAAATCATAATTTAAAAACAGAATTGAGTTTTGAAAAATAAACCAAATGCTACCTTAAGAGTGTTGAGTTTTAAATTTTATCAATTTAAATTTTAAATTTTTGATATATTTTCAATCTAAATATATGTCTAATTTTGTTAAGTAAAATCGATAAAAAAAATTAATATTTTAGTTATTAAAATTAATAAAAAAAAATTATATTTTATGTATTTTATTTATATCTTTATTGAGTTTAATTACTAAAATATTTATTTTTTCGTCAATTTTAATTAATAGAAATATGAGCATATTTAGATTGAAAATATATCAAAAGTTTAGAATTTAAATTGGTAAAATTAAAAATTAAAAATTTATTTTGTTACAAAAATCAAATCTTGAGATTTTTTTTTCTTGTAATTTCTACAATAAAATAAATAGTATGTATATATTCAAAAACGATTGGAGCACCTTTTTGTATTGAAGGGTGTTATTTAGGTATGTAAGGTTTATTATGAATTTTGTTTTGATAATTTAATTTTTTTTATTTTGTAAGATATTATATATATATCATTATAAAAATTAAATTAGTTTGATAATTATAGTAATTTTATTTTATTGTATTGGTTTATTTAAAATTAGGCTTTAGTTAATGAATGTCCTAAAAGTATTAGTTAACCAAATTTAAAATAATTGTAATGTATTGCATAACCGTGACATGTATTATGTATAAATATTTCAAACTTCTTAATAAATGTCTTAATTAACTAAAAAAAGTAAGATCTTATTAATGACGACCACAAAAACTCTCAATAAATACTTACATAGCGCTAAGATATTAATTTTAATACACATTTTGTATATCTCAAAATAATTTTACATATTTTTATTCAAAATTTATACATTATATATATATATATATATTTCAATATTAATAACAATTTTTAAGATTATTTTAAATTTTCTAAAAAATATTAAAATTATCAATTTATTTTTTGCCTTGATTTAGAATTCACTCAAAGGGAGGCCTCAAATTCTGAGCACTTTATAATATGGATTTCTTTGACGGCAGGCAAACATCCTTTCTAGAGAAAGACCACTTTGTTTTCAAAGCCCTCGTCATGTCATGTGAAGCAAATAATTTAAAAAAATAAATAAAGAGGGTTGGTCCTATCTTTTTATTTTGAACCTTTTATTTTATTTTATTACAATGTTGTTTTAATATTAAATTTCAATTTTATTCTCATTTCTATCTTCTCAAGTCTAACCCTAATCCTACCACCACTTTCACTTTTGCCAAAAACCTCCAGTTATGGTCTAGGGTTTTGAACTCTGAAATTCTTACCCTAGTTGATCATGATCTGGATTTATTTGAAATGTGGGTTAATTTTTTAATTATTTTCGTTTGAAACTAAAAATTCTCATTTGAAATAAATTTTTTTTAATTTTTTTGACTTTTATAAAAAAAAATAAAATGATTATGATTTTCCTGCAATATTTTGTTTTATTGACGTTTTAGCCTATTTTACTTTTTTATGATTATATTATAGCCCAAATGTAGTATGCCAAACGAACGCTTTGTTTACTTCTACATCACCAAAATCCATGACAAACTCGACCATTACATACATAAACATACAAACATTTACATCTTTTGCTCCCCAATGACCTTCCTTAGTGTATCTTTAGTTCATTTGTTGCTAACTATAGTAATAATGTTGTGAATGGCATTTGTCGAAAAAATCCAATACTTTTGGCGAGAATTGACACAAGTACTCACACCACCGAGCAACCTAGATCGACTCTCTTTCGTGATCTTCATCTTTATCTTCCAAAGCCTACTCTCTTTTCTCTTTTTTGTGCGCCACTTTCTTTTTTTCCCAATTGATTTCTCTCTCTACTTCGTAGTTTGGTCGATTTCTCGTTGTTTGGTTATACAGAGCTAAACTTATTGAATATGTTCGGTGCCTGTCACGACCCAAACCCACCCCTATAGATTTAGTGTCATAACCGGCCAGTAATCTGCGATTACTGAAGGCCTGATGGAACTAAGCGACAATTGGGGCTAGCGGAAGCTAATATACAAGAAAACAAAACGCCCAATGAACTGTGAATTTACATGAGATAAAAGACATTTCTATATATGTACACATATACACACGTGGAAGTACAACACACTGTTGCAAGTTTGCCTAAAAAGACTAACAAAAGAGGAAAAGTTACTCCCATTGTCAACAATCATAATGCCAGGGACAACTGGCCAAAAACACATGAGTGAATTACAAAAGAGTGAACACTAGCCACGTCAAAACTTAGATGGATGAGAACCTCACGGTGAGGCATTGTGGTTAGCTTGACAAAACCAAAGCAAGACCGACGCCATTACGTCCTTTCCTGAGTTGGATCACCTACATGGTATGCCAAAATGTGAGTTAGGGCCCAGTGAATAACAACTAAATTAAAAGATTTTGAATGATAAATATATCATTAGATAAAACATAACTAGGCAGGTTCATACAACATTTGAGAAGCATAATATTTTTTGCGATATATTCAAAAGCAGTAAATACAGGCGGCCTAGAAGACCGAACAGACGGTCATAGAGACCAGACAGTTGGTCAGGAAGACCGAACAGGCGGTCATTAAAACCGAAACTCAGATATGATAGCTTTTACCATATTAAACAAGAGACCCACGAAATGGAACTAACAGTACTATACTTATAAGAAGAGGTGTTAGATTTGTCATAGCAAACCGTGAGAACTGGGATAGAAATATCATTCATCTACATGAGAACTATATCGGAATAACCCATAAGATGAGGCAGAGAAAAGATAATGCAAATCATATATAATTATAGCAATGTTACTCACAAACCGTTTCGTGTTGCAGACGATTGGAATGAGGCGTTTGATCTACACAAATAGATTTGAGCATTATCCATTTAATGCATCGAACACTTAACGAATGAGTTTCACAACTTAGGGATTCATAGGTTAAGATGTAAAGCACACTTGTTAAACGTTTATGCAATGCAATCGGACATCATATACGAGCGTAAAACATGCTAAAGAAGGCCCGAGAGTGGAGTGAACAACTCAGAAAAGTGAACCCGGGGCAGCCAAACAGCCGCACGTGTGCCCCTACGTGCTTTTTAGACAAAATGCTCCCTAGTCCTCCCCTGTAATCCGCACGTGTGGATCCACTTACCACACGTACGCTAGTGCACTTCCGCACGTATAGCAACACGTGCGGGCTCCCTTGCCACACGTGTGGTTCTGGGTGTTCCAGAATCGAATTTTGCCTTGTTTTTTGGTACTCAAAATCCCCAAGAATCAAACCCAAATCCAACCAAATGAAGGCCATAAATTAACGAACATAATGTACAAACAAGATTCAAACTCAAATTATGGCTTGAATTTTGCTTTGAATTGCTCAATTTCATTAACACCTTCATAAATAAAAGAAACAAGGATTTATGCTTTATGTTAATTCTATGCTTCTACGAACCATGGAAATTTAGGAGAAAACCATCCAAAATCATGTAAATGAGCTTAAGGAATGGTATGTGGACAAGGAAGTGGAAGAGTTCCTCTTGTTAGGTTTACAACAAGACTTATACTACCCAACTCCTCACTCTTACCCTCAACCTTGTGAGTTCCAGAATCGAATTTTGCCCTGTTTTTTGGTACTCCAAATCCCCAAGAATCAAACCCAAATCCAACCAAATGAAGGCCATAAATTAACAAACATAATGTACAAACAAGATTCAAACTCAAATTATGGCTTGAATTTAGCTTTGAATTCCTCAATTTCATTAACACCTTCATAAATAAAAGAAACAAGGATTTATGCTTATGTTAATTCTTTGCTTCTACGAACCATAGAAATTTAGGGGAAAACCATGCAAAATCATGTAAATGAGCTTAAGTAATGGTATGTGGACAAGGAAGTGCAAGAGTTCCTCTTGTTAGGTTTACAACAAGACTTATACCACCCAACTCCTCACTCTCATCCTCAACCTTGTGAGTTCAAACTAGAATTTCGTCTTTATGCAAGAAATTAAGGAGAATCCTTACCTTGATGAGTTGATCTAGTGAAGTTGTTTTCAAGTTCTCTTCCATTCTTCTTCTTTCCTCTTCTTCTCTAACCTCATCTCAAACTCTAGCTCTCATATTCTCTCTCTTATTGAGTTCAAGATATTTATATAAAACATCCCTAGTCTTTAACTTAGCTTAACTACATAAGAGTCACTTTAGCTTAAATTATTAATTAAGTTCACAATCACCTATCTTAATTTAAGGTGCAATACCCTACGCACGTAGTTCATTAACTAATTTTATAACTTTAGCGATTTAGCGAATCCGACAGGTCTTTCCATAAAGGAACATATCTGTTGATAGGCACAATGCTTATAAATATACATATAAGGCTCGAATAAATGCATGATCCAGATTAAGCATAAAAGTAATCGTAAAAACAACAGCTAAGGAGGAAGGCGGGTATTACAATGCCCCACAACCGTACATATGCCTTTTGTTTGGCTACATACTACCTTACATTAGACTTTCGAACTAATTTTTCAAATAGTAATGAAACTGGTCACAAAGGCAAAAAGAAGGGTTGAGGTGCCTGTTGGAATGTAAGAGAGGTCCCACAAGTGTAAGGGTGGAGATTGGAAGGAGTAGGGAGTCGTCAACGCAGGAGGACATTGGGAGAGACTCGCCAAAGTAGAAAGGAGCTGTTAGAAAAGGGAAAAAAGAGTTGTAGGTAAAAGGTGTAGGGGTAAAGGTTCAAAAGGTATACTTAGAATTATGACAGGAGTCTAAAGAAAAATAAAAAAGAAAGTAATTTTGGTAATGAGAGGCCAAAGAAGTGGAGGGTCCAAAGTAAGAAGGTTGGAACATTTAACAGGTCTCTAAATAAAGGAAAATATTATAGACCCCAAATGAATTACCAATGCTGTGTTTGGTTTGGGAATTTGGGGAGGAATTTGAAAAGGGAAATAGAAAAAGGTAGGTGAAATGTGAATAAAATATACGTTCATTTCACATAATTTTACACACCTTTTTCCTTTCTCTTTCCAAATTTCTCCTTAAATCCCTCAATCAAATACAGCGTAAATATTCTATCAAACTGGTGTTCACATTTGTGATTTGTGTAGATCCCACATCCATGCGAGAAATTTGATAGAATATTTAGTAATTCATTTAGAATCCCTATCATAACTCCTAAATAAATAAATAAAAATTTTCAAATTGTTCAATGACGGAAGTACCCATGCAAGTTGACGATATTACAATTGGGCCAGATTCTCCAGGCGAAGAACAGTCAACCTAATTAACTGACACTTTTCCAGAATCTGGACCGTTCAAATTGTGGGATCATGCCACGGGGACCGTTCAAATTGTGGGCCCATGCCACCGTTTAATACGATGCCGCTGATCAGACCGGTCCAAACCTGTCTATAGGTTTTATGATTGTCAAAGATAAACGTTTCAAAAGTCAACAAAAATCAATGTGCATTAATTTCTCTTTGGTAATGGTGAACTAATTAGGTGTGGTTGGTAAACTATATATTTTGGTTGAAAAATTAAAAAATTATTATATTATTTTTTTTATTACATTTTTTTATAAAAAATTTAAAAAAATATTAAAATAATTTATTCCTAAACGAGATCATAATTCTGTTATAAAATAAAAAAATTATAAATTACAATTATCTTCCCTGAGGTTAAGGTGTTTTAATAATTAGGGTTTGGTTATGGTGTGCAACTTACACCTTACACCTTATACCTTACACTTACACCTTACACTTACACATTTTGTGAAAAATTAAATCTTACACTTACACCTTTTTTGAGGTTGCACACCATATGCAACCCACTTACACCTTACACTTTACACTTACACCTTACACTTACACCTTATACTTATACTTACACCTTACACTTACACCTTTTGTGTAAGTGGCACATGGTGTGCACTTGCACACTTAAGAAAACTCCTAATAATTACACTAATCTCTTTTATATTTAAAATTATTATCAATTTTTTTTTTCACTATTATCCTTTATTAGGTTATTTAATAAAATTTACTGATGTCATGCTAATGTTATAGATCATGATACCAAAAATGATGAAATTGCTTATAAGTTACCTTATCTATTTAAATAAAAAAATTTACTTACCTCCCATAAGGTTTTGATACGTATTACAGATATTATTAAAGAGACATACATATTTTAGTATTATTTAATAAAAATTTTAAATTTCATGCAATATTAAATAAAATTCTTAAATTATTAAGACATTTAATGGAAAAAAATTAATTTTCATTAATAAAATATTTAAAAATAAACAATTTCTCTAAAATTAATATTAAATAACATTCTAATAGTTTAATATAAAACTTGTTCCACACTACGTAAAAAAAACGTAAAATTTATCATTTTAAATAATACATTTATTATTTAAATTTTTTTAAGTTGAAATAAATGGATTTATTTTTTTCTACCAATTTACATTGTTTATTTATTTATTTAAAAATATATATATTATTTTATCTTTTCTCAATCCCATATTATTCTCAAATTTTAATTTTTTTATCCTTGAGTCATTAAAATTTTAGTTGATGCATTAAAAAACACCAATTAATATTTCTTCCATGATTAAAAAAAATTAAAAAATATATATAATCGCCTAACAATAAATTAAAATTAGTTGATAGGGAATGAAAGATCAAGAAATCATTTGAGAATAATAAACAATTCAAATAATTTGTCATTTATCACACCAAAAATTAAAATTAATCTTTACTTGAATGGAGAAATTATTTGAGAATATTAAAATAATCAATTAATTTATTATATATGATACTTAAAATCTACTTCTTTATCTTTATTTATCGCATTTAAACTATTTTTATTAAACTAAATCTTAAAATTATTTTCTCATTAATGGTTGATTTTTTTAAAAAAAAATTTGTTCATAAAAGTTCAAAAAATTGTTGTGGAAAAAAATAGTCAAGAAATTAAATTTATATTTTAAAAAATTTATGAAAAATAAATGATAATTTCATATATATATATATATATATATTTAATAGATTAAAAAAAATAGTGCATTTAAGGTTAAGATTAATATTGATAATGAATCAATTTGGCTTAATTGTCTTAGTTGTCAGAAACCTCATGGAGGTATAATTTTTTTACTTCTATATTTATTTTTTAATTTTTTTTATCATGTAAGAAATATTAACTTGTGTTTTTTTAAGTATGCATTGATTAGACACATCTGTTCCAAGCTCCTCAGCCATTGTAATAATTGATCCTAAATAATGAAAATGTTTACTCTTAAGTAGTTTTTAATTCTCAATCTTCACTTTTCCTCTGCTTCCATTATTATTAAAATTACACTCCATGTACCTCTATCTTAATTCTGCTTATCTTAAATTCTTTATATTCAAGTGCTTCTTTTCAAGTCTCTAGCCTAGTCTTTTTTTAGTCTCATCCACTAAGACGATATCATCTGCAAAAAAATATACACCATGAATATTTCTCGTTAACTCATCCATAGTTAAAGCAAAAAGATAAGGACTTAAAATTAATTCTTAGTGTAACCTTACAGTAATTAGAAAATTACTTGTCTCTTTAGCAGGCAATCTAATATAGTGGTCATCACACTTCATACATATCTCTAATAATATCAATATAATATTTTGTCACCCCTTTATTCTCTAACACTTGCCAAATTATAGGAGTATAAAAATGTCTCGCGACCCGTGGACGGCCTGAAACCCACCTGCGACCCAGGGTAGGCCCGGCCCGTTTAAGCCCTGTTTAGGCCGGGCTCGAACCAAAGCACCTGGGCTTGGGCCTAGACCATTATTTTGAAGCCTGGCTCAGCCCGTGGGCTCAACTTGCCTAGCCCAGCCCAATGGGCCGCTTAAAGCCCAATCAAGGCTCAGTCAGAAGCCTAGCTTGCTCGAGACCCAATGTCTTTCTTAGTAGAAAATAATAACATTTTGTTAAATTTTTTTTTAAAAAAGATGGTCAAGTCTACCCAAGCCCAACCTAGGCCCACCCGCTGGGCTCGACCAAGGCTCGAATGCCCATGGGCCTGATCCTAATTTTTTAGTTCGTGGATCGGCTCGGCCTAGCCTGAATTTTGGTGGGAGCCCATGAGGCCCAACATGGACTAGGTCAGATTTACACCCCTACCAAATTATATCCCGAAGAAATTTATCATATGTTTTCTCAAGATTAATAAAAAGTATATGAATGTATCTTTTATTTTCTCTATACTTTTCTATTATTCTTTTCAAAAGATAAATCACTTTCATTGTTGACTCACTAGGTATAAATCCAAATTGATTCCCTGACAACTCTATTATATTTCGCAATTGACGTTCCATCACTCTCTCTCACGCTTCCATTATATTTAAATATATATACAATAAAAACTTTACAATTTATGAATAGAAAAAAGTATGAATAGATACCTTTTAAGTTTTATTTAAGTATTCTTAGACTTCTTCTACTTTAAATTTTTAATTAAAAAATATTTTAAAAAAATCATTATTTAGATTAATAGTTACAAAAGTAGAACACCATATAAATTTGTTATAAGAACACGCCTTGTTTGGAAACTACATAAAATAGTATAAAAGTGTTATTAAAAAAATTAAAAAGTCAATAAATATATTTAAAAAAAAAACTATTCTCTATTTTCGCACATTGTTTACATAAAAAATTTAAAAAATTATATTTTAATTAAAAAATCAAAAAATTAGTAAAAAGATATGTTACTAAAATAACCCTTTAAACTTCTCGTCAACTTTTTTTTTTTTTTTTTGCACATAAAATAAAATTAAACTTCTGATACACGATGCACCTAGGGATCTCCCATGCAGATCCACTGTTGTTCCTCAAGGTGCAGTTGAACCACTGCCGCTAACGTTAGCAGGAGTATACACGCTTTACGTTAAAGCGCTCCCAACAAAATGGACGGTAAATATTTACCCGAAGCGGTTGCACATTTCCCTAAAAAACAGATCCCAAAAATTTTCACCAAATCTTTACATATATTATTGTTCCCTTCAATACATTGTATGTGGTACACCACAGACGAAATGAAGTAGGATGGTTTTTTTTAAGAAGAAATCGAAAATTTTGTAAATTGAATCCGTTCAGATTATTTCGATAGGTTTGGTTTCATTTTTTTAATTTGTGATTTAGTTTTGGTTCAAAAAATTGAATAACCTTTTTCTGCAGATTGATTCCAAATTTAGATTCACGGTTCTGAATTAAAATCAAATTAGACCGTATAATTTAAATCATATATGTTTATTTATTAAATATTATGTGTGTTTAAATTAATGATAGAACAATATCTATATTTATGTTTTGAAAGTTCATGTTTAGATTAATGTCGAATAATATTTGTTTAATGTTATGCTTTTACTTAATCAATGAATATTACGAGAGTAGTTTGTTAAATAGACATGTTATTATTACTTTTTAAAATTTATGATAGGTTGAGTTTTTTAAAAAATGTTATATAATTTTTCTTGTGGACAGATTATGTAAAATTGTAATTCCAAACCATATTGAACCATGTTTAAATTGTTGGGTTCGGATTTGTTCCATTATTTTAATGGTTTGGTTTGGTTTTAATTTTTATGGAACCATACACAATGGATTAGTTGTGGTTTCATCCCAAGCTTATCCAAATCAGACCATGTGCACCTTTAGTGATTTCTTAAGTTTTATTTTTTTTAATTTTATAGAATATTTAATTTTTTTAAATGATGAAAGATGATTTCATTTGTAATGTATTTGTCATTAGTATTTTTTTAATTTAACTAAACATATGAATGAATATTTTAATAAAATAATTATTCAATTCCATTTCATTTCAGTAAACCAAATATTGCCTAAATACATAGCCAAATCTTATAGATAAAAGAAGGAGAAATTTATTTATATATCCCAATTAGAAGACTTATAGCCCGATAAGTCTACAAAGTATTTTTGTGTTCCGCCTACTTTCATACATTTGAACTTATATTCCAATAGGTCCTTTTTCTTTTTCTTTTTTTTTTCTTCTTTTTCTTTTTTTTTTTTTTGTCTATATTAGAAGTAGACGGCTGCTATTTGCCCCTACTTTTTTACTTTGGCCCCCTCACTTCTTTGAACCCCTATATAGCAAAATGAAACCTCTTCATTTTTTCTTTGAACCTCTACCTTATTACCAACTATACCCTTAATTCCAAACCCAAACCAAAACCCTAGCCCCCACTCCCAACCACCACCCTCCGGCAGCTCACTCACTGGAGCCCTTATTGCTGGCAATCCCACCATTTTCACTGCCTTTCTTTTTTTTCTTTCCTTTTCCTTTTTTTTTCACCCCACTGCCTCATCTTCTTTTCTTTCTCTTCTCATCGCAACCCAGATCGCCACTGTCATTTCTGAAAACCCTAAGGCTAGGGTTAGGATTTTGAGAGAAGGTAAGGAAGAAGAAGAAGATGGTTAGAGACTGAGATCAAAGTTGGACTCGACGGCCATAGCGGTGAGGAGTTCGTGATGATGAGACAACCACGAACCCAGAAGAAGAAGATGGTTGAATTTGATGGCTTAGCAGTGAGGAGTTCACGATGGCAAGACGACCACAAACCTAGAAGAAGAAGAATAAGAAGAAGAAGAAGAAAAAGAAAAAGAAGAAGAAGAGAGAGAGAGAGAGAGAGAGAGAGAAGGGGATCGCAGTGGTGGGAGGGTGATTGGATCTACTAAAGAAGAAGAAGACGAAGAAAATAAAGAAGAAGGAGCGAGGGGGAGGCTGTCGGCTAGAGTGGAAGTGGAGGTGGAGGTGAAGGTGGATATAGATAGTTAGGGTTAGGGTTGGGATTGGAAGGTTAGAGATGAGTAAAAATGAAAATTGGTGTTAGGACAAAATTGTAATAAAAAAATAAAGAAAATATGGAGGTCTAAAGGAAAAAGGTAGGTGCTAATAATAGCACTCTAAAAGAATTATGTGGACTATTTTACTCTTATAGACTTTTATTACAATATTTATATTATACTATATATCTAGGAGAGAGAAAATTATTTATTAGGTATATTTCATTTATGATATATATAAAATACTATATATAAATATAGAAGATTGTTATTCTTAGTGTTTTCTTTACCTCAATGTGTGGGGTTCACTTGATCAAAGATGTTCCTTCACTATTATTTTACAATAAGATCCTGCCATGGAAGAACATTTGGAAGAGAAAATTAGTTGTACATGTAGACCGATGATAAAGATGATAATGAACTCGCAACAGAGATTTTGGTAAACCGGCGATTAACAATTATTTTTTTTTGTTATTGTTATATATAAGTCGTAGTCTCTTTGTCAGTTTATATAGTCATCATTATATAATTTATTCACCGGTATTATATATGCGTTAATTATACATAAATTTTTCTAAAAGGCCCTTCAATATATATAAACTATTTAATGATTTGTTTTTATTTATTATTTGATGATTTGTTTCATGTTGTTTATTGCTATGCTTGTTGGCTGAAAAATTATTTTTATTACCATTGAACAGTTGAAATAGTCAATTTTTACTTTTTTTTCAATTTTTGTGTTGTGTTTTTACGTTGCAATGTGAATGTTTACATTGATATGAATTTATTTATTTTTATGTTTTTTAAGGCTAGTTGTATGATAATTGTAAACTGTGAATATTCACATTATATTTTTGTATAAATTTTATTTTTTTTAAAATTAGTTGTATGTTTGTTGTTGTTGTTAATATGCTTACTGATTGAATAATCATTTTTGTTATTATTGAATAATCAAAATAGTAGATTTTTACTTCTTTAATTTTATTTTATATTTTTACATTGCAGTGTGAATATTCACATTAGTATGAGTTTAGTTTTTTTGGAGTAGTTATATGTTAATTATAAACTCTGGACATTTACATTATATTTTGGTATGAATTTTATTTTTTTGAAGGTTAGTTGTTTGTTTGTTATTTATTATGAAGATTCACATTATACTTTAGTATATGTTTTGTTTTTTCGAAGGTTAATTGTATATTTGTTGTTTATTGTGAATATTCACAGTATATTTTTAGTTTTCGTTTAGATTTTTTGTTGTGTTATTTTTAAATTTTCACATTATAAAAAATGTGAAAGTATGATATTTATTAGCTTCCATAATTTTAAAAGAGTAATATTTTAAATAGGATATTTATTAGCTTTTATGATTTTTTCCTAATATATAAATTCTAATTCAAATAGAGGATTGGGGAGACTGTGGAGCATGTTGCACAGCTAATGGAGCCTTTTTTTGGCCTTCATTCCTATGATCCGAACTATTCACTTTTTAGAAGACATTGAGTAGAATAAACCTGCAAAAATTTAAGTTAACCGGGCATCGATATCCTTTTCATCCAGACATTTGTATCTAAAAAATTGAACGATAAATTTTATTTTAAGTATAAATATAAATACAAACATGTCTCGATGAAAGGGATACCGAAGTCCAATTAACTTGAATTTTTACGTGTATATTCTACTAAATATTTTTTAAAAAGTGAATGGTTCAAATTATTAGAATGAGACCTAAAAAAAGCTCCATTGACCGCGCAACAGTCAATGCTGCACATGGTGTGTAGCAGCCTCCTCAAACTGTCAAATGGGATAGTATTTAAACTAGAGTAATTTTACCCAAAAATATAGATTTAGTTTTAAATTTTTTGTTCTAAATCTAAAGTAGGGGTTTTTAGTCTTTTGGATAGCTGATACGGTTGATAGAAATTAACTTGGATTAATTAGTATATAAGTATTGGAATAAGATTTTTGAAAAAATCTCTAAAAGAAATAAATAAATAAAGTTGTTTGGCTTACAAGTTATGTAGTATTAATTTCGTTTTAAATTGTTTGTTTAGTATAAAAAATAAAAACTTAAAAATAAAGTATTTTCATGTCAAAATTTTTAATTCTTTTTTACACAAATTAAAAATTCTTGATGAGATATTTTAATTAGTGAAAAAAATTTAAAAATAAAAAATATTATTTTTAGGTTCTTATTTTTTGTAGCGGACAAATAATTTGAGATGGAGGGAGTCTACTTTTTTTTTGGTGGTTGTGTAATACCAATTTATAGTGTGAAGTTACATATTGAAATATGATAGATAGGCGTTTGATACTTTGGATTATTTCTCCCTCGTTAAAAGGTTATTTGGGATAATTTAAATAAATACATCTTTTGACTTTTCACAAAAAATTATACAAAAAAATAAAAAAATAATATAATCTAAATAAGTGCACTTATATGAATAAGTACACTTATTTAAGGGATGCCAAACAAGGTCAGGCTAGGTGGTTTCTTTGTAGTGGTTTTCAAGATATGTGTTGTTGTACTATAATTGTGTTTAATATAATTATTTTTTATATTAATCTCATATTGATTGACCAAACAAAAAATTGCTAGACATGAAAAAAAAAAAAAAAAAAAAAAAAAATTTAAAATTTTTTCATCATTAATGTCTTATACTTTTGTCTCTTTATTTCATAAATTATTAGTTTAAATTCACAAAAAAAAAAATAAAATAGGTTAAAATTATTAATAAGATAAAATGTCACATTAAATTTATAATTATTTTATTTTTTTTTTCATAAATATCACATTTAATTATAAAAAAATTTAATATTTTTTAAATATAAAAATTTTAATCTATTAAAATAATTAAAAATTAAAATAACAACTTTTGAAATATCCACTAAAATATTTTTGGAACACTATCCAACGGTGGCCCAACACCAAGTAAGAACTTGTGGATATGTTGGACCCGCCAATATCTACGAGTGTCAAGTCAGTTCTTAAGGCCGAAGACCATCAACTCCGTTTCCGAGCTTTGTTTCACTTTAACGGTGATTGATCCCCCCCAATTCACGCCGTTAACTTTGCAGCTTTTAAAGCCCCCATAAATTACGTTAGCTTAGGTTAGGACACACCTCTTTTTTTTTTTTGTTTTCTCTCTCTTCCTCTATATATAGTTCTCTGTACAGTACTGTCGGTACAATTTGTCTTTCTCCAACGACAGAGCTCCTGTTTGGTAAAATTGTGAAAAAATAATTATAACTTATAATTTAACAGTTTATAATTTATAATTGTAAATATAAATTAATTTTTGACTTATAAATTAAGTTTTTCCTTCTTTATTCAAAAAATAAGTTGATTTTTGACTTACAAAAAATTATAAATTGTATTATTAAACTGAATCAAGTACATTAAAATAACTTAAATTAAACTAAAAATTAAAATAAATTAGAAATAAACCCTAATAAACATGGCCAAAATCACATAGCACTTCATGTAATGGATGAAAAAGATGAAATTCATAATTTTACATAAATAGTTAGAGAATATAAAAAATATAAAAATTTATGATCAATCTGCAAGGTGTTTGGGAAGTTTGGTTTTTTTTTTTTTTTAAAGACAAATTGGTTACAAAATCAAAAAAAATCAATTCAAACAAAATATCATATTAAATCTCATAATCATTTCACTTTTTATCTCACAAACATCACATCCAATCATAAAAAAATTTAACTATCTTCTCAAATATAAAAAAAAATAAATTTCTCCAACAATATTCTATAACTAAAAAAATTCACTTTTCAAATACCTACATAATCAGGTAATGTGCCATGATTAATTAATAATTAAATTATGTTTGAGAGTTTTAAAAGAGAGCTTTAAAGGAAATTTTAGAGGTGAAATCTACATAAATGATGTGATGTTTAGTTTTAATTTTTTTTTAGTTGTTTAGAATTGATTTAGCCTTCGTTTAGAAAGTGAGTTGATTTTTGATTTTTTAATTATTTTAACTTGGGATTAAAAATCTTGGTTTGAAATTTTTTTTTGATTCTTTTGTCAAAAAAAGAATTTAATAATTATGAATTAAATGTGATATTTTATTTTATTAAATTAAAAATCTATTTTATTTTTTATATCTATTTTTTATTTTAATAATTATAAATTAAATGTGATATTTTTTATATCTATTATGAATTAAATGTCAAAAAAAAAAAACTTTCAAACTAACTTGCCAAACGAAGGCTTTGAATTCTGAATAGGGCTCTGGATCACGGTTGTTAATAATTTTTCCACGTCAACAGTAGAAGAGAGTACTATCAGATTCTCTGAAGTGGGACCCACCTGTGGGGGCCACTGTCCAACGGCTACTTTGTGCTGACGCAGGAGGAACAGACAACAGGACACATGTCAAGTCATCTATTAAACAAGTACGGCGTCTGCGTTTTGCCACGTGTCATACACGTGGAATGTATAACGCTCTTTGTTAAAATGATGTCCCACGCGCAGCGCATTATTCACAGGAGCGTCCCCTAACTTTTATTTTGCTTCTCCATTAATGCTCTCACCGGAGTCCGGATCTTCTGCCATACAATCCTGCAATACATTCCTGCCATGCCCCAAAACGACGTCGTTTTGGGGCAAAAATTCAAAAAAAAAAAATTAAAAAAAAGCAAAAAAAGAGAGACCCAAATCTGATAAGTACCCAAAAAGACCTCAACTTTTCTATCTCATTTCTGTTCAAATCGTCGACCAAAGCTATTTCTTCAGCTTCAGGTTCTCTCTCATCTTCTTCTTTGGTCTATGATATATATATTGACATTTTTTTTAATTTTTTTTTTAATACAGAGAGTGGCAATGGAAGTAATTTCTTCAAACTTGAACCCAGAAGCTCCGATTTTCGTACCGTCGGCGTACCGGGCGGTGGAGGACTTCTCCGACGAGTGGTGGTTCCTCGTCCACTCCTCCCCTTGGTTTCGCGACTACTAGCTTCCGGAACGCTTTCATGATCCCCAAATCGACCCTGCTTTTCCCGAAAATTACGACCCTGTCAACAAAAGTAAGTCCTCCGATCCAACTCCTTCAACAATGTTTTTCCTCTTTTATTCCCTAATTGATTATATATATATAACAAATATATATGTATATATGTGTATGTATATGGATATGCAGAGGAGGACGAAGAGGAGAGAGATTATGTCAAGAAGGAACCAGATCTCTCAACAATGTTTTTCCTCTTTTATTCCCTAATTGATTATATATATATAACAAATATATATGTATATATGTGTATGTATATGGATATGCAGAGGAGGACGAAGAGGAGAGAGATTATGTCAAGAAGGAACCAGATCTCTGTTTTTTTTTAATTTTTTTTTTTTGAATTTTTGCCCCAAAACGACGTCGTTTTGGGGCATGGCAGGAATGTATTGCAGGATTGTATGGCAGAAGATCCGGACTCCTCTCATCGGTCCGTAATAGACTGAACCGTATGGTTGGATTTATGAGCTCATTATAAATTTTATTTTGATAATTTAAATATATGAAAATTTTTAAATATTTTATTTTTATAAAAAATTATATAAATTAAATATTAATAATTACTTGATTAGATTAGATTTTTATTAATAATTTTTTAAAAAAAATCAAATTTACCATTAATAGAAATATTATTTGATTAAGTAACTATCAATATCCGATTAACGTAATTTTTTATAAGGATAAAATACTAGCAAATCTTACACATTAAATAGTTTAGATTATTGAAACAGGACCAGTGATGAATCCCCACAAGTCCAACATCACGCTCCAATCTGATCTCGAATTAAAAAAAAGCGTGACCGAGGAAGAATAATCAATGGTAAATTTTATATAATTTAATAATTAAAATGCTATATTTTTTTATTTATAATTTTGTAATTTTTTTTTTTTACTATACCACTATGTTGTTATTTACCCTTTCATTTATTGAATTACTTACCATTAGAGATTTGGGAAAATTGGTCTAAGGTTCCTACCCAACTTTTAGTATGAGGAGAGATCCATAATAATATTTTCTGGTGTCTAAGGTCCCTTAATGTTAGTTTAGTTTATAAAATACCTATTTTACCCTTTTGTATATTATATGTGGTTTTCAATTTTGGAATCTGAAGATTATGTTACTATTTTTCTGGAAGATTACTTTGGGATGAACTTGGCAATCGATGGAGATTTCGATGATGCAGATTTCGTGGAAATTTTATAGGAATTTTGTAGTCGTATAGTAGTTGAGTTTCGTTGATCGTGTAGAAGTTGAAGTCGTGTTGAAACTCGAATTTTCAGTAGAGTTGAATCAGGTAAGTTTAACAATCAGTTTAAGTTTTTTATTTTTCATTTGATTTGTATATATGGACTCCGATTTCAAATAAGTTTTTGTAGTTTATTTTGAATTAGGTTTTTATTTTCAGTTTTGATCAATGTAATAGAAAAGCCAGCTTAGTGAATTATTTTTTGATTTTTGAAGTTGATTTTTCATTCTGTATTACATGTTTATCAATGATAAGTTTTGTTCTTCGTGTTTGGAGATCGGCTCTGTTTTTCTTCACTGTATTAAGTTTTGTGCTCTGTTTTTTTCATTTATTCTGCACTTTTCATTTTTCTACACTTTGCTTTGTATTCCAGAGAAAATTATATGTTCATATTCCAGAGAAAATTGTATATTTATATTCCAGAAAAATTTCTCTGTATTCTGATTTGAGTCCAATAATGCACAATCACACAGAGAAAATTAGAAGCTTGTAGTCCAGTGAAAATCACAGAGAAACTTATAATTTGATAACTGATCTTCTATGTGATTTTTGTCTATGATTGTGTTTAATAGTTAGCATTGAATATCTCTGTGATTTTCTCTAGATTCATTAATTCTTCTATAATTTTGTTTTTGTTATCTTGAAGGTGAATTTAAGTTTGTAAATTTCTCTGGACTTTATTTGAGTCCAGAGAAAATTATAACGTAGGTATTATAATCCAGAGAAAATTATAATTATTAGAAATTTCTCTAGACTTTTATGTTATTCTTGTGAAGTATTTTTATATTGAACAAGCTATTTTTAGTATTTTTGCAGTGTTGTTGCTGTGTAAATATGGGGATGATACTATTATCATTAATGTTTCATGTGAATTGAATTGATGATGCTATGATTTTACTTGCATTGAGTAAGAGACCAGTTGGGAGGCCAAAGAAGAACAGAATTGCTTCTACTGAAGAGTTTAAAAGGGTAATGAAGTGTAGTCGATGTGATAGGATTGATCGCCATAATAAGAGGACATGCAAGGAACCTTTGTTAAATAGTTGAGGATATTACATTTATTGATTGAATAATACATTTGAGAATTACTTTGTGTATTTTGTTTTGTGAAATGTACTTTTTGGATAGTGCATATATAATACCAATCAAATTCATCTAGAAATTTTTTTTAATAGTAGTGAAAATTACTTTTTGTGTTGCGTTTTTAGAAACATACTTTGGGAGTGCCTTTATAATACTAGTCAAATTGATCCAGAGAAATTTTCCTATAGCAGAGAAATTTGCTATGTGCATTGTGTTTGTTGAAATGTGCATTGTGTTTTGTGAGGTCAAATTCATCCAAAGAAATTTACTATGTGCATTGTGGCAAATTGAGTGCCTTTATAATACTAGTCAAATTGATCCAGAGAAATTTTCCTATAGCAGAGAAATTTGCTATGTGCATTGTGTTTGTTGAAATGTGCATTGTGTTTTGTGAGGTCAAATTCATCCAAAGAAATTTACTATGTGCATTGTGGCAAATTTATCTAGAGAAATTTGTCAGTAGCAGATAAAATTACTTTATGCACTATGTTTTGTAAGGTCAAATTTATCTAGAGAAATTTGTGAGGTGAAATTCATCCAGAGAAATTTACTATGTGCATTGTGGCAAATTCATCTAGAGAAATTTGCCACTAGCAAAGAAAATTACTTTCTGCACTATGTTTTGTGAGGTCAAATTCATCTAGAGAAATTTGCCAATAGTAGAGAAAACTACAATGTGCATTGTGTTTTTTGAATTTGATGATTGTTTCGTACCAACACAGTGCATTACAAATTACATGATCATATAGGCACAATTTTGACACGATACGAGTTAAATTTTTCTGTGAAATTCTGGTAACTTCATACAAGAAAAATTTCTTTAGACAATTTTCTCTATGTGGATTGTGTTGATAATCACCACTAAATATGCATTATAAAAAAAATATTTAACCATTGATAGTTATGAAATTTACATTAGTTAAAAAAGTATATATACATATATGTCAAACAACATCATTTCTTCAATGTACGAAAAAAAAAATTGAAGGGTCATTCCTAATTACATTGTGTACATTGTCTTCATTTCACTAGTATGCTTTCACTATTATACTTTCAGTTCTTCTTTTGGTAGTATTTCAATTGGTTCTGTCCATGACCGGCCAATTTCGGTCGCAAATCTCTCTATGATTTTTTGTCCTCGTGAACCTTACGTCTTGTTTTGACAATGTTGAGCTGATAGGTTCATGGTTGCTATATTGTCTCATTAGGTAGCAAACGAAGAGGCCACAATCCACACTGCATACAAATTATAGGTATAGTTAGTTTTAAGAAATATTCAAATTAGATTATCTTATTTATAGAGTTTCTGTTTCTTACTTGGTACTTATGGTGTTTCTTTGCTTTTACGTTTAAGTCATTTTTAGACAATGAAAACATAAAGATGTCAACATTAAATCGAGAGAAATTCTGAGACAACAAAAGAAAATGGAACATGACAAACACACACAAAGGAGAAAAGTGATGTGGCCGGAGAAAATTCAAGAATGGAACAAACTAAACATATACCAGAGAAAATTACACATGGCAAGCTAGGAGAAATTACATATATGCCAGAGAAAATTAACAAGGCAAGCCAGAGAAAATATGCATTCCATAATATAAAAATCCCAGAGAAATTTACAAATAACCAAAGAAAATAGAACATGACAGACACACACAAAGGAGAAAAATGATGTGGCCATAGAAAATTCAAGAATGGAACAAAATAAACATATCAGAGAAAATTACACATGGTAAGCCAGAAAATATTACATATATGCCAAAGAAAATTAAACAAGGCAAACTAGAGAAAATGTTCATTCCATAATATGAAAATGCCAGAGAAATTTATAGACAACCAGAGAAAATTGAACATAACAGACATACACAAATGAGAAAAGTGATGTGGCCAGAGAAAATTCAAGAATGGAACAAAATAAACATACCAAAAAAAATTATACATGGTAAGCTAGAGAAAATTAAACACGTGTGTATTCCATAATATGAAAATACCAGAGAAATTTACAAACAACTAGAGAAAATGGAACATGACAGAACCACACAAAAGAGAAAAGTGATGTGGCCATAGAAAATTTAAGAATGGAACAAAATAAACATACCAGAGAAAATTACATATATGACAGAGAAAATTAAACATGGCAAGTCAGAAAAAATATGAATTCCATAATATGAAAATGCCAGAAAAATTTACAAAAAATCAGAAAAAAATAGGGAATAAGCAGAAACAAATGGGGGAATAAACATGCCAGAGAAAATTCAAAGAAAATACATAAATCAAGCAAATACCAGAGAAATTCAAATGACAGAGAAATTTACAGACAAAATCACACAAACATCTTCAAGAATAAGTTTGAAACTTAGAGAAATAACATTTTTCAAATTCATGTAGGTTTTTATTACGAAATTGAAATCCTAATTAATTGAAGGCTAGTCAACTGTGTTTCGAAGAAAAACTAGTTGAATTGGAGAAAACTTACCAGAGTGATGATGAAAACCCTAATTTTCGAACTGAAATGGCCTGAGATGAATATGCAATGAGATGAAGATGAACTGAGATGACGATGAACAATGAAAACGGGTCAGAGAAATTTATGAGAAACGAATTGAAAAGAGTTTGGCAGAAGATAATGAAACTGTAATGGCGACAGTGAAGATGATAGTGAAACCCTAATTCTCATGTTCTCTTGCTCATGAAAATGGTTGGATGTTTGGAATGAATAGAGTCGTCGGAATGCAATCGAGTTGAACGTTCTATGTTGATCTGTGAAGGGTATTTTGGTCCAAAAAAAAAAATAAAAACACACCTGTCGTTAGTGAGGGACCTGAGACATCATTCATATTTTTGGTGTCCTTTATGCTATAAATTACTCTTATTAGGGATCTTAAAAAAAATTCCCCTAGAGATTTTTATCAATCAATTTAGTTTGACATTAAATTTAAAATCAATTTAATCTTATCAATTTTAAAATTTTAAACTTATAATCAAATAAATTATGTATTAAAATTAATTTAATGTAGCTCGAGTTAGTTCGAATTGAAACCATGATTATACGATTAAACTAATTTTAACATTTGAACATAACACAACCAAATAGTAATGGGTAAATTACAAACACACCCATTGAGGTTTCCTTCAAATACAAATTGTCTCCTATAGTTTTGAAAATTACATATTTTCCCTTGAAGTTTCAAATTTCATTACAAATAGCTTATTTTATTAATAAATCATCAAGTCAATTAACAGTTTTTAATGATGTCAGAAATATATTTCAATTACTAATTCATGTAATGTTATTATTATATAGAAGCATAGTTATAAATTTTATTTTTTTAATTAATTATGTTAAATAAAGAATTTTAACAAGGGATATTTGTAATTTTTCAAGCTATAGGAATAATTCGTATTTTAAGTAAATCTCAAATAGTGTATTTGTAATTTACCCAATAGTAAAATATTAGTTAATGCAGGTCAATACAAATTAAAAATTCAACTCAAGCTTTAACGTAATTAATACAAATTAAATCTATTAATATAACTAATACAAATTAAATCAATTACGAAATTCAACTCAAATTTCTTGTATTTTTTCTGTTCACCTAATAAATTTTCTATATGAGAATTATTATGTACAATCAAATTCAAATAATAGATTAATTAGATGAGCACATATTAATATAAATAAAATTAAAAAAATATATATATATATATAAATATGTTCCATTTTTGAGTTGATTCGGTTTAGGTAAGATGTAAATTAAGAACCAACCAAATCTTTTTAATTTGATGATTTAAAATAAGAGTGTTGGAGAATCGGATTAGGTTGAATAGTCTCTCATTTGTCATATATCTGAACTTAGTTGAATTAAAAAAATAATCTATATTCGTCTGCTTAATTAACAGATCTGAAATAAGAGAGCTGTGAGAGTTGGTGAGTGGATGCATATTAGTCTGCCAATATAAAATTTACTATTTTGAGTATTTTTTAAAATTATTTTTGAGTAATTCTTTACTATTTTATGTCCAATTCAAAGACATCAATTTGATTCTTTTCCTATGAATAAAAAAAAAAAAAAAAATTCAAAGACATTAATTTGTTTCATTTTTTCGATTTGCTAGCTAATTTGAACACCCTTAATAATTGGCCCACTAGCAATGGTGGTTGGGGTAAATTCGTAAATTTAAGATATAAATGAGGATAAATTTGTAATATTGAAGCGCACTAAACTAAAAGGGGCGGCGACGGGGCCTGTTACGTGGTCAGAAATGTTGGCTCTGTTCTGTGTTTTTTTTTGGTTAGTTCCACACATTCTTTATTTTTCTTCATAATGTAAGATCTTATATAAAAAGATTACAAAATTAATAGAGTAAAATATTTATTAAAGTAAAACCCCTTTTTGCACCAAAAGTCTTGTGTATTATTTTTTTGGGGCACTAATGATTCACCTTTTCTTTTGTTCGGGGTACTTTGCTTTTGTAATAATTTTGACACTTTATTTATCCCTGGTTGAAGATGTTATGATTTGAATGTGATTCTTTTATTCATATTTGAAATTTTAGATTTTGTTTAGTTTATGAATCATGCGCAAAATTTAGAAAAAAAAAAGAAAAAAAAAGAGTGTAAAATATAATTATATTTTATTTATTTATCTTTATTTATTTATTTTTAAATTTTTATTTAAGTTCATGAAGTGAATTCAATCTTAAAGTTCTTCAACAGAGAGATAAAATGTTGAAATCAATATGAAGTTATAGCAAAGATGCTCAATTGCCTTGTAACCATTTTTTTTTTTTTTTTGGAGGATTCATTGCTTTCAACTTATACAAATGCCTAGATTGGGAATGGAAGCTATAGGTTTTGCGAAACAAGTACAATAACTTTAATTTTTTAAAGAAAGACTTTGACTTGACCTCCACCAATTTCATGTAAATGCATGGGAAAGAATAGGACTCATGCCTCTTTTAAGACAAGTTAAAAATCCTAGCCTAATTTATTGGCTATTTAATTTATTTAGTTAAAAAATTAATAAGTCTCATTTAACAAGTTCATTTTTTTTATAAAAAAAAAAATCCAAATTAAAGTAAACATGCTTATGCTAAAGAAAGTTATTAGAAAATAAAAATAAAAAAAATTTAAAATATCAAACAAACTAATTAAATATATATATATATTAATCTTTTATAAATTTAATTTAATTAATAAATTAAATTTTTAACTATTTTTCAAAAGAAGTCTTATTGAGTAGCATCAAAAATTTGGTTCTTTGTTCAACTTGGTTCAAGTAAACTAGTCATGTCTTTTAGCATCAACATATGTGAGGTTGTTAGCATCAACATGTGTGTTAGTAGGGAACTCCATTATCAAAAGGAAGTGTGATATTTTTTGTAAATAATGATAAAGTAAGTCATGATGCCCTAAAAAATTATTGAATAATTTCCCCTTTAACATAGATTGCTTAGCAAGCTTGTCTTAAAACATTAATCATTTTGTCATTGTGTGAATGTAATTCTTGGGGAAATCTCAAATAAATTGGACAATGGAATTTTTTTATTTTTTATTTTATGAGGTGTAAGTCCTTTTTTTGTGTATGTGTAAAGCTTTCATATGTTAGACTTGCACTACAGAAGATTTCTTTTGCAATGCAATTATTTTTCACTATCCAGCTGAATGCATTAACCCTATTTTCCTTTATAAGTGTTGCTAGCAATCATTTATTAGGTAGCTAAAATCAAATAATATTTAATTGTTAAAAAGTCCATTTCTGGGGGAGTGTATGGCAATAAGTCCAAGGATTGTTTTTTTTTTTTAGTTTTTTTTTAAATTTTATTTTATTGTAAGAACATGATTAATGAAAGTGTTTCGTGAGGATAAGAAATTATTTTTTAGAAGATTTTTTTTTTTGTTTTCATTTTTTCCACTATCACTGGATCACCATCAATTGCTAGAAATTCATACGAGGTCGGCGATAATGATAGGTGATGGCAGTTGACGGTGGCTAGTAATAGTTGTGATATAAACAAATAGATAAATTAAGTTAACAGATATGTACATGAACAGATGGATAAACAAATAGGTAGTGGTAATATAAATTTTCAAATTATTATTATCCTTATGGCTCTAAAAAATTAGAGATTGGGCCTATTGCCCCCAAAGTTTCAAAATTGAATGTATGGCTCAAGTGCCCATTTCAGTACACATTTTACATATGAAAACTAATATATAAGTGCACTTTTTAAATCTATTTTTTAAATCTAGTGATGTATAAGGAAAATGAGTGATACACCCAGCTGGGGTGACTCCCAGTGAGTTGTTGGCCCGTGATTGGGCGAGAAAATTATTATTATTATTTTTTTCTTTTCAGCCAATCCCCCACTGACACGTCACTGGGGGTTGTCAGTGGGGGTTGTTTTACTGGGTGTAGGAAGCACGGTTGGATGTATAAAAAAGATAATTAACTAATGATTGGAAAAAATATAGGAGTGAGAGTTGTTTTAAATATTTTAATTGATTATCAAATTGTTGAGTTCGAAAAGTAAATTCAACTTTTGAATTAGATCAGCATACCCTTTATATATTTCATACATTTTTATATATTTATGTATACTTTTCATAGTATAATTTGTACACATATATCAATATTAACCCCTGTCTAATAAATAATGACTAGAATTTTCCTTTCTTTATTTATCATACTTTTATTGCCAAAGTTACCCTGACACTAAAAATTAAGAATTACCTTTCATGATTTTATTATCTACATTTTTGTGCAAATTTTTGGTAGGATATTGATACATATTAAAGTTATCAAAGGAGGGAAATAAATGATAAATAAATAAATTTTAAATTTAAAAAAAAAAAAAACAAACTAGAGTAAAAAAACAGTGGAAATATGCAAGTTGGCAAAAGCTTACTTCCCTTCCTTTCACTTCTTCCCTTTTTGGCCAACCTTTCCTTCTTCCTAGTTCTTTCATTGAAGAGAGC
This sequence comes from Camellia lanceoleosa, assembly GCA_025200525.1. Taxonomy (NCBI): domain Eukaryota; kingdom Viridiplantae; phylum Streptophyta; class Magnoliopsida; order Ericales; family Theaceae; genus Camellia; species Camellia lanceoleosa. Next base: position 29,233,997 of record CM045769.1, on the reverse strand, counting down.
CTAAATACCCTAAAAGGAAACAGTAAAGTCTAAGAGTATAAGACTAAATACAGAAGAAAATATAGATATTTATATCTATATTTTCTTCTGTATTTAGTATCTATATTCTTAATTTTGTTGAAAAGAAAGTTATTGAACACTATCTCTTTCTAGGTGGAAGTTATTAAAATTAATTGGTAATAAATCAAACACCAAATGCAACATCTTGATTAATTAAAACAAAATAATCAACAAGTTGTGGGTCCTTAGTAGAAATTATCACATGCGATTTCATTGTTGTGTATCTATCCAATGAAAATTTGATATTTGTTCACAATGTTTTTTGATATTTGTTCACAATGTTCATTGTTTCTGAATCATATAAACATTTAATCATTTTTTATTGGGTGGAGACACAACTATTTTGTAACAATTTAGAATTATGACATGTATTTATTATTAAGAATTTATAATACATAATTAATGATATACAATAATAATAAAAATGAAGTGTAACTCTCATGAAAGTGGTTAAAAATTAATTAATTCCTAACTATATTTTTTTTTTATTTTAAACAATTTTTATGTTATTCTTTAATTTTAAATTAATTTTTAGATTTTTGTTTATGTGCTCTATTATGCCGGCTCTCATAACATAAAGATAATTACTAGTATTGATAGATTTATCATTAAATAAAGGGAGCTTTTTTGATAAATCTATTTTCTAAGAGCTTTATTCCATCTAACCCATATTCTTTTTGACTATTCCATTAGGTCCAATTTGAAATAAGAAGACCAAAATACCCTTTTCATCTACTTATATTCCATTTAGTTCACATTATTTTCTCATATTTCAATAAGTCCTATTGGTGACATAATTACCAAAATACCCCTAATGTGAATGTTCACACCGTCAATGTGAATGTTCATATCGGCAATGTGTAGGGGCCCGGCCCATGTTGATCCTCGTGGGTGCCCGGAAAAATTCGAGTCGGGCCGGCCCGGCCCACAGGCCAAAAAAATAGGCCCGGCCCGGCCTGTTGATAATGTGAATATTCACATTGACAAGTTAACATTCACATTGATAGGAGTGTAAAATTGGCCCGCGGCCCGAGGGCGGCCCGAAGCCAGCCCGCCTCCCGGGGCGGGCCCGGGCCGGCCCGTTCATAATGTGAATATTCACATTGACATATCAACATTAACATTGATAAGAGTGTAAAATTAGCCCGTGACCCGTGGGCAGCCCGAAGCCCGGGCCGGGCCCGACCCGGCCCGTTGACAATGTGAATATTCACATTGACATATTAACATTCACATTGATAGGAGTGTAAAATTAGCCCGCGGCCTGTGGCCGGCCCGAAACCCGCCCGCGGCTCAAATTTTTGTTAAGCGGTAGGGCGGGCCGTTGATAATATGAATATTGACATTGACATCTTAAGATTCAGATTGATAAGATTATAAAATTAGTCGCGTCCGTGGTGCCGAAACCGATCCACGGCCGTAGGCGGCGGCGGGCGGCTTTGTTGACAATGTGAATATTCACATTGACATGTTAACATTCACATTCATAAGAGTGTAAAATTGACTTCGCGTCCGTGGTGACTCGAAACGGCTCGGTGACCATTGACAATGTGAATATTCACATTGACATATTAACATTCACATTGATAGGAGTGTAAAATTGGCCCGTGGCCCGTGGGCGGCCCGAAGCCCGCCCGCTGCCCAGGGCGGGCCCGGGTCGGCCCGTTGACAATGTGAATATTCACATTGACATATTAACATTAACATTGATAACAGTGTAAAATTGGCCTGTGACCCGTGGGCAGCCCGAAGCCTGGCCCCAGGCCGGGTTAGGCCCGGCCCGGCCCGTTGACAACGTGAATATTCACATTGACGTGTTAACATTTACATTGATAAGAGTGTAACATTAACCCGTGCCCCGTGGCTGCCCGACACCCGCTCACGGCCCGTGGGCGGCCCGAGTCAGGCCCGGCCCGGCCTGTTGACAATGTGAATATTCACATTGACATGTTAACATTTACATTGATAAGAGTGTAAAATTGACTCGCGTCCTATGGGCGGCCCGAGGCGGCCCAGGTTTGGGTCCGGGCCTACCCCGAGCTGCAGGCGAGTTTCGGACAGCGGACAAATTTTACACTTCTATCAATGTTAGTGTTAACATGTCAATGTGAATATTCACATTGTCAATCGAGCAAGCCAAGCTCGGTGCGATGCGGCCGGGCGCTCACGGGCTGCGGGCCAATTTTATACTCCTATTAATGTGAATGTTAACATGTCAATGTGAATATTCACATTGCCAACGGGCCGGGCCCGCCCCGGCCCGAGGTCGGGCTTCGGGCTACCCACGGGTCACGGGTCAATTTTACACTCTTATCAATGTGAATGTTAACATGTCAATGTGAATATTCACATTGTCAACGGGCCGGACTAGCCCCGGGCCGCGGGCGGGCTTTTGGTCGCCCATGGGCTGCAGGCTAATTTTATACTCTTATCAATGTGAATGTTAATATGTCAATGTGAATATTCACATTGTCAACGGGTCGGACCGGGCGCCTGCATCGGGGCCAATTTTATACTCATATTACTGTGAATGTTAATATGTCAATGTGAATATTCACATTGTCAACAGGTCGGACCGGGCCGAGTCGGGCCCGCTCTAGGCTGCTTGCCAATTTTATACTCTTATCAATGTGAATGTTAACATGTCAATGTGAATATTCACATTGATGCTGGCGTAAATGGCAGGTTTGAGTAGCCACGAGACGCGTGCTAATTTTATACTCCTATCAATGTGAATGTTAACATGTCAATGTGAATATTCACATTTGTCAACAAGTCGGGCAGACCAGACATTGGCGAGCTTTTGGCCCCCGTGGTCATGGACTAATTTTATACTTTTATCAATGTGAATGTTAACATATCAATGTGAATATTCACATTATCAACGGTCGAGCAAGCCCGCCATACGTGGGCATGGTTTGGTTTGGTGCCACTACGGGACGGGGGCCAATTTTACACTCGTATTAATGTGAATGTTAACATGTCAATGTGAATATTCATATTGTCAACGGGCTGGCCCGGGCCGGGTTGGGCCCGCCCTGGGCTGCTGGCCAATTTTATACTCTTATCAATGTGAATGTTAACATGACAATGTGAATATTCACATTGATGCTACTGGTAAGGGCGCCGGGGCGTCCACGTGGGCGGGTTTGAGTAGCCACAAGACGCGTGGTAATTTTACACTCCTATCAATGTGAATGTTAACATGTCAATGTAAATATTCACATTGTCAACAATGAGTCGGGCACTTTGCAGGCGTGATGGGCTTTGGCGCCCATGGGTCGCGGACTAATTTTATACTCTTATCAATGTGAATGTTAACATGTCAATGTGAATATTCACATTGTCAATAAACGGGCAAGACCGCCATGCGGGTTCGCCCACCACGGACGGGCCAATTTTACACTCCTATTAATGTGAATGTTAACATGTCAATGTGGATATTCACATTGTCAACGGATCGGGCCCGCCCCGGCTCGTCGGCAGGTTTCAAGCCGCCTACGGGCCAATTTTACATTTCTACCAATTTGAATTTTAAAATATAAATTTTCACATCATTAAATTGCTAATCCTTCAAAAAATATTTATAAGGGTATCAAAATTGAATATAAGGGCATAAGTGTCCAAGAAAATAGTGTAAATCAAGAAAATGGACTTTATGGAATAAAACTATACATACATGGGACTAAATGGGTTAAAAAATTCTTTCATAGACTTCTTGAGTTAAAACACTTCTAAATTGGACTTATCAATAAAAATCCCTTAAAGGAAATTATATTAAATATTTTTTACTAACACGTAAATTAATTACAAAATTATACATAAATTATCTAAATAGATAAAATTTTACAAAATTTGTTGACCCAATCCATTTTTGAAAAATGTTGGCATACCTTGATTTTATGATGGATTTATGTGTATTTTGCATACATATTGTGAACAGTTCTTCACCTCTCTCCACCAATAAAATGACCTTCCCCTGTCTCTCTTCCCACTAGCTCTCTCTCTCTCTCTCTCTCTCTCTCTCTCTTCATTGTAGAAGAGACTGAGAGTCTTCTTTTCTCCTCTCCTCACAGTCCTCATTCAAGACTCTTTCTTTGAAGTGCATTCAACCATAGAAGGTTCAAAAAACTGATTAGAACTGAGTGATTGTCTCTGTAAAACCAATGGATTCTCATCTGGGTTTGGTTCTGATATGCTCTGTTCTTGTTTTGGCTTCTGGGTCTTCAAGAAATCTCCCAATCCTATCATTTGATGAAGGGTATTCACAGCTTTTTGGAGAGGACAATCTCATGGTCCTCAGGGATGGCAAATCAGTTCACCTCTCTTTAGATGAAAGAACAGGTTTCTTCTTCCTTCTTCCTTCTTTGTTTTTTTGTTTTTTGTTTTTGTTGTCAGACTTTTCAAATATTTTGTGGGGTTTTGATGTTTTTAACAATGTTTTTTTTTTAAATTTTTTTATAGGGTCTGGATTTGTGTCTCAAGACCTTTACCTTCATGGATTCTTCAGTGCTTCTATCAAACTTCCTGCAGATTACACAGCTGGTGTTGTTGTTGCATATTATGTGAGTAACTAATTTGATTATATTGTTAATAATTTAATTACCCATAAAAAATTTACAGTTGATGTTGTGATTTATTCTAGAAAATTTTGATCACAAATCTACTATTTTCTAAGTTGGTTTCTTTAATTTTTTTTTCAACTTGGAGAAACCTGATCAAATTAATGAGAGTCAGATAAATTTCTTGTATGTTTCTTGAATTAAAATCTATATTGAAGAAGGTATAATGGTCTTAAAATTTTCAGAAAGAGAGAATTTATTAAAGTAATCACACTCAATATAGTTATTTCAGAGTTGTTAATATTTTTCTGGTTTATTAATTTATTTGTAATACCTAATTGAATTAAAAACATTCTGATGTTTTAACTGATTTTCCATTTTCGTCTCGAAAATATTATCCAACCAAACCATACCCATATTGGTTTTTTACATTGTTAACTCAAATATAACCAAATAGATTCTTACCACTTTCTTCATTTTGTATTTAAGATTTTTGATCATCAAAATCAACCCTTCTTTGTTTCATCCATAAACTATGAATTCCAATTTCATCACTAAACTATCAATTTAATCCTTTTTTTTAGTCCTTAGAATTTTAATTTGAGCGGATGTAATTAGAAACGATTGTCCAAATCAGTAATAGTTAAAGCCTAATTTGATGGGCAAGAAAAAAAAAAAAAAAAAAATCAAAATTCAAACAACTTCCAAATAATCATTTTTCTTATTCACTATTTTGAATTGAGAGGTGGAGTTAAAAATGGGTGTTTAGTTGTATAATATAAGTTGTAGTGCAAGTAAAAAGATGGGTGTTTGGTTATATCATGTAGGTTATTCAAGTTATAAAATTTTCTTTTTTCTAATTACATTGGACTTCCACCATTACTGATTTAGATGGACTATTTCTAATTGGACCATCTGAGTTGAAATCAGAAAATCTATGCAAGAGAAAAAAATAACAAAGGTTTAGGAGATAAAAGTGAAATTAACCTCTCTTTTTTTTTTTTTTTTTTTTTTTAAATTTAAATTTTGGTGCTAATTTCAGATGTCAAATGGAGATATGTATGAGAAGAACCATGATGAACTGGACTTTGAATTTTTGGGGAACATCAGAGGCAAAGATTGGAGAATTCAGACCAATGTTTATGGCAATGGAAGCACAAATGTTGGCAGAGAAGAGAGATATGGTCTATGGTTTGATCCTTCTGAAGATTTCCATCAATACAGTATTCTCTGGACTGTTAATCAGATCATGTAAGTGAACCAAACAACTCCCAAAACAACTGTGCTTTCTCTTTCTGTTTTTGGAAACACACTGTTTTGCAAAAGGAAAAACAACCCTCTGATACTGTGGCTCACTTTTTCATATTTAGCAGAGTCTGAATCTGATAATATGTCGTACACCCTCTGACACTTTGTTAGATTTTACTCTTTTTTTTTTTTTTATTTGATGTTTCTTGTTGTAGGATAGAGATTGTTTGCTGGAAATTTATTCTGTAATTGCTCTCCTGTTTTGCTGAAGTGTTCTATATATAATTATGTATAATTAATAACCTAATTTGGGCTCTGTTTGTTTTGGGAAAAAATGTTCTGTATTTTCATAATTACTTTACTCGCACATATATAGAACTGTGATAATATGAGGATGATAATAACAAAGAGTATTATTTTTCTTTTCTAAATTCCATTGTGAGCATTAAACAATAAAATCACTAGAACGAGGCTCGTCTTTTCAAAATAAAATTTACACTCTGCTAATTTAAATTCCTTTTCTATCTTGATAGAAAATAAGAACTCTTTCAGAAGTTGGTTGCCTCAGTTCGGATTGTTCTCTGCTACTCGGGAACAGGAAGTTGATATAGTCTTGATATTAATCCTGTTTTTGTTTTTTTGCTTTTATTTTCTTGCAGATTTTATGTTGACAATGTTCCAATAAGAGAGATCAAAAGGACAGAAGCAATGGGAGGGGACTTTCCATCCAAGCCCATGTCTTTGTATGCCACAATATGGGATGGTTCCAATTGGGCTACAAATGGTGGCAAATACAAAGTCAATTACAAATATGCCCCTTATATCACTGAATTCTCCGACCTCATCCTTCATGGCTGCGCGGTCGACCCAATCGAGCAGTCATCATTAAAATGTGACCATGCCCCGAATTCCAAATCCATTCCTGGTATCACACCTGACCAAAAGACTAAAATGGAGAATTTCAGGAAGAAGCATATGCAATATTCCTATTGCTATGATCAGACACGATACACAGTTCCTCCATCTGAATGTGTGATTAATCCCCAAGAAGCTCAACGGCTCCGGGGTTTTGATCCGGTTACGTTCGGAGGAGTTCGCCGCCACCATGGGAAGCGACACCACCGAAGTGGATCAAGCCGGACCAAGGCAACTGCTATTTGAGAAAGGCTGTAATTTCTACATTTGCATAGGGGCATTACCATTATCTTGCTTTGGAAGTTTTATTTTACTTGGTCATTTTTATTTTATTTTTTTGAACAATACCACGTACACAGGATTTGTATACAGAAAAAATACCCAAAATATTTAACTATGGTTCCGAGTCATTTAAGATATGGGTCTCATCACACGCGACCATACATTATTTGGGTTTATTTCTTTGTATAAATTTTGTGCACGAGGTTTTGTTATTTATTTATTTTTCTACTTTGTATAGATAAAGAGAGCTCATATTTATGGAGAGAAAAAGCATATTTCATATTGAGTCTCATGATCATGATCATGATGGGGGTATGTATATATTTCATACCTTTATATTCCTCTCATGGGCTTTTATATAAATTAAATTTGGTGATGATTTTCTGTACTTTGAGCACACTCATGGTTTCATTAAATAAATATATTAGCATATGGAGTTGTTATTAATGTGTGGTAGGGTATGTTGTCTTCAATTTTCAATGGAGAGGGTTGGTATTATTTTGTAGTAGCAGTAGTAGTTGGATGTTTTTGTCCAAAAATTTTGGGTCAGATGGACTCACAAGTCTTCAAAGGTCAGATTTAGATATCAAATATTTTTGGGAACACTTTTTGTCAAATAGTTAAGTGGAATCCTAAGCTGTTTGATTTGACTGCTGTATAGGTAATTGGGCCAGTTTAGTTGATTATTTCTCAAATCAAAAATTAATAATACAAAAGTAAAATTAAAAATATATATATTTTTAACTTTTAAATAATTAATTTATTTAAATTATTTGTTATCTTCAAATCATATCAAACTCTCTCTTTTACATAGAGTGAACAAGTTTACATAATTATATTGAGTTTTGTTAAAGTTTTAATTCACATTATAATTATTTTTATTTTTATTAATAATTTGTTAGTCATATTCATTAAAAAATAATAATTTATATTAAAATATGTATTTTATCTTATTTATCTTTGTATTTTTGTCTACATAAGTTTTATTTTTTTAACCTTACTAGAAAAAAGAATGTATAATTTTGTCAAAATTGTATATTTTTTATTTTTTATTTTTTTTTATTTTAAATATCAAAAGAATGGAATATGATTTACCAAAGAAAAGAACAAAGAAGACAAACTACAAAGCTCCACCAAATATGGCCAACGTATTTTTTAAAATTTTTTTTTTTATAATATTAAAATGTCAAACAAATTAGAAATGGAGAATATAATTGTAAGTTAATAAAGATTCACTCCGTTTGATTTTGAATTTTTAAAAATAATCTTAAATTTTTGAATTTTTGTGTTTTATTGTCTTTAGAGAACCTTTTCATATTGTAGTCAATTTTTTTATTTTAAAATTTTTTATATGCACATAACTTAAATGTACTTAAGAAGTAAAAATATTTGTTAGAAAATAAAAATAATAATAAATACAAAAGAATAAAAATATAATGAATTTTTGTATTTAGTGAATTTTCAAAAATCACAAATATTTTACTTTTTAAAGTGTATATAGATTATGTGGATTTAAAAAGTTAAAAAAAAATTACTTAAAATATTTAAAAAATTACCCAAAAAAACATCAAATACACATCTCATTTGCACTTTAATGATTTATAATTATTTTTCTTGTTCACCATTTATCTGATATTGTCCTTTTTTTTATTAGGATAGTTTTATAACGATTGCGATTGTATCCATTTTCAATTGCAAAAAAATAATAACAATCTAAAATAATTATAAAATGATAAAAATACAAGACTTATTTATACAGTCTAGTGTATAAATTACTTATACTTTCATCATTTTAAAATTATTTTGTGATGTTGTCACTTTTTTGCAATTGTCCCCCTTTCATATTTGCAATAGAGAGACTCTATTATATTAAAATCTGTTTAATAAGGGTTGTGTTTTGGGAAATGCTAGAGAGCTCTAAATTTAGAGCTCTAATTTGAGCTCTAGTGATGTGTCAAAGCAAAAAAAAACAAAAAACAAAAAAGAGCAAGGCACAAACATCACATCAGTGTAGGTCCCACCTTTCTATTAGAGCTATTAGAGCTCTTATATTAGAGCTCTAGAGCATTTTTGGTTGTGTTTTTAAGGAGAATTGTAGGAGAAAAGTCAGGAAGGAAGGTCGTCAGAAAGAAACATGGACTAAAAAGAAATGGGTAAATTATCAATAGATTTTAATAGTAATTATTTAAAAAAATAAAATAAAAATAAGTCCTAATAGTTAGACTTAATTCTCATAAAGTCTTATTGAAAATAAGTTCTAGTCAAATCATCAGTAAAAATAATTTTGTGATTATTTTTTGCATGTCGCTAAAAATTGACAATTAGCGACTTTTTTGTTACAATTTTTATAAATTGTCACTAAAATTTACATTTAGTAACGTTTTTCTGTGATGAAAATTTTAAACTGTCTCTAAAAGTTGAAAATTAGTGATTTTTTTAAATTGTCGCTAAAACTTATAATCAGTGACATTTTTGTGACAATTTTCAAATTACTACTAAAAATTAACAATTAATGATATTGTTTAATAGTATTTGATGAAAAACACTATTAATTATCATAGGAGTTATTAAACAATAAGTTCACCCTATTAAAACTTACACGTAAATCCCCAAAAGAGGATAGTTATGATTTTTCATTAGCATCGTAAATATTGGTATCAAGTGTTTTCAAGTACGTTTTGAATTAATCACTATAAATAAATACATTTATTAAAAATAAAAATATTTTCCAATAATTATAGCATAACATAAACAAGGTCTATGTATTTCAATAAAGATGGCGGTGTTTGGCAAGATTTGGTTTTGGATTTTTTTTTGATTTTTTTCACTAAAAGATAAAGTTTTTCCAAAATCAAAAAAAATAAATCCAAACAAAATATCACATCCAACTCCATAATCATTTCACTTTTTCTCTTACAAATATTACATCCAACCACAAAAAAATCTAACTATCTTTCCAAACACCAAATTTTTTTTATCCAATAATATCCTACAACTAAAAAAACCTACATAAAAACCCACTTCCCAAACATCCACTTAATAAAACAACTAAAAGCTTTAAACACAAATTCCAGATACTTAGGACCTAAAATACAAACTCACTGTCTAGTACATAAATGCAATGAAAAACATAATTAAGCTCTCTTCTAAAAACAAAGGTTAATCATAGATGGATGGATAACAACTAGTCACTGTTATCTTAATATAACTGTTTTATAATTTTAATTTTAATAAATTTTTTTTTTATAAAAATAATTAGCCATTGCTAGTGACATTTTATTAAACATTTAACAGATACAAATATCATATACATATACTATAAAATAAAGACTATAAATTGAAATCTGCTCATGCTAGAATTGTTTGTAGTAGTTATCAAGATTTAAAAATTACCTGGAGCAGTTACTAATCCTATCTAAATATTTTAATTGATAACTGTTAAATCTAACTGATTATGGTACAAGCAAAACTTAGATGCCCAATCAAACCTAGATCTAGTACACATCATCCAAGAGAAAGAGTAAACCATATGTTCATCTTATGAAGTAAAGCAAAACCCACAATAAGGTTTCAAACTTGTTCTGGTCATCAAAGTCAGAAAAAGCCAAGAAGAAGAAGCTCCAGGTCTGGTTTTTCTTCTTTTTTTTTTTAAAAAAAAAAATAAAAATAAATTCTTTTACACTTCTTTTTCAAAATTATCTTTGATTAGGTGGTTTTATCATTCATTGGATTTGATAATTGTCAAATGGGTGAAAATTAAGCTTGGAATGGATTTTAGTGCACTTGATTGTAATATTAGTTTGTAAAGCATTTTCCCAACATAAAATGGTTCATAAGTTTCAAGAAGCTATCTCATGACAAGCTCACACCAATGAAGCCACAACAAACCTCAGAAGGAACATTAACAAGAGAGGACACGAAAATTTTAAAATTTTTAAGAAACATGTGATATTATTTTACATTAAAACTGGCTTTATATCTAACCCCCTAACTCCTGAGATTCAGCTTCTTCCTTTTTCTCTATCAGTTTGATGAAATTTTTAACAATCATCTTCCCCTCGGAGGTTATGATGCTTTCTGGATGAAATTGAACCCCCTGCATTTTCACAAAAAATTACAACGAATAAGCTATTTGTTAGGTCATGGGTAGTTGAAAAAACGGGGAAAAAAATGTCAAAATGAAAAGGAAAAAGAACGTGTACGCCAAAAGAAATAAGAACTGGGAAAATAGAACAAGCGCAACTACAATCCCATGTAGCAAATTTTACGCCACAAGACATTTGAGTCTTGTTTGGTGCAATTTCTTGCAAGTTGAAAGTAGATAATTAAACGGCAAAAACTAAAAGCATCTCTTTAATCATCTTATTAAGCTATTTCTACCTTGTAAGTAGAAACTACACCAAACATGGCTATACTAATACGTGTGTGCACTTGCGTGATATCTCTGGGAGATGTAAATTACAGCAGAATATTAATGGGGTTCAAGAGGTGAGGGAAAAAAAAAATTACTGAACTCCAACCACTCCATTTAAACCTTCATTTGTTTTTGAAATTAAAGATTGTAGGCAAAGGTTACTTTAGTCACTCGACATGACTAGAACACTTCATCTAAACCATTACCTGAATGAAGCTAAGTCATAACAAATCATTGACACACGGCCTCGTTTGGGAACAGACTTTTTTAGTAACTTTTTGACTTTTGACTAAAATGTGATATAAAAAAAACTAATATGTTTGGGATAACTTTTTAACTTTTTACGAAAAGATGTGCAAAAAGTAAAGAGAAAAGGGAATCTTTGACTTTTTGGTATAGGTTGTTGGCTTTTTATTTTTTTTAGTGACTTTTTGACTTTTTAGCTAAAAAGTCACTTGCCAAACGAGAAAGTTTTTCAAAAGCATATGGGAGCAAAAGAGGAAGGAGCAATCACATGTACATCTTATTGTTAACCTTTTTTCAGCTAGCATGTGAATGAAGAGGAGATGGAACAATCAACTTTATTTTCCTTCATATAAATCCAGTGTATAACTGTCCTCTAGCATATAAAGAGACAATACCAAGAAAAAGTAGCAACCAGCTTTTTGGGTGAACTACCCACCTTTTTCCCTTGTTATCACTCAGCCAAATAGAATAATTTCATACTTAAAGAGATGATCAGACCTTAACCGAGAAACCCAAAAATAAAACTTGCAAGGGCCCTATCTAAAAAAAGGCAAAACAACTAAAGATCCACAATCCAATCATTGTTGATGTTTCACTTGAATCATGATTCTTTTGGAGCTTGTCCCTAAACCTGATCAACAAATTAAGAATAAGACAAAGAGGACTAACACCTTCAGTCAACAATTGAAGCCAAGAAGTAATTTTGGGATGGGTGTAATGAGCAAAAGAATGATTTTAGAGAACCAAGACCACTTTGCCCATTAAACCCCATTATAACCTTCAAGACATCCACAAAGACTGCTATCCACATTTGCTGTTCAAGAGGTCCCAACCACATTATGTTCTTTGAAAAGATTAAATAATCGAGCAACAGCATGTTAATATGCTTTCAATGTAGACTTTAAATATGTTTAATTATAGAAGTCAAATTTTCAAACTTTGCAATTTTGCAAACCTAGACCCAGTAGGAGAAGACACTCCAGCTCACACATTTTTATGAACTCTCATGTTCGTATTAGAAGTACTTTTTTTTTTTTTGGTTGACTGCGGTGGTGGCCAAGAAAGGGTTTGCTGAAGAGGGGGGAGATGGTGGTTGTGGCGGTTGGAGAGAGAAATACCTAACCATTATACACATAAAAAATGGTCATGTTGAGTGGCAGATGGCTCTTTTCTGTCTAAAAACCTAATGGCTGTTTTCAGTTAGACCAAACCGAACCGAACCAACACAAATTGAAAAATTAGCAGGGAAATTAATGCAACTAGAACTACATGTCAAACTATAGGCACCATAAAAGCATTTTGCCATACCCACCAATTGACTACATCATATATGAATTTATAATTTTTTTTAAAATGTTGCGTGATAAACTAAAGCAATTGAAGCAGATAATTCCCACAAACTTCCTCATTAATCACAAATAGTTTTAATTTAAAGTTTTGAACAAACTTCTCATTGCCATATGAGAAGATGTTGCCTAGTTTCCACACATTGTGTGTGCAGTAACTCACTTTGTTTTGAGAATGCTAGAGTAATTACAAAACATGGATGAGAATTCTATCTCCAATAAGTGGTAGAAATAATCCGTTAGCAGTTCATAATTCATATCAAGACAGTTCTGCGAAGGTGTTCTCTATTAACACCTTTTTGCTACAGCACTGTAAACAAATTTCCACTTTTCTCCTTTTCAAAAAGGGGGAAATAGAATTTCAGTGGAACAGTCCAAAAATAATTGCACAATTTGGTGAACATGAAAGGACTTGCACCCCACACAGGATAGACTTACATGTATAAAGTAAGGATTAACAAGAAAACATAATAATAGTAAAAATTAAATATCAATAAATAAATAAGCAAGTAAACTTGCATACATTATTTTTGATTAGTCCAAAACGGAACAGAATATGGACAAATTGTGGATTGTTCTAATATTGTAATATAAATATATTAGACTTGATATTGAAATGAAATATATGCAAAACTTACTGAAAATTAAAAACAAACTAGCTACTGGCTTAAATTAATACCTAATTCTTAAAAATTAGTATTTTACATTATAAAATTACAGCATGGTTTCTCAACGTTCTTGAGCTTATGTGTAACTCACTACTAATGATTTTCAAATTTTTTTTTTTTTACAAATGTATCCTAACTGTACTCGTATTTTTTTTTTTTTTTGGTTTGTCATACCATATCTATGTCCGTGCTTCCTAGGCTGGAGCTCACTGAAGGGTTGCCGGTGGTGGGGGAAGGAGGAAAGAGTAAAAACTTGTTTTGGAAACACTTTCTTTTCAGTTCCAAAAATTTTGAAAATTTTGGAATCAATTCCATATTTTTTAAAACAAAACCAGTATACCAAACAAGTTTTCATTTCTAGTTTCCAAAAGAAAATGCAAAACGGAATCGTTACCAAACAAGGCCAAAAAACAGAATCATCACCAAATGAGGACTCATAGCTTCATCATCCTCAATAAGGATAGTGATACTCTACAACAGCATGAAGCGTAAGTGAAAATGTAAAACAAATCTTACCAATAGATGCCTATATATTTTGTGGCGAGCAGCCATTACCAGTCCATCCTCTGTCCATGCAGTCATCTCAAGTACTTCATGGGGAAAACTCTCCTTTTCAATCACAAGGCTATGATACCTACCCGCAGTGAAAGGGCTGAAAGCAAATAAGCATATCAACAAATCAGTTAGTTATGTGAAGATTTAACCTGAATTTTCCACAATAGTGAGCAATAATTAGGTGATATCAAGGCCATTTATATCAGGTTACATGAAAATGAATAAACACAACCAATTTATTGTTTAATTTTCCACGTGAAATAAGCTTTGAGAAGAGCTCTACTGCAAGATAAATTACCAACAATTATATAGATTAGCTTTACAATACGCAACTTAATGGCATCCAACTGTTACATATCCATTTAGTAAGACAATAGGCTCCAAAGATAGTCCAATTATAGATGAGATACCATAAACCATGATTAAGAACTTTATTAAGTTAAAAATAAAGAGAAAAATAGTAATTTATAAATAAATAAATTATAAAAAAAAATAAAAAAATAAAAAACAAAAAAACTCAAGGGTGAAAAGGAAAGGTGGGATAGAGGCCATCTCCCTTGCCAAACTCAACTACAACTCTAATTAACCACCATTTAGCTCTATCAAGGTCATACTGCCAATTTGTATATGCAATAATAATACTCATGATTTTTTTTTTGTTGCTGAAGACACTGGTGAATTGTTATTTACAAAAAGAGGTGAATGGTCAAGAAAGCAGTAAGGGAACCCAAAGTTAAACATTTGGATGATTGGCAACAAGTAAATTATATATGTACACAGATGAACTTGCTACCATACGGGAAAGATTACAAAGTTATGAAACGTTAACTACATTAAGGATGAAAAAACCAAAGATGTTACTAAGGAGAATGAGATTAACAAAACTAGAAGAGTTATTTTCATATATGGAGAACTTGACTTTAGGAGGAGTTCATACCTCTAGGATAATAGAAATTTTAGGCTTTTGAGACAATATACTGAAAATATGAAAGTCTAAATTTGAGTAGCATGAGGCAATGCCAACCAAATTGCTAATGTATTTGAAACAATAAATTGATTTAACTCTAGGTAAGTCATACCTTACAAAGTATTTTAATATAACTCAATGTGGAAGCCTGACCATAAACAATATCTAAATTGAATAAAAGTAATAATCACTAACTAAATGACATAATGACAAAATAACCTACTTTGATAACCCAGAAAATAGGCCATCTTCCCCACCCTCATTATGATAGACAGGGGAACTTTTTCCATGCATAACACCATAAGGAGAACGCACAATCTTGCCTGCAAGACAATATCTCAAAATTATGAAGCAAGAAAAAATAAATAAAACCATAATCCCAATAAACAAAGATCATGCCCAATGCACAAGGCTCCCTCTTTACTGCAAGTCTAGGAGATCTTTGAAATATCTCAAAATGTTTCTTCAGCTTCTTTTTTCATCTCACAGTCTATGCAGCAATTACATAGAAAACTTATTTTACATAACTGAAATTTTGTTTTATAAATATAATAGGATATATTTTAAATTTTTTTTTTCCCATTTAGAGGATATATTTTTCATTCAATTAGAAGTCACTGTGTTGTCCTGCAACTTTAACACACATTCATTACAAACTTTTAAGCCTGTAGAGCTATGCCTTCAACTAGAATCATATCACTCTACTGATCCAGCCGATAGGTCTTTATCACACGATATCAAACCACTACCCCTGACTCTCTCTCGACATTCTATAAACAGCATTTCTGAAATAAAATAATGAATCCTATGCCCTTCGTATTATACTCTGGGAAGTTTTACATTATTTCAAGTAATTGGCTGCTTGGGCAGTTCAATCTGGAAAAAAGCTTTTAGAAAATTTCTTTTACCAGTTTGTTTTAAACTTATATGAGGTCTAGGAAATTTCGGAAACAAAAAAAATACTTAATTGGTATAGCATATTCATCCCCTCATTCTTTACAAGACCCTAAAGACAACGAATGTTTAGAAGCAACAAAGGACACAGTTATCCAACGCAATGAGCTTTCTTCTTTTTTTCCTCCTTGATCTTGTTTACTGTCTCTGTTTTGATAGCAAATAGCGTGTTTGAAAGTTGTCCCAGTTATCTTGATGTAGATTCAATCTTACCAAGAGACTATCTTGCAGTTCAAATAAGAAAAGCCGATAATTTATTTTTCAGGTCATTTCCTTGTAAACACATTTTAGCTGTTGGTTTTTGGCTGACTCAATGGAATGGAAGAAAAATATGCATTTTGTTCAGAAGTGCTCATAGCCTCATCAGATCAGCAAAGGACCTTTTCTTATTCTCCTTTTCAACTACATCCCATATTCTTCCTATAAACAAATTTTTATGTTTCCCAATATTTCATATTTTTCATTCTTCATTTAATCTTCTGTGTGTCTGTGTGTTTCTATTGGACTAATACTTTGTGCTGCAATTTATGAGCCAACCATTTAGAAATTTTCCAATTGAAAAGGAAAGAAAAAAAAAAAAATCAATACAAGATTTATTGGCATGCTCTAGTGCCAAAAGGTATTCTCTTCAGAAGATGGAATTGGTAGTCTTTAAAATAAATGGACCAAACAATATAATAGTTTAGAAAGACACCTTGGGAAAACATTTAGCAAAGCTTTCATCTAAGTAGATTATCCATGCATAAATAATTGGTCCCACACCTGACAAGAATTCTTGGTTGGCATTTTGGGTAGTACATATCTGAGTTGTTTAGCATATATGCACATATTATTGAACAAACTAATGCGTATGTCAATGTATCACTGTCGCTTTTCACAGTACTTGTCATGTGTGTATACATAACGCAGGGCAATTTGATCAAATGGGTGAAGGCCCAGAATCTCCATCCTAATTCAGAAGTTACAATGCCAACTGAAACCAAATTTACAAGTGACTCACCTCCAAAAGCCTCCCCAATGCATTGCAGTCCCATACAGACACCAAACAAAGGTACAGTAGGTCCAAGTTCCAATACAGTTTGCAACGATATTCCTGAATCTTGAGGTGTACCTATTACGAAAGAAAAACATGTTTACTATAAATGTTGCAGAGATTAGAAGGAAAAATAAATGAAGCAAAACTCGTTACCTGGTCCGGGGGATATAAGCACTCCTCTTGGATTTTTTCTATAAAAATGATGTAGAGAATAAATAATGCACATAATCAATAATGAATTAAACAGCCTACAAAATAAAATATCTAGCGCAATCTTCACCACCCAAAAGAGGTAGCACCATATGCACGAAAGAGAAAACAAACTTTTACATTAAGAATTATAAAGTCTTACTTTTTCAATTCATCCACAGTAAGCTCATCATTCCGGTAAACCTCAAAGTTGCAACCCAGCTCTCCCATATACTTCACAATAACAAAAATATGGTATTAGCATAATCTTATATCAATTAATGAATACATAATTAAACGTAAAAAAAAATATATATATATATATATATTTATTTATTTAAATAGAAAAGAGTTCTGTCATGCAATCTTTTTATATTACAAGATTGTTCAAATTACATGATTTCCTAATCCCAAAGATGCAAGGAGAAGAGAAATGTTATAATGGAGAATGGGAGGGAAAGAAGAGATAAAGTTGAGCATCCATTTTATTTTGAGGTGCATAGTGTAGAAGCGCTTTGAGTCAAAAGTAACATCTTTAGAAACTTTGTCCCAAATTCTCAAGGCAACCAGTTAGCCCCCATATATATACATACACACACATGTACGCTATCAGTCATTGAGGAATACTTAGGCTTAGAGGATGGTCCCCCTTTCTCACGTAAAAAATATCAGAATTCGAGCACGCCATGTTTTACTAAGAAGGATAGAACCACGGGAACGAATCTACAAGGCTACTACACACTCTAGCTATGGCATACCGTTGACTTAGTTTGACCAATGGAAATTCACTTTGGACTCAATTAAATTTTATTTAGACATTTAATAATATCTAGATAGGAACCTTTGAGTGCGGTTTAATCAGTATTGGTAAAAAATGGGTTTTTGGCTAGGTGTTATGAGTCGTGTAACCAAATGAACTCAACTTTTACTTTTGGGTAAATTACACTTACACCTACTGAGGTTTGGATTTAATACATATCACTCTTGACGTTTGAAAAATTACACTAACACCCCTATCATTGTAATTATTTAGACGGAATGAAAACATTAAACTCATGCACTCTCTCTTTTCTTGCTTTACTTGACTTTCTCTATTTTTTCCCCTCTTTACTTCACTTTGCTTTACTTATTTTTTTTTTTCAATGTAATTTCCTCTATTTTTCTACTAAGAGTTGTTGCCTATTATATAAGCAGGGGGGCTTGTGAAATGAGAATATTAACCACAGGGGTGAGAATGTAATTGGCAGAACGTCAGGGGTTGAAATGTAATTGGACCAAACCTCAAAGAGTGTCAGTGTAATTTACTCTTTACTTTTTTACTATGAACAATTGTTTCAACTACTTTTATAATATTTGGGACTTAAAATGATGAATTTTGAATTGCTAGCTTTATTTGGCCAAACGCAATGTTTCGAGCCAAACGGAGCCTTGGTTCCTAAAGTTGTTGTGGTCACCACAAATATTTCATCCTCTCCCCTTATTTCAGAAGATAAAAGATGCAGACCAGCCCTCTTATTTTCCCTCTACGTTCTCTCTTTCCCACTTTCTTTGTTCTGTTTGCTTAAACTTCTGGCCATGATTTTAGAGTACTGTGGGTTGGATTTGTTGAGCACCATAGAAGGGTAAAACTAGGAGTGTTCACGAGTCGGTCAGCTTAGATTTACACATGCAACCATTACTCGAACCGACTCTTTCGGTTTGAAGTTTTTATCAACTGATGTCGATCGACAGTATCTTCACACTCAACAGTTTCTTCATTAGGTTTTGTCGGTCAGTTTCGCACAATGAACATATAAACACAAATCTGAGAGTGAAAGAGCTCCATATAAACTCAGATGTGAGAGTGAAACAACCCATCTCCACTATCGATCAACCACTGCTATCATTGATCACATCCACAACCACCATCGATTGGCCAAAGAGAGAACTGAGATAGAGAATTAAAGGGAGCGAGTTTGTGAATAGGGCTACAATCTATGAAGCACGGACACGGACACAGACACGAACACGAGACACGACAATTTCTAAAACATAGGAACACGGACACGGACACGGACACGAACACGGCAGAGGACACGACAAATTTTTTAATTTTTTTATATATATTTTAATTTTTATTTATTTATTATATTTTTTGAATAATGTGTTATTATTAATTTATTTTTTATTTTAAATTGATATTTATTATAAAAAAAAATATATAACTAATAATGAATAATAAAATATGTTAAAATAAATAAAAAGAAAAATTAGATATTTTATTTTATTATATATGATTTAATTAGATTTCTTTTAAATAATTGGATGATTTATTTTACTTATTATATGTTAAAAAGGTAAGAAACAATAATTTACAAAAATTATTATTATATATGATATTTTAAGAAATAACCATTAGATATTTTATTACATATGATAAAAATTACAAATTATAAATTTTAATATATATATCTAATATGATAAATCATATTATATATATTATATATGATTAGAGAGAGAGAAAGAGAACAGAGACGAAAACGAAGACGATCGAAGAGAAAGAGTGAGAGAGAGAGAATAGAGACGAAGCCCTCAACGATCAAGATCGACAGGTGAAGGCGAAGCCCTCAGATGAAGCCCTAATCTCAGTCCTAATCCAATCCAACTACAAAGCTGCTACCACTCGATGTCGAAGGTGAAGGCTAGGGCTAGAGCAAAGCTGCTACCAGGTTTCTCTCTCTCTCTCTCTCCTTTATGATCCCATCTTGGGCCAGAGCAAAGCTGCAACTAAGCCCATGACGTGTCCGGATTTGGACATGCGTGTTCCTGCCGTGTCCCTCTCAAAAAAATAATTTAAATTAAGAGGACACGCCAGATGTGTCCCCGGCGTGTCCCCGTATATCTGACACTACCACGGCTTCCATTTTGGAGTGTCCATGCGTCATAGGCTCCAATCTTCACCATGAGATGATGTCACAGCGTTTGTAGAAGAGCTTTGTTAGATCAATAATGAGAGAGAGAGAGTTTGGGTTTGTATAAGAGAGAATTGTGTGCCTTTTTGTTTTCTCTATAGCATTTGTGGAAGAGCTATGTTATGTCGATAATCAATAATGAAAGAGAGAGATAGAGTTGGGTTTGTATGAGAGAGAGGATTGTAGTGCCTTCTTGTTTTCTCTATAATGTTTTTGAAAGAAGGAATTATTGATGGAGAAACCCAAATGGTTAGGTAAGTTTGTAAGAGGAAAAATTATTAGGTAGGTGTTTGTTGGTATTTTCTAGAATTTATTTGAATGAAATAATGAGAGAGACAGAGAAACCAAGGAAAAAAGAGAGTAGAGAGACAGAGACGTCAGATTTTTTGAATTGTTCCTTGAAAATGACAAAAAAAAGAGTTGAATAGTTTACTTTTTTTTACTTATTTATCATCTTTACTCGGCAAAGTTATAGTCAAACTTATCATCTAATCCAAAATATCTAATATGCTAATCCGTGGAAGTTGGAACATTATATATTAGTGTGTCAATTTCGGTCGGTTTGGTTTCGACCAGTCAATATATCAAAAGACTGATGCCGACCGAGCACTCGAAATATCTGAAGATTGTAAAACCGTTTCCGACTGTTCAACTTATCAAAATTGATTGTTCAACTTCGGTTCGGACTAGGTCGGCCGGGTTGGTCGGTTTACTCAGATTTTTGAACCCTAGGTAAAATGCTTTACTCGAGGAGGGTTACGAACCAAATGGATCTTGATATGAAGCACATTGGATTTTTGACCACGCCTCTTTTCTTTTCCACCTTTTTCATGGCTTTGAGGTAGGGGGTCCAAGCTATGTTGCTATATATGTGTGTAGAATGTATTAGGATGCTTTATTTTGAAGATTTACTTGAATCTTGATGATTAAAGTTTGGAAAGCTAGATGTATTTTGACTGTATGTATAAAGATGACACTACGCCTTTCACACCGATGCCAAATTAACTTGAATGTTGATGATAAAAAATGGGTTCCTTTTATCGTTAGAATTTTTTCTATATAAAAAACAAAGGTTGGTTTGTGACCTCTTTTAGCAAGTTCATATGAGAAGAAAACCCAAAAATAAGAAAGTTTCATAACGGATTTGGATTTGGAAGTGATAATTCTTTAAGTATGATTATTTCCAATCTTACCTTCCAAAGTGCTATCTAGTACGGGTACGAGAGTTATATACATATCATGTATGTGATTTATTAGCGGATGGCCCTACGTTGATGATGAATGAAGAAATATTTTGCTTCCCATTAATTGTGGATGACATCTCCCTAGTTGTGCATGTTCGAGTCATGGAAATAGACTCTCTAGAAATGGAACAAGACTGCATACATCATGCTCTCCAAAACCCACCTTTAGCAAGGGCCTTATGCACTAGGTCTCCTTTTTTTGCGTGTGACATTGTTTCTTACATGTGATTGCCTAAAAATCTAGGTGTAATTGCCTAGGTTGTTCCTTCTCCTTTTATTCTTCTCTTCCATTCTCTCATTCTAATATGGTATTAGCATAATGTTATATCACTTAATGAACACATAATCATAAAAAATGATCCAATTATCAAAGAGTTCCCTCGTGCAATCTTTTTATATTACATGATTACTTCAAAATTGCATGCTTTCCTACACCAAAAAGATGCAGGGAGAAAAAAGTGTTATAGTGGAGAATAGAGGGAAAGAGAAAAGATAAAGTGGAGGATCCATTTTATTTTGAAGTGTAAAGTGTAGAAACTCGTCAAAAAAGTAGCATCTTTGGAAACTCGTTAAAAAAATAGCATCTTTGGAAACTTAGTCTCAAGTTATCATGGAAACCAACCAAGTTAGCCCCCATTGGAATACTTAGGCTTAGAGAGGGATCCCACTTTCTCACATCAGAATTTAAACACACCGTGTTTTTGGGAAGGATAGAACCATGGAAACGAATCTACACGTGTACCACATGCCCTAGCATAGCCTTTCTCGCAAGAACATCCAAAATAGATCTAGTACACACTACCAAAGACAGCAACCCTACATTCTCAATCTCAAAATTCAAAGCTATTCCTGTCACACCGCTGGCAAGCTGAACCATTTTCCTGACTTGAATCTTGATGCCAAATTGAACCATTAGCTCAACTTGAATGTTGATGATAAAAAATGGGTTCCTTTTATCATTTGAATTTTTTCTATATAAAAAACAAAGATTGGTTTGTGACCTCTTTTTAGCAAGTTTATATCAGAAGAAAACCCAAAAATAAGAAAGTTTCATAACGGATTTGGATTTGGAAGTGATAATTCTTTAAGTATGAGTATTTCCAATAGTATGGGTACGAGAGTTATATACATATCATGCATGTGATTTATTAGCGTATGGCCCTACGTTGATGATGAATGAAGAAATATTTTGCTTCCCATTAATTGTGGATGACATCTCCCTAGTTGTGCATGTTCGAGTCATGGAAATAGACTCTCTAGAAATGGAATAAGACTGCATACATCATGCTCTCCAAAACCCACCTTTAGCAAGGGCCTTATGCACTAGGTCTCCTTTTTTTGCGTGTGACATCGTTTCTTACATGTGATTGCCTAAAAATCTAGGTGTAATTGCCTAGGTTGTTCCTTCTCCTTTTATTCTTCTCTTCCATTCTCTCATTCTAATATGGTATTAGCATAATGTTATATCACTTAATGAACACATAATTAATCATAAAAAATGATTCAATTATCAAAGAGTTCCCTCATGCAATCTTTTTATATTACATGATTACTTCAAAATTGCATGCTTTCCTACACCAAAAAGATGCAGGGAGAAAAAAGTGTTACAGTGGAGAATAGAGGGAAAGAGAAAAGATAAAGTGGAGGATCCATTTTATTTTGAAGTGTAAAGTGTAGAAACTTGTCAAAAAAGTAGCATCTTTGGAAACTTAGTCCCAAGTTATCATGGCAACCAACCAAGTTACCCCCCATTGGAATACTTAGGCTTAGAGAGTGATCCCCCTTTCTCACATCAGAATTTAAACACACCGTGTTTTTGGGAAGGATAGAACCATGGAAACGAATCTACACGTGTACCACATGCCAAGAACATCCAAAATAGATCCAGCACACACTACCAAAGACAGCAATCCTATATTCTCATTCTCAAAATTCAACACTATTCCTGTTACACTGCTGGCAAGTTGAACCATTTCCCTGACTTGAATCTTGATGCTAAAGAATGGTTCCTTATTTATCATTTGAATTTTTCCTATTTAAAAGAAAAAGGTTGGTATGTTACCTCCTTTTGGCAAGTTTACATCAAGAACCTCAAAAATGAGGAAGTTCCCTTAGGATCTGGAAGTGATAATTCTTTTAGTATGAGACGAGTATTTCCAATCATACCTTTCCAAAGTGCTAGCTAGTATGGATACAAGAATTATATACATATGTGATATGTGATATGTGATATGTGATTTATTATATGGGTGCATATGGTTCAAGTTGGTTTGGTTTTGAAGAAATCCAAGAACCAAACCGTATCAAACAATTCTACAATTTTGAGAACCATACCACCGGACCATTGACACCAATAGAAACAGTACAGAACCAAACTGGTTCGGTTCTGGTTTTCGTTTGTTTCACGGTTCCAAAACTTTCCTATTTAAAAAAATAGATGTATATTATAATGCTAGTTATAACCCATAGAATATTAGAATCGTTAATATAGTCATTCAAACATAACCATATAAACATTACAATTATTGTAACAAAGCAAAAGATACAGATTTCATTATCAAGTCATAACGATTACAATGAGAAAAAAATAGTTTCAATCCTTGATAAACAACAAATATTGAAACAAAACCTGATAAACAAATCAAACCTTAACAATCTAAACTTTAGAACATAACATGATAATCATCTGAACATCCACAACCAAAAACAGTCTAAGCAAAATTTAAAAACCTCAACAAAGTAAACATCAAAGTTAGAGAACAATGTTTCAAAATAGTTCCCAAAACAGCAATTTTTGAGCAGCCACACTTGTCTCCAATACAGCAGCAATAACAACAGCCCAACAGCAGCAAACAGCAACCGAATAATAGCAATACCGTAAGCCTTTCCAAGTTTACCTAGTAATGAATTCTATACCTAGAGTGAGAAGAATGGAGCAGCCAGTAGATACGGAAAGAGTGTAGAAAATGAGGAAATGTAGAAGAAGTAGAAGAGACAAAGAGGCATTGCTTGGAATATGAGAGATATTCTGAGATTTAAAAAAGCGGATGGAGAGTTAATGAAGAGGCACTTCTTGGAATTTGGAAATTGATAACGAAGAGGCGCTGGCAATTTGGCTCTATTTACAGGGTTATGTATATTTATTAAAAAGCAGTTCAGTTCGGTTTAAACCGCGGTTATTTCAGGTAATCCATTAACAAAACTGTATAACAGTTTTTCACCTTTACTGAATCGGAACCAGACCAATTCTGTATAGAACCGACCAAACCATGTAATAACCAACCAAACCATACAATTTGGACCAGTTTACTGGATTGACCGGATTTCTTGCACAGCCCTAATTTATTAGCCTATGGCCTTATGTTGAAGATAAATGAAGAAAATCTTCTGTTGCCTATTAATGGCAGATGTGTGATATATCTCCCTTGTGGCAGGTTTGAATTACAAAAACAACCTCTCTAGAAATGGAGGCAAGGTTACATACATCTTACCCTTCAAGACCCCACTTCAACAGGAGCCTTGGGCACTAGGTTGCTCTTTTTTATGTGTGACATATGTGATCGCCTAAAAACCTAGATGTAATTTCCTAGGCTGTTCCTTCTCCTGTGCTTCTTCTTTTTCTCTTCCATTCACTCATTCTAAATTACTCCGTTTGGATCATGAGGTAAGAAAAGAAAGGAAATGATTGGAGTTTCTCACCTAGTTGAGAAAAGAAAAGAAAAGAAATAATTGTGGTTTCTCACCTTCTTATTTGGATGAACATTGATTGAAAAAAGATACATGTTTCATTTTATCATACTTAGAGGGGTTATAGAGAGTAATTTTGATTTTTCACCAAATCTTACCACTTTTCATGAAAAACAAAACTTAAATTTTGAATGATTTGTCTCTCATCATTTTTCTTCCTTTCTCACCATT
Source organism: Camellia lanceoleosa (assembly GCA_025200525.1). Taxonomy (NCBI): domain Eukaryota; kingdom Viridiplantae; phylum Streptophyta; class Magnoliopsida; order Ericales; family Theaceae; genus Camellia; species Camellia lanceoleosa. The sequence continues at coordinate 29,208,442 of CM045769.1, read as the reverse complement.
GCTCACCTCATAAATCATCCAAACAAGTGATGAGAAATCTCATTTTCACCATTTCCTTTCTTTTCTCACCAAACCTCCATCCAAACAGATTAATAATGTTTTCTTCACAAACTCTTCATTTTCCTTATAAAACACAACCTAAATCCGAAACTATTGCCTAACTTATCCCAATCAACCCTAACTATGTTTCACAACCAAGCCTCAATTTTTAACTTCACTTCGGAGGCGAGACAAAAACTCTGTTTGGATGGTGAGATGAAAAAAGGGGAAAAAATGATTGTGGTCTCACTATCATGTTTAAGTGAGTAAGAAAGCTAGTATGTGATATAGGAAAGTGGATGAGATTTCCTTCTCTTTTTTCATATATTAATAGACAATCTCCGTATTATGAATGGTCGACGGCCAATTAGTTTATTTCTCACAAAATCTCAAAAAATCAAAATTTATAAAATAAGATTTCCTTCTCTGTTTTTATATAAATAAGATTTCTTTCTCTGTTTTCATAAATTAATAGACAATCTCGGTATTATGAATAGTCGATGGCCAATTAGTTTATTTCTCACCAAATCTCAAAAAATCAAAATCTACAAAATAAGAGATCTCTTTCTCTTCATTTCTCATCTTTCTCACGTAACTTATAAATCAAACATGAGAAGAAAAAAAATTATCTTTCCCCTCATTTCTAATCGTTTCTTATCAAATCACTTAATCCAAATGGACTATAAATTGGGCTATAAATGAAATATGACATCTCATTCAGTTTTCTCACATAAGAAGAATACAAATACCTTTTTCCATCTTCAGTCTATAAACTACAAGGGGGTAAAATGAAATTTGCCCAAAAATATATGTTTAAATGAATAAAAAAAGTTAAGTATGTGATATAGAGATGTTTCTTTTTTTCCGTATATTAATAGACAATCTCGGTATTATTAATAGTACGTCCAATTAGTTTATTTCTGACCAATTCTCACCACTTTTGGCAAAAACAAAATATATAAAACAAGATATCTCTTTCTCCCAATTTCTCATCTTTCTCACTTAACCTATAAATCAAACATAGAAAGAAAAAAAAAAATGATATCTTTTCTCTTCATTTCTCATTGTATCACGTGATTCAAACAGGCTATAAATGGAATATGACATCTGATTCAGTTTTCAAACAGAAGAAGAATATCAATTTCCTTTTCCCGTATTGAAACATAAAAAGCAATAATAAGGAGTAATAAAGGCAAAGAAATAAATAAATAATTTCTGAGGAACCAAACAGAAAAACCTGACAGAGATTGTAGGTGAAGCTGTCATAGTTATCGATGACAACGATTGGATTCGTGATCTTGTTCTTCACGGAGACAAGCGGAGATGCCACAGAGGCATTCTGAGAAACAGCCATTGGAATTTTGGAATGTTCTGCCATTCTGAGCAACAACGACCCATGATTACGAAAAGGAAGAGAGACACGAGAGCCAGTCGGAGGATGAAGGGTTAGGGTTTTGCGAGGCAACGAAAAGCGTTTGAACTCAACGAGACTCGACTGAGAAACTAAACCAGTCGCCCTCATGGTCTCCATCGTCAACTCGAAACACAGCGAGAGAGAGACACAGAGGGCGAGAGAGTTAGAGATAGAGATAGAGATAGAGTAACGTTTTTTATGCTTCGGGATGTGGGGCCGTTTTAGGAGTACGGATCCTCGGTGGGTGGGGAATCTTTAGTGCTAGTAAAACGGCGTCGTTTTTCTTACGTGATGTTAGGAAAAAGAATAATAATATATATACCAATTAATATATTAATAGATGATATCGCATAATTTTAGAAGTTTTAGATATATATAATTTGTATAATATGTGAGATTAATAATAAATGTCATAACACTAGTTAATACACTAATTTGTAGAGTAATGATTGAGACCCTATCCCCACAAGACCAATGTCAGCCCTAAAGGCAGGCAAAAGAGGCTTGCGCCTTAGGACCTCAAATTTGGATTGAAAATAGAGGTCCTAAATATAATTTTGTATTTTAGATATTAAAAAAAAAAAAGAAAAAGCCTAAATACTATAGGCCCGATTGAACATGGGGCTAAAAAAAAGCAATAAGACTAGATTTTTATTTTTTTTAAAGTATTTATAATAATTACTTTCTATCTTAATATATGAAAGTAAATTTTTATTTATAATTTTAATGATTATATGTGCAAATAAATTTTTTTATGGTTACAAAAAAATAAAAAAATTTGTAACTTATTGTCTTATTTATGATTTTTTTTATTTTTTTTTACTATAAGAGGGTCTCATTTTTTAAGTTCATCTTAGATCTCCTAAATCTCAGGACCGGCGCTGCACAAGACCCCCACAAATCTAAACCACTCATGATTTGAACCCCACACATACATAAATAGATCCTACACATAGGTGTAGAGGTAATCCCTAAAGGGGTCATAAATATTTTTCTTAATTAGTACACTAATTAATACATGTAATACCACCCTAATCAAAATAAAGATAAATACATGTGATCATGGATTAGAAGAAGCTTGTTGCCTTCTCTTTCTTCCATTTCGCATCAGATGACTTCCTTGTTTCCTCCATGGCCAACATCAATCTGAAGCCCTAGGTCAATATAAGATTTTGAAGAAAGAATACCTTACACATTTTGGGTCTCTTTTGCAGGTCGTCTTCCCAGTCTCATCGGTCTCCTTCCACTCGCAGATCCTCCATTCCTCCTCTCTCGTTTTCATTTTAAAGCTCACGAGGCAGACACTTCCCACCAATAATGCTTGAGACCACTAAAAGTGATGCTCTAAAAGCACCACTAGTGATGTGGCAGTGGACAGGATCCACTGCTTGTTTTTTTTTTTTTTTTAAGTGCTTGTCAACTTATTAGTGGTACTTTAGAGCACCACTTTTAATGAGATGTATCATTACCGCACTTTCCAACCCCCCCTCCCAAAAAAAAAAGAGGTAAAACGACGTCGTTTCATTCGGTATTACCTACCTGCATAGGATTTAGACTCCTTTTGAACAGAGATTCTTTTAGCATCATAATGACAAGTAATAACATCATAACGGCAAGTAATAATAATTATAGTAATATTCTTTTAGTATTGTAGCGGCCAATACTAATAATAATAGTAATAAATCTGGACAAATTACAATTGACATCCCTTGACTGTACTTAAATTACAACCCGTTATAACATTTCTAATGATTCATCAAATTTTTCTTTAAATTTGAATGAAAATTTAATAAAAAATTTGATTTGATTTGATATAATGTACTTCAATTGTTTTCATTAATTATACCGGTCGTTATGCCGATCGTCCAACGTGAAGTAAATTTTGATCAAAATCTGGTCGTCTACCTGGTTATCCCACTATCGTCCACCAACGGTCAATTTCAAAATTTGATAAAAGGTTAAAACGCTCTTTCGATTTGATAAAAATTTGTTGCTTCCTTCATTTGATATTATTTTGATGACAGGATTGGAGCACTGTTTTCACCAAATTTTCATCAAATTTATATAGTTGATGAAAGATATGAGTAAACGTTAGAGATGGTCTTAGTATGGAGAAATAAAACTCACCTCTTTTAAAAATTTGGATAAATTATACCCCCTTTGGCCATGTTTGATTAATAGGATTAGTAGTAAAAGAATTAATACTCTCATGAATTAGCGTATGATTAGTAGTCCAATTAAATTAGTAAGATAACCATTTATTATGTATTCGTTTTATTTTTTTTATCCTTTTATACTTGAAATTATGATTTTCAGTCTTTCTCGATATTATAAATTTGCCAATTTCAACAGATTGAATGTTCGCCATACATGTAATCCGGTTAATAAAATTTGCAATAAAATATAAGATTGTGAGTCCATAAACTAACAATCTCAATCATATACTATAATCCTACTACATGTCCTTTATGTTTTTCTCTCTTGTTCTTCTCCTTTGTTTTCCCCTCTCCATCCCACCACTAGTTGCCAACACGACCATCTGTACCCCCCAATAATCCTTTTCTCTTTCACTTCTGTGCTATGCCGCTATTTAGATTTGCAATCCAAACACAACTCTTAAGATTCGCTCAAACTACACAGCTTCACAACCTCATATCCAGATCCACACATTTGTTGCTTGATTTCTTGAATTTTGTTTGGTTTGATTTGTCATAAGAAGAGTCTTTGGTGAGAAAGATGATGAGAAATATGAGAGAGATGGAGGCTGTGAGGGTTACGGTGGAGCAATGATTGGTGGTGTGACAACATATGGTTATGGTTTATCATTGTTGTGGAAAGTGGAATGGGATAGGTGTGGGGGTGGGAGTGGATAAAGAGAATGGAATAGTTGCACTGACTGATTGTGGTGGATAAAATGTGCTATGATTTTCATAAGTGAAAGAGAAAGTCATGGAGAGAATGAAAGAGATAAAAAGTCAAGTGGTAGGGATAATTTTTTTCATTTCACATATTCTGTTAACAGGTTAACTTTTGAAACCCATTGGGGAAGCTTAGTGAAAAATTTTCAAATTAAAGGGGTCAATTGTAATTTAGGTAATTCTCAATGGAGGTTTGTGTAATTTGCCCTAATAATTTTTTAGTGAGGGTGAGTTTCGGAGCCTAAGAAAGTTTTTTTTTTTTTTTTTTTTTTTTCTAAGTTCCGTTTGTTTCAACGTATAACATTTTATGTCGTAAAATGCTTTTGCAAATTGTTCATTTATGTTTCTAATTTCTGGTGTTTGGTTAACCCACTACAAAAATTACACTTTTGCGACCACTTTTGTTGACTAAATAATTTTTAATTGCGAAAAGAGTACATTTGCTATAAAAAAATTTGGAGTCAATTTTTTTATTTTTATTTTCCACGACTAACATGATTTAGTTGCAGAAATCATATTTCTGGTTTGAATTATTGGTTGCAAAAAATCGAAGCAAGAGTTTAAAAAAAAAGAGCATGAGACATAAAACTTTTAGCGACTAATGAAATTTGGTTGCAAATAGCAAAACGGCAACTTTAGCCGACTAAATATTATTTAGTTGTGAAAAGCACATATTTGTTGACCAAAAAAAAAAAAAGTAACCAAAAGTTTTTATTTTCCACGACTAGTGTGATATAGTCGCAAAAATGTTGTGTTCTATGACTAATTTGAAATATTAGTCGAGAAAACTAGAAGCGGGAAGGTGAAAAGAAAAAAGTGGGAGCCGAAAAACTTTTAACAACTAATGAATTTTGGTCACAGATATCAAGACGATGTCATTTTGATGGTTAGTGTAGCTATTGTATTATGTGGTGACCAAAACTTGTAGTAGGGGAAAAAAATTCAAACTCTTATGAAATTTCACAAATTTGCGACCAAGTTATTGGTGGGGAAAAACAGCTAATATTTTTTATGACTAAATTTATTAATCTATGTTTCATTATTCACCAATGTTTTAAAAATCACACCGGTGAGAAAACCAGCAAAAGGATTGGATAGAAGGGTCATTAGTTTAACCGTCGGATCAAACCGGAATCAAACCGTAACATCATAATTATTTTATAAATATATTAAAAATTATTTAATAATAACATAAGAATTAAGATACATTTATTTAAATTACTTTTAAATTTTAAGATAAATTTATAATTACATAAATATATTTATATTTATTATTTGTAAAATATATTAATTATATGTAATGTTTGAAAGAAAATGTAATATAGATATATATTTACCAAATAAAACAAAAGTTGAATATGACATGGTGGTTATTTGTCATGCTACTTTCACGTGGTTATGTGTTCAACTCTCCCAATCAACATAGTTTCGCAAATTTGCTTGCTATTTGGCAAAATGGGGGCCTAACCAATTTAGTTGAACAATACCTCGACCATTCGAACCGGCCAGTCGGCCCAATTTTGAAAATATTGTTACTCACATTTGGTGAGCAAAATGTTATATAATTGTCGACTGAAAGTTTTTGAAAAATCTAGAAACCCTAGATGTTGATTTGTGATTATGTACTAATTTTAAGCAGAATATAACAATCCCAATCAAACAATAAAAGACAAATCGACACAACGATTTTACGTGGAAAAATCACAATTGGACACCTCCAACTGTGATTAAAAAACTACGGGCAACAGCCACAAAACAATCCACTAAGAAGATTTAAAGGAATTACACAGGTATACTCTCAATTACCTAGCGAATCTACGCCTAATTGAACCAACCTCTATGTGCCTCTTCCAACCCCATCTTCACCTCGAAATTGTCTTTACAATGAGCCACTCCAGAATCCACCGAAGCTTCAGGCTCGAATTTTTCAGAATCCACCGAAGAACGACTCTCTCTTTTGTATAACCAACAAAACCTATGTACTCTCTTTTAAACCATGAGTTGAATACTCAATAAAAATATCAAAGAAAACCTCATAAAAATATCTCCAGATATAAACCTTAAGATCCAAAAAGAAAATCTAGAGAAGTAATCCTAAAATCTGACCCAACACGCGAATTTATAGAATCTGTCTCGCGATCTCTGCTCGAGCACCCAATAGCCCGCTTAAGCGGCTTCAGCAAAATATGCATGTGATATAACAGAGGTCCGCTCGAGCGCGAAATCACACATCGCAGTACTTTTACAAGCAACCAAAACTGCTGGAACCAAGGATTCTCCGCTCGAGCGGGGTAATGTCCGCTCAAGCGGATAGGCAACTTGGAATGCATTTTTGCATTTTGCTTCGGAGGCGCTGCCCCTCGACCCCGCTTGGGCACTGCCCCGGACCCGCCAAGGGACGCTGCCCCCTGGACCCCCACGAGTTGACCGGGCAGCTCGATCCCTATCATAATCAGCGAAGTGGCAATCTTGACAGCATTAGCATCACAAACTTCTCTGAAAGGCACAATTCGGGTTGGATTCACATCTAAACACTCATAGCCTTACTGAAATAAAATTGCGAAAATAAATACAACTGAAAGGAGTTTTGTCAAATGAAATTGCCAAGAATAAAAACCTAACAGTTTTAGTAGCGAAAACAATACTTCTGTTAACAAAATTTGTATTTTTCTCGTAGTTGATCTATGAAAATCCATGCACTTTTCATCGTTCTAAGATGATGTTCAACATGATTTGTTGAGCATTGCACTCCAAATTTCTCTAATATGACATTTGACACCCGAATGAATGAACTAATCCTAAAAGTGTTATTAGGTCTTTTTTCATTTTTCTCCTAATTTGCAAGAACTTCTAACAACACAGGTCCATTGGCTTTGTCCACCTAAGTTGTTTGCTCTTTGCTTTCAAATTTTTTGCTCATTTGTACCACTTTACATTATTAGATTCCAAGCATCAAACTAACACAAATAAAAAAAATATAATCTACCTCCAATGTTAACAAAGATAAACCAACATCATCCAAAGATGAGAACATAAGAGAGTTCTAAAGATGATAATATAGTTAAATACTACCAATAAAGTCTGGTTTAACGTTGATGACGCAAGAGGATATCTCAAGATCGGTTCTTGGAAAGAACAAGGGATACTTGAGAGGATTTGGGGTTGGACCAAAGCCCTCTTCCTGTGAATCTGGGTCGAATGCTACATCACAAGCACGTGAGGAGCAATTGAAAAGGCTTACATTCGAGTTGGAGATAGTCCGTGAGGAGCAGTAGAGACACCGTGAAGAGTAGCAAAAAAAGGAAGAGGACCAACAAATAAAAGAGGCAGAGAATGCAAGACAATGTGAGGAGATGTAGAGGTAGATTTTTGGACTTCAGAGCATGTTGGCGCAAGTTTGGATAATGGTGGCCACCAAATTCCCCACCGTAGCTAGTCATGGTAATGGGTAAGTGTGTTAAACCAGATTTCATTATATTTATGTTCAAAGTAAAGGCAAACAAAGGTGTGATAAGAATATAGATGAAAATTCTATAGATGCAAAATACAAAAACAAAAACAAACATGTAAGTAAAGTCTATAGATGAAAAATACAAAAACAAACCAAAATAGGAAAAGATCAAGGCTTTTGTTAGGCATGTATTAATATATGAAAACAATTTATTATCCCTGAATGCCACAACCGAATAGCCTAACAATGTTCAATCTATAAGATAGATTACTATTTTCTTAAACTTACTCTTTTGTAAATTTACTCTTTTGTGTTCTATTCTGATGCCAAATAACATAGCAGCTAGCAGGAAGACTTGAGAGTATTGCACCATTATTGTAGCACCAATAACTATCACAGTCACCATAATCTTCTTCCTTTGTCCTGTTCAATAGGATGTACAATTAGATATTTAGACGCCAACAATGTTATGGAAAAAGGTGAAAATGGGCTGTTTGGGGGCAAAAATTGGAAACAGTCTCAAAACACCCCCAAGATCATAATGGTCACCTTAGCCTAGATTAAAGAGACTGGTGAGAGTAAGGCACATCAATAGGATGCACGGTTAGAGATTTAGACAAAAAAATTGTGAAGAAAAAAGGTGTAACCGGGCCGTTTAGGGGAAAAAATTGGAAACAGCCTCCAAAAAGCCCCGAGATTATCATGGTCACCTAGGACTAGATTAAATAAACTTGTGAGAGCAAGTGGCACGTCGATAGGACGCACGGTTAGATATGTAGACAACAAAATGTTATGAAAAAAGGCGAAAACATGCCGTTTGGGGGAAAAAATTGGAAATAGCATCGAAACACCCCCGAGATCATAATGGTCACCTTAGCCTAGATTAAAAAAAACTTGTGAGAGCAAGCGGCGTTTCAATAAGATGCACAACTAGAGATATAGACAAAAAATTGTGACAAAAAGAGGCGAAAATGGGCTGTTTGGAGGACAAAATTGGAAACAACCCCAAGATCATCATGGTCACCTAGGACTAGATTAAACATACTTGTGAAAGCAAGCACCGTGTTAATAGAATGCACGGTTAGATATTTAGACAACAAAATGTTATGGAAAAAAGGCAGCAACAGCTCGTTTGGAGGGAAAAATTATAAATAGCCTCGAAACACCCCCGAGGTCATAATAGTCATCTCGACCTAGATTAAAGAAACTTGTGAGAGCAAGTGACGTGTCAATAGGATGCACGGTTACATATTTAGACAAACAAATGTGATGAAAAAAGGCAAAAATGGGCCGTTTAGGGGCAACAATTGGAAACAGTCTCAAAATAGCCCATATATCATAACCGTCACCTCGGCCTAGATTACACAAACTTGTAAGAGCCCTGGGCTGTGTTGATAGGATGCACGGTTAGAGATTTATGCAAGAAATTGTCCATTGAAATGCAAAAATGTGCGTAGTTAGAAGCAAAAAATGACATATCATAAGTAAACCTCTAATGTAATAGACTTTTCTTGACAACCTCATATACGAAAGATATGCTTTCGACGTCACAGAGATGCAACAGCTGGATAAATAAGAGTTATGGCCAGTACTGAATAAAGTGAATTCACAAAATTACAATATAACAAAAGGCACATATATTTTCAATTACCTTAAAACTCCAACAAAATGTTCTTAGAAAATACTGTCAATCACATGGACTTACAATTGATAAAATTTTACACTTTACCCTAGAAAAGGCTGCCACAACTTACAACAACTCTTTAAACAATAGTGTGACTTCTAAGTTCAAAATAGCTCGAGCTAGCAACAAAACACCACCTTTTCCACATAGTTCTTAAAATAGTAACAAAAACACACATTTCTGTAAAGAACAATAAGAAAAAGCCTTATTTGAGTAAAGACCACAGATGAAAAAAGCCGGGGATGAGGCCAATACGGTCGGTATTAAAAGTAGACGACAAACAACATTGGAAATGATCATATTGATAGAATTGTAATGTTGGTTGGATATATACATGTAAATGTTGTTGTTTTATTTACAAACTGGTATTGAAAGTTCAATAATTTGTTCTTGTTACCTTTACTGAAATTAGACATTTTTCATTTTTTGTCCAATTTTACAATCATTTGATGTGCAAATTTTTCATAAAAAAAGTACTTGACATTATTTCTCTTTTTATTTGATGCAGATGGATGAACTCATGCACAATGCTGAATTGTACAGGACTAGTTGGCACTTGTTACATTTTTTGAAGAATTATATATTTTTGGATAGATTTGTTGGTGGAACATATTTGGGTACAATTGTAGTAATATTTTTGGATGAATGTGTATAGAAAATATTTAGGTAAACTACTAGTTATATTTTTTGATAGATGTGCATGGATAAAATTTAAAACATAACAATAAATAACACAGAAGCAGCAAGCGCAGCAGAAGAAAATGGATTACGAAATCAAAATGAAATCAAACCAATTGACAGAACATGGAATGCACTTAATTAATTAAAAAAAAAACTTTTAATTAAGATACAGAAAATAACTTACAATTACAATAGAAGCAACTGCAAGGATCTTAACTTGGTTACAGAGGGAAGGATTGATTTTCTCAATAAAACTGAAGGTTGATTGTAAACTAGAAACTGATGAATGAATACATTTGATTACAATATATAGAAAATAAAGTGGCATGTGACTAATGAAGGCAACTGGTAACGCATGAAGTAAAGCAGAAGTTGTCGGTTGCTTTCGGTGGAGTGATTGCACGAATGAGCAGCTTTAGTAACAGTTGATTGAGTGAATAGTGACAGTGAACAGTAAAAGTGAACAGTAACTTTTACTATTCATCACTTTCGGTGGAACATGTGAATATAAGAATCAATATAGATACAAATTAGCAGCTTTTCTCAGAAGAGTATTGATTGAAGCTAATTTGTATTTATAGGGAATCCTATGTTGATCAGGCATATGGGTCCTGAGCATCTTGGAACTCAGATCTTCCATATGAGATGGGTTGAGTAGTTGAACCTTCAGAAGATTGTGACTGGTCTGAACTGTCTTCTGAATTTTCTGAACTGGTTGACTGGGCTTCACCTTGATCCATAATTTTGCAGACTAACTGGAGCACTTCATCTTTGGATAATTTGGATATGCTTTTGGATTTGCTTTTGGGCTGAGCAGGAGGTGAACTGGGCTTTGACTGGGCCTTGGATTTGGATTTTAATTTCGGCTTTGATTGAGTCTTGGGCTGAGCTAGTACTGCAGGAGCTTTAGACTTAGCCTTGGACTTTGATTTATCAGTATTGGACTGAATCTTTGACTTGGATGATTTGGGCTTGGAACCACTAGATGAGGGGCTTCCAAGGTTGATTGGAGGAAGGTTGGGCTGGCTTTCTTGGTGATTACCTTGATTGGGTCTTCTTTGGGCTTTAACCATTGCAGGAGTAGGAGCACATTGATCAGCTGGGAATTCTTCTTGAACAATTTCAAATATACGGGGCAAATTGTACTTAGCCTACCATTTGACTGAGTGATGACGGATGATTATATTACCATCAATTCCATAATGCCATTTAAATATCCAAGGAATTTTATATTTGGATATAAAAATTAACAATAATGGAAATGATCTTTGATGAGCAGTGAATGGGTAAACAGTAGCAAAATAGTTGATTAATTCAAGCAGATCATCAGGAAGAATATCTGAAATAGCGCCGTAATGAGTCCACCATCTCAGAAACCAGGAAGGTAATTCTGACTTGAATTTTTGATAAAAAGAAATGAACTAGGAGTGACTGGAAGTTTTATTTTGGTACAAGAAGATCTTGAACTAGGCATCAATGTAATCATGATAATTATATTGAATAGAGTGACCAGGTAAATCACGAAGCTGATAAAGAGGACCCCATTCAGCTAAAGAAACAATGTTGTGAATGTAAATAGAATGATACAAAACCTTGCTAGCATAGGTTCGATCATAAATGGGTTTGATCAAAACTGATTGGTGATGAATCAGGATATCCTTGTAATATGTGAGTGTTTTCTCTGGATGTGAAAGAATGAAATGGCATCCGGAGTCAAAATAGGATTGAGTAATTTCATGAATAGTTTGACTCTTGGGGTGACTGGGTTCTTTGAAGAACAGATTAGTGGTGTGTGATTTAACATAGTCAGATCGAGAAGACCTGATTGGATTAGCAGGGAATGGAGTAACAGAAACTGCTTGGCTTGAAGAAGCAAAAGGATCAGAAGCCAAAGCAGAAGAATAATTGGGTCTAGGGATGTTACCAAGAGCTTGGTAACGGTTGATCATTTCAATTGGGTGGTACTGGGTAACTAACTCCAAAGGAGGAGGAACAATTTGTTGATTAGGTTTACTAGTTGGAACCAAAGCCTTGGAAGGAGGCCTTGGGCGAGACATCTGTAGAATGGAAACAGTAATTAGTAGCAGAGATTAACAACCAGATAAAATATCAAGACAATTTTGATGATGATGTAAGCAATAGTAATTGTGGGCAAGTAAATTGTGACGAGCTTGAAGCTGATGGTAAATGATGTACTCGGCTCGTTTAGTAGTTGGTCGGGCTAATTTGAGGTGGTGAATACGGTGGGTTAATGGTTTGATTAGAGTTTTGAAATGGGTAATTTGGGATTTATGGTAAGAAATAAAAGGTGTAGCATGTGCAGTCATCCCTTACCCCCCTGTAAAAATTCCCGGGTAAGAAAATCAGGCAGGGAATTTTGACAACCAGGTATATACTCAATATCAAAATCAAAAATACTTAAAATAGATTGCTAACGAGCAAAAATTTGCTTACTAGCAAGATTTTGAACATCTTTTTGTAAAACATATTTAGCAGATTTGCAATCAACACGGAGTAAAAAATTTTGATTTAAAATATCATTTTGAAATTTACTAATACATAAAACAGTAGATAAAATTTCTTTTTTAATAGTACTATAATTTCATTGTGTTTTATTCCAAACACCAGAATGATAGCGAACAATTTGTTCAGATGAATGAGGAGTGACTTTTTGAAGAAGAATGCCACCATAACCAATATCAGAAGCATCAGTTTGAATAATTTTGAAGGAGTTCTCAGTAGGAATACCAAGACAAGGAAGAGTTTTAACATAAGATTTAACTTGTTGAACAATAGCAATATGAACAGAAGACCAAGGAGGAGGATTATCTTTTAACCTATCAAAGAGAGGTTGACAGACTTTCCTAAGGTCTTCGTAGAACTCAGCAATATAATTAAGGGATCCTAGAAACCGTTGTAATTGGGTTTTATCAAGAATTTCATCAGGAAACTTAGACGCAAATTCAATAGAGCGACTAATTGGGAGAATAGTATTATGGTGAATGTCATAGCCTAAAAATCTAACTTTAGTTTGAAATAACTTAATTTTAGGGACAGATATGACTAAACCATGACTTTTGATTGTATAAAAGAATGCAGTTAAATGTTTCCAATGTTCACTAATGAACTTTGAGAAAATTAATATGTCGTCAATATAAACAATAGAGAAATGACTAAATGGGTTGAATATGTCATTCATGATATTCTGAAATTCACTAGGAGCATTTTTTAATCCAAATGGCATAACATTCCATTCATATTGATCAAAAGGTGTATTAAAAGCAGTTTTATATCTATCTTTTGGGTGAATCTGAATTTGCCAGAAACCACTTTTTAAATCAAATTTACTAAAAATAACAGCTTGACTAAGTCTTTTAATTAAATCTTTTTTTATTAGGAATAGGATAACGAATCCATTCTAAAACAGCATTTAATGGTTTGTAATTAATAACCAGGCGAGGGACACCGCGTTCTAATTCGGCATTTTTATTAACATAAAAAGCAGGGCATGATCATGGTGATTTACTAGGACTAATAATACGATTTTTTAATAATTCATTAATTTCTTTTTTATACATTTCAAGTAATTCATGATTCATTTGAATAGGTCTAGATTTAGTAGGTATTTGTCTTTCATTAATTTTTTTGATATATGACAAAGTAACTACATGCTTTTTCCTATGCCAAAATGCAGTAGGTAAAGATGAACAAACAGTTTATTCAAGTTTTAATTTAAAATCATTGATTTGAGAAATGATAACAGGATCAGTTAATTGTTGATCAATTCTTTTATAATTAATTTCTTCTGTAAGAAAATTGATTTGTCGAGTTAATCTATTAATAGTATGGGAAATAGAGCAATCTTTTAATTGATTTAATTCTAACATTTTAGGTGGAGATAAAAATTTAAATATAACAGATTGGCCTAAAACATGAGTAGTAATGCCTGTACTAGATGTAGTAAATGGGTAGAGTAAATATATAAATGGGGTACCTAAAATGATTTTATCAGTCATATTTTTAACTAAAACAAAGGAGGTTTTAAAACATATATTATCTTGACAAATATGAACTTTAGGTAATTTATATTTAATATGCATTTGACTACCATTAGCAGAGGTTAATTTCTCATGACATTTTTCATAATATTTAGTAGGGAGCAAACCTTCTTGTACACAGTTTAAATTAGCACCAGTATCAATTAGAGCAATTAATTCTAATTCAAAATCATTAATGACGAGTTTAATTTGTGAATACCATTTTTGCATATAAATTTTATTAATTAGATTGATTCTCTTATTATCGAGGTTATCAGTTTGAGAGCAATTATCAAATATTAGATTGTCAGGATTAGTTGGATCAGAATCATGATCAAAATTATGTGCAGATTCATGGGGAGATTCTTTATTAGTTTGGAAATTGTCTAGGTTTTTATTAAGTTTTAGGGTAATGATTTCATCTTCTAATTTGCGATCTTTATTTTGTAATTCTTTAATAGTTTGTTTAATGCGATGGATTTCTTGTTGTAAATCTTGAAGAGTAATTTCTTTGTGTTTATTTTTAAATCAATCTAGAGTTTTGGATAGGCTGATTATAGGTCTATCAATTTTAGGTTTATCGTCAGGATAAAGTAATAAAGATTTTAATTTATCAATATATTTTTGTTTTAATTCTGGATCATCTAATTTACTGATTAATTCAATAAGAGCAGATTCTTCTTAGCTTTGTTTAGTAAGAATAGAGATTTGTTTAATTGGCTTACAACAAATATCATTACATCCTAGTTTAATATTATTATCAGAATCATCACTAGGTGAAGGAGAATCTGAGGAAGTAATTGGATGATCAGAAGAGGAATCACTAATAGATTGATTTAATTGAAAAATATCATATAATTGATTTTTAGAATCATTATCAATTTGAAGTTGGTTTATTCGATCTTTTAGTTTTTGTTTTTCTTTACATTTATTAGAATAGTGTCCTTTTTTACCACAATTATAGCATGTAATATCTTTATTAGATTTAGATTTTGGATGTGATTTAGATTTGTAATATTTCTTTTTAGGTTTTGTATAAAATTTATCATTTGACTGAGAGGGTAAATAATCTTTTTGATATTTGTTAGAATATTTGGATCTATGTTTATGTTTGGAATATTCATGGGATTTCCTTCAAGAAGGTGCAACAGGAGGTAAACCATATTGTTTACAGAAATTTCCTAACTCATATTTAGTTTTATGTTTATCTTTAGTAGCTTTTTGACTAAGTTTAAGATTAATACACATTTTTAAACCTTCTTTTTGAATAGTGCTAATTATATCACCATATGTTAAATTATCATATTCAATAACACTAGTAGGTTGACTAAGAACATCTCGAATTTTATGGGCAAATAAACTAGGTAAGCCATTAATAAATTTTTCTTTCCAAAATGATTTTGTACAGTCTTTTCTTAACATAACTCTAGAGGTAAAAACATCTTTATACCATCTAAAATCACTTAAGGTTGGACAAGTAAGATTACTAAGTTAATCATGTATGCGAGAATAAATATTAATAGGTGTTCCTATGAAATGTCTAACAATGGTGTAGATTAATGTATTAATACCATCAGGGTGACAACATTCAATAGTTTCATCAAAAATAGGTAGATCATTTTCATCAACTTGGTTAGCATAAATAATAGAGTCTCTTTGATTATTAGTAAGATATTTTTCCCACCATGATTTGAACATACCAGTGAAACCAGAAGTAATAAGAGTAACAATTTTAGGTTGTGAATATTGGGGATAATTGGAAAGATAACTATTGGAGACCATAGATAAATGATTTAATTTTTGGAGAATTTGATCTTCACTGAGACCGTCAATATTCCACTCATATAAACGTTTAGCAGAAACAGAGAATTGATTACTAATATTAGTTTCTTCAAATTGGAGGTCAGAGGGAGTAGGTTTTGTATACCAATTTTTGGTAGTTTGAGGATTAACTTTGAGATAATGAATTTTATTAAGATGAGAGGATTGAAACTATTGAACTAAGGGATTAATCTCGTTATCAGTATTATCAGTGTCAGATTGAGAATGAGTGGTATCAGTAGGAGCTTGTTGATTTAAAACAGTAAGACCTTTATCCTTAGAAGGGGAAGCTGTATCAACAGTAGATAATTTATTGAAGAGTTGTTCAATAGCTTTGACAGTAGTTTGATCATTGATGACTAAACTAGTTCTTTTAGTACGATTACTTGGGAGATTAAGCAAAGGTTGATCTAAAGGTTGTTTAGTAGATGTAATAATATTAGAATCTAAAGTAGTTTCGATTTTATCTAATTGTTTACCAATTGTCTTTAAACATTGATTAGTGTAATTATTTTGTTCAATAACTTTCTTAATTTTAGGGTTAGAGCTAGATAATTTAAAGGGAGAGGCTGGAATGTCAGATCCTTGATGTTCAATAATTATATTTTCTAATGGAGGATGATTAGAGCTAACGGAAGTTGTAGCGGAAATTTTCCATTGATGTTTTGTGATTGTATTTATTCTTTTGTAATGGTTGTCAACATATTCAAATAGAGGTAATTCAAAACCATATTCAACCATAAAATTATACCATTATCTGGTGATTTTGAATTATTGAATGGCATCATATTTGGCACGGTAGGCCTGTCGTAACGTTTTATTTTCTTTAGATCGAAAATCAATTAATAATTTATCTAAATCAGGAGTAAATGCTTTTTTGATTGTCATAAGTTGAGGATTGATTGGATGTGTAACTTCGAAATCAATTTGAGTAGGAGAATTTTGAGATTCGGTATCATCATCTGGTAAATGTGTGTGAGTTGAATAAACAGGTTTACTAATTTGGGAAGTTGTAGGATTATCAATACCTTTTAATTTACTTTGAGTGGACGGACCAGTGGTCGGACCAAGGTGTAGTTGACTATTTTTCCGAAATAGAGAAGTATTAAATATTTCATCTTCAGTTTCAATTTTAGTAGGGACACTAGATGTACTATGTCTAGAGGATTGGCTACGATTGAATTTAATACGAACAGAACCATCATTGTATTGTTGAATATCTTGGATATCTTGGATTGAAGATTATTGTTGATTATGTTTGTAATTTTCATTGACAGTAACCCATTGATCGGGTAGATCAATATTTTTCCATTCAATCATTTGAGGAACATTAATATGCGATTCATGATTACTACTACTTTGAATTAGAAGAGTTTTATCTTTGGGACTCTTGTGTAAAGCATGAACATTTAAATTAGTTTGCATGCATTTGTAATGAACACGATATATTAAAGCAATATTATGAACTTTTTCTTTCATATTAGTAAATGAACCATGTAATTGAATGTTTAATGTTAATGCATCTAAAATATGTGGATCACGTAGACTAAGTGTAAAATCAGGAAAACGATTAAAATGTATCGGACCTTTATGAATGCCAGTTTCCATCATACCCATTAAACTATCATTGCAATTAAGAAAACGAGCATCTCTTAAACATAATAAAACAGAGGTATTTTTTCCTACCATAGTTAATGGATTAACACCAACTTGAATTAAACCAATATGCATAAAATTGTAACCATTATTTAAATGTCTTTTGATTAACTTAGCATCAAATAATCTACAGGTTTCTCTAGGTTTTTCTAAAGTATAAACTTGTTCAATGGTTTTAACATGCAGAGTGACTTTAAAAAACATTATGGATAAAAGTAGTTTTATAAATTTCTTTAATTGGTAGTTTTGGTATATTCCATCCTGCATCAATTTTATCATTTTGTATTTTGACATCTTCTTCATTTATGACTAATCCTTGGTTAGGTATTGAGGGCAAAGTTGTTGACCTAGAACTTACTGATAAGTTACTTCTAAATAATCGATTCATTGTTCTGTTTAATTAATCAGTTTTACAGATACCTTAATACATACCCTATTCTTGTCAGATTTACCACATACCTAGTATACATACCCTATCTTGAAACCCCAAAGTCTAATTCTACCTAAACTGAAGGACTTACCCTAGACTGGGAAGAAGTGGGTGACTTAAACTAGGTGGATAAATCCAGACTGATCTTTTGGGTGATTAAGATGAATTGAAAACTAGATTAAGAAAATAAACAATGGAATTAATTAAGTAGAAGAAACTGAGCAGTTAGAAACAGGATACAACACAAATTGGCTCTGATACCATTAAAACATAATAACAAGTACTTGTTATGTTTTAAATTTTATGTTAGAGGGATGTGACTTGGATGATTATATAGATTACAAGTGGGTTTTTAATTGGAGGAATATGTAGTTTGGAATTACTTGTGGATGAAAACTTAAAATAGTTGCTGATTTTTATTAAACAGGTTCAGGATTGGATGATTTATGTATTTTATTGAATGTTCATGATTTAGATGATTTGAATGATGCATGCAAATTGTTGGAAATGGTTGGAAAAATTTTGGGTAAAATAGAATTTTTTCCTAACTTTGGTCTAATTTTTAGATGGGACCTGTGCGTCGATTTTCACGGGTCAAAGTGGTAACGCGTTCTATGTTGCGTTGTGATTCACGTGGTATATTTGGTTACTCAAAACCATTATCCTGTGAATGGAAAATTGAAGCCAAAGTGTACTCCATGGAAATGGAGTTTTTGGTGAAAATTTCTTAAGGTTTGGAAATTGGCATGTCTCACATTGGTTTGGTGGGAAGTTTTGAATGGGTTTATATAGCTTGGAATTATAATTTGGGGAGAGCTTCAATGGGCACCCCAAGTTTATAGAAGGGAGGGGTTATGGGCAAAATGAGCTAGACCCATTAAACCCAAAAATCACCACACGCGCCGCTGTTCGTCCAAGCGGGCTGGGCTTCGGCGCGGGTGCGTGGTGTATGGTTGGGTTGGGCTTGTTCGGCCCAATACTAATCTTGTTGGACCAGAATCATTTGGATTTAATTTTATTTTTTGAAATAAAGTCTGTCCAACTGTCTAGAATTCAAATTAATTATGGAATTATTCTGTTCCGGTTTTTCTCTACACCCAAACAGGTCCCTTCCGTTTTTATCTATTTGAATTTTGAACCCAATAGATTTAAATCTGTTTAATTCAAAACCAAATAGGTTTCATACCTGTTCAAAACAGGTTAGTACCTGTTTAATTCAAAATCAATAGCCACCACTACATCTATAAATAGTCAGCCCTCCTTTGATGTTTTACAATTTAGACATTTCGTACTTTTTCTCTGCAAATTTATTCTTCATTTTGTTGCATTTAATTTTTGTGAGAAAAAGTGTAAACACTTAGCGTGTTCGTTGAACAAATAAATTGTAGTGCTGCATTTATTTGTAGTTGATCATTTCATCCTGGGAGATAGACGTCCATATTCTGAAAGCACCGTGGAGAGGACGAATCTGTCTTAAGGAGACAGTGTTGAACACTGGACTTGATCAAAATAATATTCAAGATATTAATCAAGTAAGTTATTTATTTATTTTCTATTTTATTATTTATTTAAATCAGATTTTAATTTTGTTTTTGTAACAAAATAAAATCTGTTTTTATTTATTTAATTCTATTTCTAGTTTGATTTTTGTAATCAAACTTTCTCTCTCCTTCCCTATTTTTCTTTTATATTATGTTTGTCAGAATTAATTAATTTAATTATAGTGGAGATTGTCCAACACAAATTACATATTATATTGAATGGATTGGATGGATTATTATTAATTATAGGTTTATTTTGTTGGATGTTGGCGATTTTGGTTTTGTTTTTCCTGTTTTGGCGACCAAGTGATTATTCGGGGAAGATAAGTAATACTTTTGCCGACTAAATAAGGTAGGCAAGATGGTACATTTGGCGACTAATTATTTAGTCGTTAAAATCATTAATTTTGACAACCAAAGGATTTCGTTGCTAATAGGTCAATTGTCGACTAAAGTTCTAGTTGTGCAAATATTCTTTTTGGCGAATAACATGTTTGGTCATGGAATGTGACAATTGACGACTAAATTTTTTGGTCGTGGAATGTGACAATTGGTAACCAAACCTTTTAGTCATGGTATTTGACAATTGCCGATCAAACTTGTTGATCAAGGAATGTGTCAATTGCTAATCAAACTTTTTGGTCGTGAAATGTAACAATTACCGACCAAACATTTTGGTCGTTGAATGTGACAATTGACAACTAACATGTTTGGTCATGGAATGTGATAATTGGCGACTGACATGTTTGGTCGGGAAAATATGACTTTTCGCGACTAAAGTGTTTTACCCACTAAATGGATTAGTCGCAGTAATTATATATTCAGTGACCAAAAATTTAGTCGGCAAATAGAACTTTTTCCCGACTAAAAATTTTTTTTGTCGCTAATTACTTTTTCCGACACTCAATTGGTGACCAAAGTGACGATAAAAAAATTAGTCGCGAATAACTTTTACCGACTAAAAATGAACTTTTACCAACTAAATTTTTAATCGACAAAACTACAAATTCCTGTAATGACTCATCCAGACACACACTGCATACCAACAGTATAATATCTTGAAATTTACGATTTTTTAATTTCTTAGCATCCTGCAATTTTTTATGATATATATTAATCTTAATGGAGAATATTGAGAGCTCACCAACAAGTTTTGGAGGCCTTGATATGGATTTGAGTTCATTTAAGTTTAATTTTCATAACTGTGCTAATTAGATTACATTTTGGCAAGTGGTTAAAATAATTAAAAAGTAAATAAAAAATAAAAAATATATTTATTTTCATTTTTTTTACTTTTCACTTGTTTTTTTCGTAAAAAGACAAACATTCCCACCCACATTCAATTTTAATTTTTTATTTTTTTTAACATTTTGCGTTTAATTTGAATAAGTTCAGATTAAAGAGAATTTGATCTATATAGACCCACTTGAGTAATGCATTGCTTGATTTTACTCAAAATTATGGTATTCGTTATTTTGTTGGAATAAACATGATACAAGTTTAAATAAAATTTATGTGTTTATTTAAGTAGTGAGATTAAGTCTAATTTGATACAATTAGTACGTTTAATTATGGGTCTCTAAGAGGCCATGTGGCTTGACCACAAGAGAACACTATCTACATGCAATTTTTAAGACTCTGACATGTGTATCTGATGGACTTTTTTTTTTTTTTTGGTTCGAGTCTCTAATGGACCTTTTATTAGAGGGTATGATATCCCATTTTGGTCATTTTCCTTTATTGTTATAGGGAAGAAAAAAAAGGAAGAAAATCATGATTTTATTATTATTATTTTTTTAAAGGTTTTGTTTGGCATGACCTACTCTAGTACATTTATTTTTTATTTTTTATTTTTATCTTTTTTAGGTTATATTGCCTCTATATTTTTTTACACATATTTTCGTAAAGTATGCTTATTTAAATCATCCCAAACAATCTAAGTCCAATTCGGTGCAATTAGTATGCTTAATTGTGGGTCATTGAGAGGCAATGTGGCTTGACCACAAAAGAACACCTTTCACATGCAATATCATAAGATTGGAATATGTATTTCTAGTAGACCTTTTATTAGAGGATAGGATATCTCATTTGGGCCATTTTCCTCTAATGTTATAGGGAAGAAAAAGAGGAAGAAAATCATGAATTTCTTTTAGAATAAGTTCAATTTGGTGCAATTAGTATGCTTAATTGTGAGTCTTTGACAGGCCATGTGGCTTGACCACAAAAGAACACCTTTCACATGCAATTTCATAAGATTGGGACATGTATCTCTAATGGACATTTTATTAGAGGATAGGATATCTCATTTAGGCCATTTTCCTCTAAAGTTACAAGGAAGAAAAATATAAAGAAAATCATGGATTTTTTTTATTATTTAAATTAAGTCTAATTTGGTGCAATTAGGATGCTTAATTGTGGGTCTTTGACAAGTCATGTGATTTGACCATAAGAGAACATCTTTTACATGCAATGTCATAAGATTGAGACGTGTCTCAGATGGACCTTTTATTAGAGAGTAGGATATCTCATTCGGGCCATTTTCTCTACTATTATAGAAATGAAAAAAGGAAGAAATTCATGATTTTTTTTTTTTAGATTAATGTTAGGTTTGGTTGGGAGATTTGGAAAAGGAAATAGAAAATATAGATGAAATGTGAATAAAATATACATAAATTTTACTTAGTTTTACACACTTTTTCTCTTTTTCTTTTGAAATTCCTCCTTAAATCTCCAAACTAAACACACCATAAGTCTAATTTGGTGCAATTATTATGCTTAATTGTGGGTCTTTGATAGGGCATGTGGCTTGACAATAAGAGAACACCTTTTACATGCAATTTCATAATAAGTGACGTGTTTCTGATGGACCTTTTGTTGAAGGGTAGGATATCTCATTTGGGCCATTTTAATTTAATATTATAGGAAAGAAAAAGACGAACAAAATCTTGAATAATTTTTTAGATTAAAAGTCTAATTTGGTGCAATTAGTATGCTTAATTGTTGATATTTGACAAGCCAACTGTCCTTGCCATAAGAGCACTTTTTACATGCAATTTCATAAGATTAGGTCATGTGTCTCTAATGGACCTTTTATTAAAGGGTATGATATTTCATTCGGGCCATTTTTCTCCAATCTTATATGGAAGAAAAAGATGAAGAAAATCATGGGAACTTTTCTAGATTGATACGTCTAATTTGGTGCAAATAGTATGCTGAATTGTGGGTGGCCATGTGGCTTGACCATAGGTGAGGACGCTGTGTCTTTTTTGCTATAAGGTGCGTTTTTACACTATATTGTATCAACTCGTTTTCTCACATTGATAGAGTTGCCACTTAATTTTTAACTGAAAACTAAGAAACCTTTAATAATGAAAACTAAGTAAAATATCGATCTGTCACAACCAAACAATCAAGGTTTGAGAACTTAGTTACGAAAGCGGAATGTCATTATTTGATGCACCCTCTCTTGCCCAATCACATAATTGGTCTCTACTAACCTTTTATTTTTTGAGATTTAATGACTAATTATTCCACAAACTTCAGTATTAAACCTAATTTCCTTTATTATTCTATCAACTAAGTGATTGAATACATAAAATACCATTTAATTTAGATCTAATGAATACAACCATATTTTCCACAAAAACCATGATTTTCCATAAAAAAATAAAAAATAAAAAAATAAAAAAGAGAGTTTTAAAACATATGGTCATAACATAAACCAAACTAAGCAATATTTATGTGAAATCATTCAAAACTCACAATTGAGCACAAAAATCATATAACTAGCATTATTTAAGAACAGCACACCAAAACAAGCATTACACTATGAAGGTGAAGAACTTACCCGTATTCCACCCCAAAGCGTCCACCATACAAAATATAAATTAAATGTATAATAACCTAATCATGCCACTTGACACACAAGATGCAAACATAAGCCCGGTTAAGGCTACTTAACATGATTTCAATATACAAAAAGCAACTAACATATAAAAATAAATGTAACATGCTCGGGGGTACCCACGCGCATTAATAGCTCAACCATATCACTAGATCTTAGAATCGCCATCTAATATTTTTGAGAAATTAGGAAGCTTGTGACTCGTGTTAAGGCCACTGTTTGTTAAAACCAAAGTTGCTTGGCTCGGGACTTTAGGTATGAGAGGGGAAGATCATTAATTGAGCACCCCCGCTCACCCGATCACAGATCGGCCTTTACTAAACCATAACATGAATTTTATTTGCTTTATATGTTCATATTCCAGTTATTTAATAAATGGTAAAATTACTGTGCGAAGCAAATAAGTATAGATAGTGTCATTTATCTTACAACAATTCGATTTCATGTGTTTTTGAAAGCATTTTAAACAACTCGACAAAAACTTGAGTTTGCGATATAAAAATCAATTTTATTCCAAATTGAATAACACAACCTCCGTCCAAAGGCATTTATAGAAATATATCAAATAAGCACATAGAAGCATGGTAGGATGCTAAACATAGTTTAAAAAAACACACACACAAACAGGATGCTAAAGTATAAAAGCTTACATATTTACAAAAAACAAAATTAGTAAAACATGCATGATCCTATAAATAAGATTCTAATGCAATTCATTCATGATATGCAACTAGTAATTCGACTTCTAAAACATGTCATGTGATTCATATCAAGAACATGAAATTGCACACAAAATCACGTAATAATCGATTAAACTCACAAATGCAAATTTAGCTGAATCAAGATGCATGAAACATGGTTGTAAAGAATAGATATGATGATAAACGAAATATGCTACATATGCAATGACTGCAGCCAATTCTAGATCATGCGTTGGGTAGTTTTTCTCGTGAGTCTTTAGTTGTCACGAGGCATATGTAATGACTTCACCATTTTGCATAAGAACACAACCCAAACCATTGTATGAGGCATCGCTATAAATTATGAACCTTTTCGTTCCCGTAGGGAGTGCTAGTATAGGAGCTATCACAAGTCTGTTTTTCAACTCTTGAAAACAACGTTCCTGTTTGTCAGTCCATTCAAAATGTGTGTTCTTTTGAGTTAGCTGGGTCAAGAGTGATGCTATCTTCGAGAAATCTTTCACAAAGTATCGGTAATAACCAGCTAGACCCAAGAAAATAGGTCGTGGCCAATCCACGATTGCTGTAACTTTTTGGGGGTCAATCGAGATGCCATCTTTGTTAATGACGTGACTGAGAAAGTGTACACTAATGCTCCAGAATTCACATTTCTTCAATTTGGCATAAAGTTTATGATCATATAGTGTTTGTAGAATTGTCGCAATTACTGCTCATGGTCTTTCGGTGACTTGGAGTATATGAGAATATCGTCAATAAAGACAACGACGAACTCGTCAAGATAGGGTTTGAACACTCGGTTCATGAGGTCCATGAAAGCCGCTGGAGCATTTGTGACGCCAAATAGCATGACAAGAAACTCGTAGTGCCCGTAATGGGTTTTGAAGGCAGTCTTTTCGATACTTTCTGTTTTGACTTTTAGCTGATGGTTGCCAGAACGCAAGTCGATTTTCAAGAATACTTAGGCGCCTTGCAATTGATCAAACAAGTCATCGATTCACGGCAGAGTGTAACAATTCTTGATGGTGACTTTGTTCAGTTCCTGGTAATCAATGCATAACCTCATCGTGCCATCCTTTTTCTTTACGAATAGTACTGGATCTCTCCAAGGTGAGGTACTAGGTCGAATAAACCCTTTGTCCAGTAGTTCCTGGAGTTGAGTCTTCAGTTATTTTAATTCGGTCATTGACATGTGGTAAAGAGCTTTCGATATTGGTTGTGTACCAGGTTAGGTTTCAATAGTGAATTCGATTTCCTAGTCAACTGGGGTACCAGGCAGGTCTTCGGGAAAGACATCTGGGAATTCTCTAACCACAGGGATTGCATCAACGGTGGGGGCCCCTTTTTGTGTATCAATCATATAATAGATATAAATACAACAACTCTTTCTTAGAAATTGTTGGGCTGTCATAGAGGATATAAGACAAGGAGGGGTGGAAATTTCGGTTCCAGCAAAGACAGGCTCTAGTTGGTTTGGTAGCCGGAAGGAGACCTTTTTGACTTTACAATAGATAGAGGCATCGTTGGCAGCAAACCAATCCATCCCTAAGATTACATCAAAGTTTCCAATGCGGAGGGGAATCAAGTCTACGTATAAGATTTTGCCCTTTAAGGATATAGTACATGATTTGTACACATCAGTACTAAGGGCAGAATTACTAAAAGGAAAAAACACAGACAATATATATCCTAAGGGTTCGGATGTTGATGTTAACTTGGCAATAAAGTATGGCACAACAAAAGAATAAGTTGAACCAAAGTCAATGAGAACATGAGCTAAATGACCACAAACAAAAAGTGTACCTAACACAACATTTTCGGTAACTTCTGGTTTTCCAGGTACCAAGGCAAAAGCCCTTCCTTGGCCTTTTTGGTCCTTTCTCTCTCCTCCAGATCCTGCAGGTTTTTTGAATAGTCTAGAGGGGCTGGCTATAAGATTGGTAAGCTTTGGACAATTCCTCAGCAAGTGGCCAACTTGGCCGCATTTAAAGCATTCTCCCGTGTCTCGATGACATTCTCCCCAATAAGCTTTCCCACAAGTAGGACAAGTTGGAATAGTGCCACTTCGGGGGTTAGTAGGACCTTGATTGCCTAAACTGGTTATGCTCATATTTACCCTCTTGAGAGGCGCAACACTCGATCTTCTGCTATCTCTTTTCCAAAATCGCTTTTCTTGGCTTGGTTCCTTAGAGCATGAGGCTTTAATCCTTTTTTCCTCAATGTACGCTTAGTCTACCACTTTCGCATAGGTTGGTAGTTTCAAAACCTCAAGCCTATATTTGATTTCAGCATCCAATTCTGCTTCGAATTTCCTTGCTTTTCTAGCTTCGGTGGGGATGACATATGTCGCAAATCAAGCAAGTTGTGTGAACTTGCTCTTGTATTCGGTCACCGTCATTATTCCTTGTTTTAGATATATGAATTCTAATGCTTTTTGTTCCCGCAACGAATATGGGAAGTATTTAATACTTCCAAGAATATTGCCCAAGTCACAATTTCTTCTTTCTTTAGGGTGAGAAGCCACCATTCCTGTGCATTATCTTTGAAAGTGAAAGTGACGAAAGTTACCTTCTGTCTTTTGATGCAGGGTAAGGTGCGAAAAATAATTGCTTATGAAATCATTGTCAAATAATTATTAAAATTTAAACAAACATATCCATGGATTTCAATTTAAACAAATAAAGTTAAAAAAAAATCAATGCAATTGAAATATTAATATAATTTATAAAACACGAATTACATAAAATAAATTATGGTAACTCAAAACATACATAAAATATATTATGGAGAGTTAAGGTATAATACAACTCACCTTAATATTAACCCCTTACGTTCACTACAACTCCTTCTTCACTCTCTTTATTTCTTGTTGTCTTTCTTCACTTTCATTGCTACCCTCTCTATTTATACATGGGCATAACCAATGGGGCTATTAACACATTGCCACCCTTCATTATTGTTTTGGATAGTGCTTTGGATATGTTTTGGATTAGCCTTAGCTTTATCCAAGCTTCCAAGGCTTATCTAGGACATGTGCCATTTTTTTTTGTTTTGACCCTATAAAATCATATTTACATTACATAATATATGATCACATACAACCATAATTATATATATTTATGTGGTATTTAATTAAACATTTAGGATGTCACAAAAACAAGTAGGTTATACATGGGTGGCTTAACTAACCACTACCAGTTAGAGTATAACAAGCTTACAATATGAAATGAAATGAAAACAAAAAGTTCAAAATAAGAAAAAAAGTAAAAGAAAAGAAAAGTGTGCAAAATTCACCTTCCAAGAAAAGGATTTGATTTCCAAACTTCTTTTAATCACCCTCAAGTTTAGGAAGTGTATTTCTTAGTTCTCAGTTTGAAAATTCAAAATTCTTGTGTAAATGATATTTTTGGATGTTTAACAGAGTGTGTGAGGGAAATTCTCAACTCTCTGTTTTTCTTCCTTTCAACAACACTCACTCTCCTTGATCAAGACTACTAAGGCTTGGCTATATAAGAGATTTTGGGATGGTTTTGGTGTCTCAAGGATGATATATCAGTGTATGATGGTGTATATTTGAAAATGGGAGTTTTTAATTCAAAGATTAAAATTCTCTCTCTCT
This sequence comes from Camellia lanceoleosa, assembly GCA_025200525.1. NCBI lineage: Eukaryota > Viridiplantae > Streptophyta > Magnoliopsida > Ericales > Theaceae > Camellia > Camellia lanceoleosa. The sequence goes on along the minus strand of CM045769.1, from coordinate 29,180,549 downwards.
TTTTTTTTTCTCTCTAACTCGCTTATCTTGAAATCAATCATTCTCTCCTCACAATCTAATCACCTTCATATAGGCAATACAAGAATGCTTAGTGGAGAAGGTGGTAGGGGACAAGGTTGAAAACAAAGGCTATAAAATGACCAAGGTCAAGGACTTTGTTGAAGATACCAACTCTTTTGACGATGAAAGATGAGTAGATACACACCCTGCAAGGCTCAATCAAATAGGTGGGAGGGGACAAGGTGGAAGGCAAGGATGATGGAGTGACAAGGATGGTTACATTGGATGCTCCTTTTGGGGTAAAAGACAGATGCTCTTTTGACAATAGAGGCCAAAGGAAGATAATAGAGAGTGATGGGGTGTATATCTCGTTTATGACTGTATCAAGAAATATCTGGAATAGCATATTCCACACACTTCTAGCAAGAATTTTGCCAAATTGCTCTATTTTTGGGAAAACTAACCGGTTGGCCAATTCTTGGCTGGCCAGCCAATTATTTGGCCGGTCGGCCAAAACCATGGCCAAAGCTTGACTAATTTGTATTAAATAGGATTTTTCGACAAAATTCGTCATTTCCTCCTATTTTCACATTATTCTTTTGCTCTATTTCCTGAGAAAATGTTTCATTTTGAAGTTTAAAACTAGGCCTCAAAACATTATGAAAATATTCAAAACGAAGTGAAAAAGGAAGGTTTCGAAAAAGAGTTTTGAACGAGTCTTGAACACTTGGCCAAAACAGGCTTAGGGTTAGAAATGAAGCAAAAATTCCATCTTTCCTATGGACAACATTATGAGAAATATCTTTCTATTTTCATTATCGGGTAATCAAAAGAAAACATTCAAGTCTTAGAGTCGGTCAAAATAGGGTATCTACAGTTATCCATCTTTAACAGAACTCGAAGTCATTTCATGACATAAGTGAATGTCAAAGCCTGAAAATGATTCTTTTGACAAGGCTGTAAGACTTGGGCAAACAAACAAGATGCAAATGCAGTTTGTTGAACCCAAGGGTTGCCTACATATCCCTTTGTAAGGAATCAAACCAGCGTAGTTCGGGAGTAGAATGCAAATGATATGCTCGAAATGCAATTTGAAAGTTGGACTTATATACTTCGTGAAGCTGAGTTTTGTTTTAAAAATTCAATGATTGATGTAATGCAATGCAATGATGATAAAGCTATAAAGACGGCAACATGCGAGGCAAACCTTGTGCAAATAATATGCTCGAAATACAATTGAAAGTTGGACTTACGTGCTTCTGCATTGTCGATTCAAAGTTAAACTTACGCGCTTCCGCACAGCCGATGATAGTTGGACTTACGTGCTACCGCACAGTCGATTGAAAGTTAGACTTATACGTTTTCGTACAGCCGATTGAAAGTTGGACTTACGCGCTACTGCACAATCGATGATAGTTGGACTTACATGCTATCGCATAGTCGGTTAAAAGTTAGACTTATACGTTGCTGCACAGCCGGTTAAAAATTGGACTTACACGCTACCACACAGCCGATTAAAAGTTGGATTTACGCCATTTCGCATAACCGATGATAGTTGAACTTACATACTACTGCCCAGCTGGTTGAAAGTTGGACTTACGGGCTACCGCACAGTGGGTTGAAAATTGGACTTACGCGCTACCGCATGGCCGGTTGAAAGTTGGAATTACATGCTTTTGCTCAGCTGATGATAGTTGAACTGACATGCTACCGCACAACTAGTGATAATTAGACTTACATGCCACCACACAACCGGTTAAAAGTTTGACTTATACGTTACCGCACAATCGGTTGAAAATTGGACTTACGAACTACTGCACGACTGATTGAAAGTTAGCCTTATGCGCTTCTACAGAGCCGATGATAGTTAGACTTATATGCTACTGCACAACCAGTTGAAAGTTAGACTTACGCGTTACTGTGCAGCCGATGATAGTTGGACTTATGTGCTACCGCATAGCCGGTTAAAAGTTGGACTTATGCACTTCCGCACAGCTGGTTGAAAGTTGGATATACGTGTTATTGCACAGCTGCTAATAGTTGGACTCACGTGTTTCCACACAACTAGTTGAAAGTTCATGTCTCATGTGAGAGGAGGAAATGCGAACTTGAGATCCAACACGTGTGCGAACTCGAAATCCAAACACGTTTCACGCGAGAGGAGGAAAGGTGATATAATCAACAAACATACCTAACCGTATTTCATATGGAGAGAGGGAAGGTTATAATAGAGTAATTTGAAATCCTAACGCATTTCACATGAAAAGTGGAAAGGTAGAGACACCAAAGCATATATTCCTAATGCTATTCTTGAGTTTCTGACAATGGAGGTGATTTGGGCGCGCCAGATGACATTAAGAAAAACTTGGTCTTATCACTTAAGTCCAATTGTACAAAATATGACTAACCCAACCAATTTTTGAAATTCCCATACAAAATTAGAGCAACCCAGCCAAATTATAAGCTAGCCAGCCAAAACATGATCCCCATGACCAAATCAAAACTTATTCGGCCATCAAAAACTCCACCAGGCCAAAAAAGTACTCCACTCAGCATAAAAATGTGCCGCCAACCAAAGAAAGTGTCAGTCGGCTAATTTGTTCGGGTTATGGGCAGAAAGTGGGTTTAAGACCCCGATTGCTTTTAAAAGGCATCTAGGGGAGCTTCTATTTACACACACTCAATCCACTCTATACACATATTTAACGATATTTATTTTTATTACAATTTTATCTTTAAGTGAAATTACTATTTTGGACATCATACCCAATTCAAATAAACAAACGTTCTCAATGCACATCCAGACTTCACATCCATCATGTTGAAGCTGTTGAAGCTCTAAGTCCATTGTAGCTACTACTTTTTCTATTGAAGCTCCAAATCCATTGAAGATGTTGAAGCTGTTGAAGCTCCAAGTCCATTCGTAGCTTTCCATTTCCATTAGTTTACACACTGACCTCATCCTTATTCATCATTGTTATGGAGGATTTCTCTTCTGAAAATTCAAATTTTTAGAAGCAAATAAATGTTTATGAGAAAGATAGCCAAGGAAATGTGAGTTTTGCAATGTAAAAGTCTTCTGTCTTTTTTTTCAGCATCTTTCGGATAACCAGAGTCGAAATATATCATTTTGTTCGGCATTCTACTACTGAAATAATTATTTAATTTCGGAAGTTGTTGTCCAAAATAATTTAAATTTTACAACATTCAACTTCCGAAATTTTAAAATTAATTTGGACAACTACATTCGAAAATTAGCATTTTGTTCAACACTGTACTTACGAATGAAGTAAAATTTTTTTTTTCCCATTTTATATTCCAAATTTGTAAACTGCATACTAAATTTACAGTTTCGAATTGCAAATTAATCTTTATAATGTCATGTCAAATTTGTAATGTTATACAAAACATGTAGGAATATGTGTCAACTCAAGGAAGTCAGGTTTGCGTGGATAGTGTGTTGGCTTACACTACTCAATTCACAACTGAACGGGTTCACTCTACGAAATTATAATGATTATGTTTTGAATTGCTCAACAAATGTAAATGTTTGATAATATTTATTTGACTTTGTAAGTATTCAAAAGTAAGGATGAATTGCTCAACTGGGTACATGAAGTTGGAAAGAGAAATGGTTTGGTCATTGTAATCAAAACATCATACTATGGTGGAGGGAAAAAAAGACCTAGGATGTATCTTGCTTATGAGAGGAGTGGCCAATATAGAGTGACAAATAAGTTAAAACATGATAACAACAATACATCAAGAATAACCGGTACGAAGAAATGTGGTTATCCTTTTGATACGAGAGCTCACAGGTTTACTACACATGATGAATAGACATTGACCGTAGTATGCGGATTGCATAACCATCCACCTACAGAGCACCTTGAGGGACATTCATATGCAGGGAGGCTGTCCAAGGATAAGAAAGCATTGTTAATGGATATGTCAAAGAGCATGGTTAGGCCAAAAGAAATCCTAGTAGCCTTGAAACAACGAGATACCCTCAATGTAAGCACACTTAAAACCATTTACACTGTATACCATCGAAACAAGGTGGTACAGAGAGCTGGAAGATCACAGATGCAACACTTATTGGGTGAATTGGCCAAGTATAATTACATTGAGCGCCATCGATGTGAAGAGTCCACAATGACTGTGACAGACTTGTTTTCGGCACATCGTACTAGTTTGGACTTATTTCGGTCTTTCCCACGTATATTAATTATGGATTGCACATATAAAACCAACAGATATCGTCTTCCTCTTCTTGAAATTGTGGGAGTGACATCAACTGAAATGACTTTCTCTGTAGCATTTGCATACTTCCAGTATGAGATGGCCGATAACTATGCGTGGGTGTTAGCTACATTGCGTGATGTCATGGATGGTTTTGTTTTGCTAGCATTTATTGTTACAGACAGAGAGCTAGCCTTGATGAATGCCATACAGAAGATATTCCCGAGTGGCAAACATTTATTATGTCGTTGGCATATCAGTAAGAATGTATTGACCAAATGCAAGAAAATGTTTGAGACACAACAGAAATGAGAGAAATTCAACCATGAGTGGAACTTTTTAGTGTATTCATCTTCTGAAATTCAATATGATGAGTGTCTTAAATCATTACTTAAGGAATTCAGTAGTTATCCCGATATAGTCAACTACGTCATGGATACTTGGTTGGTTCCTTACAAGGAGAAATTTGTGGCGGCATGGACAGACACGCGTATGTATTGTGGCAATGTTACAACCAACTAGTGATATTACTTTTGTTCAACATGTTGTTAATAAGTGCCATGTACTTGATTTTTATTTGACTTACATTGAATTGAACAGGGCTGAGAGTTAACATGCAAAACTTAAAAGACAATTGGGTTCATATCAAGTCTCATTTTAGGCATCGTTTGAGAAAATACGCAGTCTGCTTGAGTTGCAACACACTGATATCAAGGCTTCATTTGAGAAAAGTCTAATTGTTGTGCAACATCAATTTAAACCTTTTCAGTTCAGGGAGTTACAGGGTAATGTGTCTATGTAATAACCCCGACCTCTGATTTACATTAATTCGTGGTTAAATAAGCTTAATCAATAATTAAGAGAAATTCTGAATTAAATTGATTGTGTGTGTATGTAATATTGTGCTTATATCTGTTTAACGTAGAAAGATTTGTTCGTGTTTTAGTTTCGATTTGTGAATTGAATGCCTCATCGGCATCTGATTCAGAAATTGACTTGATTTATGTGTTAATTAGAATTTTTAGAATTTTATGGTAGGTTCAATTAAAATTCGATTTGGAACAATTAAATTAGATTAATTAATGCCACTTTGCTTAGCTTAAGCCAAATTAATTAAATATCACTAAGTGGGCCTATATAAGGCCACTTCTATCACTTCTACACATTTTTGACACCCTTGTTTCCTTATCTATGAACTCAACGTGAGAGAGAGGGAGGATGGATCTCAACTAGAGGATTGAAGAATTAAGCAAGAATTTACTAGAATTAAAGGATTTGGACTTAGGAACTCAAAATTAAGCTTCTAGCTCTCATCTTGACAAGCCTAGGTAAGGAATCTAACCCTTAGTTATGTAATTGAGTTAGCTTTTGTAAGAATTCAAGTTAAAGAGGTGGACTAACATGAGAATGGGCTATGATTAAAGAAGTGTAACTCAAATCATACATGCATGTCCATATTTTGAAGTTTTGAAGTTGTTTTCATAAGAATCCTCACATGCATGTTCATATTTTGGTTGTAGACTAAGAATTCAATGTGTTTTTGAGATGAATATTTCATTTGATCATGTTTGGGAAGCTATGAACTCAGATTACACATGCATGACATGATTACATCATATTCTTACATTTCAAGTTGAATGTTGCACAATTGACATACTTTTGGGCTTTGATTTCATAAAATGATCTTTACACCTTCATATTTTACAAGTTTACACATGTTATCTTAAGTTTTGGGCCCAAAAGGATGTTGATTATAGCTTTGGATTTGAATTTGCAGTTTGGGAGTGCAATCTGGAAATTCTAGATTCTGCACTTTCGCTCGAGCATGAGATTCTACGCTCGAGCGGAAACCTTTGTTTTTGGATTTCCGCTTGAGCGACCTGAAGTACGCTCGAGTGTGAAATACATGCTCTCAAAAGTTTTATATTTTTACAGACCGCTCGAGCGGCAAGAGTTGCGCTTGAGCGGGGGCATGAGCCTCACGCTCGAGCGGCCATCAAGCGTTCATTAAGCGTGAAAATCGCATAACTAGTATTTTTCAAAATTTGTAGAACATTCAAGCACGGAAAGTTGTGCTCGAGCGTCCCCTCATATATTGCATGTCCGCTCGAGCGGGGGAATATACGCTTAAGCGGGGACCCTGTTTTTAGAAATTTGACTAAACGTTTACCAATGCGTTTTAGTATTCTCATTGCATCTTAGGCATTCCTAAGCCAAGATTAAGACATAGTAATGAGGGTAAAATGTAGAAACACACTAAGAATGGAACGTAATGAGTTAAATATATTCCAACGTGTGTTTCAAATGTGTATTTGATATGTGTTAATATAGGTCACGCACCTCAGGTTGAGTGAATTACCTACTTTACTTGTCTACTTGGAGCCATCTATTAATTGTGAGTAATAACTTTGTAAAGTTATGTTTAATTACAAGTATTTTCTGACTGATATGATACAATCTATTTTCTAAAATGCTATTTTATGAATTATGAATAAATGTCTATTTTTTTGAAATGTATTTGTGGCATCCGTAGTTCACGTAGCCCTCGCCCGGGGATAACAATACCTTGGCCAATATGTACGTGGCCCTCGTCTAGAGGTAACAATACTGTGGCTTATATTCATGTGGCCCTTGCCCGGGGGTAATAATACCGAGGCCTATATTCATGTGGCCCTTGCCTGGAGGTAACAATACCATGGCTACTTGCTCGCAAGATATGGACCTATATGGTTGTCGGTACCACCTATACATGTGAGCCTCAGGACTAAGTTGATATGATAGCTAATGGATTTACCACGTATGATTTTATGCAAGATCCAAATATGAATATGATTATGAGCATGAACATGTATATGATCTTATTTTTTATTTGAAAATTTGAATATGCATAAGACCCTGTTTCTGATATAAACTCTACTTTCTAACTCTGTGATGGACATCATTCGCTAAAATCCCTTTACCTTATTATTATTCACTAGGCTTTCGCTCACTAGTTATATTATGTAGGTAGGTGACCAGGCACGTGATTAGGCCCAGAGTTGATGGCCTGAGATTCCGTTTTGTCAGCTACCCTTTGTGCCTCCCGAGGAGGTTCCGGACCAAGTCAAGTTGTGTGGCTATGTCTTTTGAACATTCAAAACTTTGTTTCTCTTGTTAATGAACAATTTGCTTTTGATTATCTGTATATGGGGTAACGTATAATTACTGTACTGTAGACGCCCCATTTTTGACCGTCCTCAAGACTTGGACGTCACCGTTTAAACACCCGGTGATCATCCATGTTTGTGTTCGTTTGGAGTTCCCGGAGGTCTCGGCTATGCGCCTTGCCTCAGGATCTCCGAACTCGACTGTTTAGTGTCTGGTTTTGCACCAAACACTTATGTTTTGCCTTGGAGGGGCAGGGAATACCTTGTGAGGCATCCCCACACATCACCGGCCATGGCTAGAGGCCACCGGCTGATATTGTATTGCCATCGGCAATGTATATTGCCGGTCGGCAGTCCATTTTGTCAAAATGGCAATTTTGAGTGACCGACTCTTTCATCCGCTTTTGCGATATTTTAATCTGGTATGTCATTTTGTTCCCCTCCATACACGTGTATGGAGGGATGGCCTTCTTGTTAGCTTCCTTGGTAAGCTTTACAAGATTGGCTTCTCTATAAGAGAAGCCCTCCTCTCTTGGCTTGAGGGTTAGACAAAAAAGGGTTAGAAACATTGTGAGAGAAGCTCTAGATTAGGGTTAGGGTTATAGATATTTCCTATCTCTATATCTACCTCTTGTGTGTCCTTGTGTGTGTTTAAGCTTACTATTACACACAAACACATAGTGTTACACCTTTTCTTAGTTTGTGAAGGACCAAAGGTCTATTCTTGAGGTTCTTGGGTGGTTTTAAGCTTGGAGGAGCAGCTGGTCCACCATTGTTGAAGAGGTTCTTCAAGGGTAACAATCTTACCCCTTTTTACCCCATTCTTGCATACTATTTTTTCCTATCTTAGAACTATTTTTGAGCTTAGTGTATAATATAAAAAAGTTCTTTTTTTAGGCCCTTTAAATAGTTTGTTTAGAGTGTTTTGTGGTTTGGAGGTGTCTGACCCCTCTTAAGCCTTGAGGGGCTCCATTTTGTGCTATTTTGAGTGAGCTCTGGGACTTTGGTGTTTGGGCCTCCTCACCACTGAAATCTTGAGGGATTTCAATGGTAAGGATGGTGCCTTGAAGTCCCAAGAAGGAGAGGGCCACCCCCTCTCCTTATTGTCCTTGAAAAGGGCCATTTTTGCATCTTTAATGAGCACCTAGCTAAGCCTCATGTTGACCATGCCTTGGCTATTATTTATGTTTATTTTGGCATGAAATAGCATTTTCGTATGTTGGTTTTAGTACACCATGCTTGCTTAGCATACATGCCATGTAATGCCTTGTTGTTGCCTTAACATGCCTTAGGTTGTAAGCCCTTGTTTTAGCATGTTTTAGGCTTAGCTTTGTGAAGCTTTAATGCATGTTTTTGTATGCTTTAGCTCTATTTTAAGTTGCTTTAGTCATACTTGCCATGTATTGCATAGCCTCTTTGCATTATTAGCTTGTAGGCTTTGAAAATGAGAAGTGTTGAGCATGCGTTGCTTGAGTTATCTTAGTAGCTTGGCATCATTTATAGCATAATTTCAGTCCCTAAGACATGCTTGTATGCTTGCCTTGGATGTCTCTTTGTTGCTTTGAAAGGTTGTGCCTTGTGCTCCATGTTTGGCAATTATGCATGCTTTTGGATTAGAGCCTTTTAGGTGCCATCTAGATGTGTTATTGGCCTTGTTTTAGCATGTTAGAACTCTGTTTTTGGTCATGTAAGTCTTGCCATGTGTGGTTACATCAAGTGTAGTTCAATACTTCATTGGCTTGCCTTGAATGCTTGGGTCATTTGTTGCATGTTTAGCCTATCTTGTTTGCTTGGTTTGGCACCATGTTCTTGCATGATTTTCAGAGCTTAATGCATGCCATATGTCCATGATTGTTCCCTTTTAAGTATGCTTAAAAGATGTCCTTTGATGCTTAAGTGTTTAGGCCTTAACACGTGCATGTGTGTATGTGTGTTTGGTCCTATTTTCTTAAGCTTTGGCCACTGTTTTGGACCTAATATAAGGCTGCCCAAGTTAGTGTAAGACCATCATCTCATGTTATTGCACATATGCCTTGCATATCATCACATGTTCACTCCATTTCACCTTGTGTTGCATACCATGTGTAATTGCATTTTGTTGCATTGCTTGAGTTGCATGATATGTTGTTGCATGTTTAGGTTGTAATACATTTGGCATGTATTCTCTCCTTTAGCCACTTAACATGTTGTTGCATGTTTGTGCATTGTCCATGTTCATGTTTGCATGCTTGCTCTCATGATTATATTGCATGCTAGTTTGCATGCCTAGGTTGCATTCCATCTAGCATGCATGCCTTGTCCCTTGATCAAGTGATAGGGAGTGGGCCTTTGTTTGTTTGTTCGCATTTCATTTGACATGAAAATGCACAACTTGGCTTCTTTGGCCATCATGCATGGAAATGCACGTTTGGTGGTCCGAGAACCAAGAACTATGTCCCTTTGAGTCATACACATGATAAGGGGCTTGGTTGGTGCATACATGGCTTGAATCGCATTGCCATGCAAGGCTCTGTCCTCTGCTGCTGTCAAACAGGTTCTGCAGGAACTTCTTGCCGATCGACTGCACAGAGTGCCGACCGGCAATCAATTGGTGGCCGATGGCTTCATCAACAGCCGATGACCACATCCCACTGCCGGTGGCAATTCTACTCAGCCGGTGGTGTCTCCCAATGTCTAGGGAAGCAATTCAGAGACTTTGGCAGTCTTCAGAGGAGTATAGTAGGGGAAACAGAGGCAGCTTGCGCATGGCAGTGTACTTCCGAGCAAGACCGAGCATGCATTGCATCAGGCTCTCCTCCTGAGGCGATTTATTATTTTCCCTAGATTAGTCAATTTGCTTAGCTAATTAGATGAACTGTAATATTTAATTAGCTTGTAGGTTAATTATCTGTAATATTTATTTGGTCCCTCCGGGCGAAGGCGAATCTGTAATAAGTGTGGGTGCGTGTGTGTGCATGTCTTCCAATCCCCACTTCTTTCTTCCCTTTTATTTACCCGCTTATGATGGTAGATTATGGTATGTTTAAATTAGCATACCTTATGCAATGCATGCGTGCATCCATACATTTGTCTTACATGCACTAGGCTCGGCGCATCATGCTAACTGCATTTGTACTTCAATTCTAAATTGAATACATGCATCAATTGATCGCATTTCACATGCCATGTTTAGGTTAGCCGAGCCTACCCTAATTGCATCCTGTATGTGTTGCATTAGTCAATTTGACATGAACTAGGACCATGCATGTTTGCTAACTAGTTTATTGTTTTGGCGTGGAGTACGATGTAAGTATTTTCATGCTTTAGCATATCGCATGTGTGTGAATGCTATCATGACAGCATGCTTACTATGTGGCTAATTGCTTATGTGAGACAAACTATTTGATTGCCTGTGGGTGAAGGTTGGATTGTCTGAGTTGGAAAAACTCGTTGAAATCCGTGTTTTAGCCTACTTGCAAGTAGCAAATTCCAAAGTGTTTTTTTAAGACAAACGGATATGCAATGATTATTTCCGAATTAGGCAATCTAGTCTATACTTGTTTGCTGTGCGCATAACGTAGTAATTCTAAGCTAATAACCGGAATAAGAACACATAACGTTTTCAAAATCGAATATCATGGTTAGTAGAGGCCGGTCTTCGGACCGGGCGAGAGGGGGTGCTCATAGCTGACCTTCCCCAATCGTACCCAAGTTCCCGAGCCGAGACAGCTTTGGTGATGACGGACACGTGGCCTTTGGCACCGAGTTAGGGTTTCCTAAATTTCCCCATTAAAAAATATTTAGGTGGCGACTCTGTATCTGGCAAAGCAGTCCATGTTTGGCACTTCTTTCAAAATCTATTTTTTTCTCAAAATGATTTGTCGGATTTGGACTCTTTGGTTCAGATTTAGAACCACAAACAAAATCTAGTCCGAACTGTAGCGTGTAGCACGGGGTCCCTGGCGGGCGTTGTTACATGTACCTATATGATGTCTTGGGTATGTTTATAAAGTTTAAAATTATTTTGTTCTATGTATGCCTGCACAGCTCAATGGATGATGTTTATTTTGTATATTTGCTTCCGCAACCCCTATCTTATGTTATCCTGCTCAGAGGCCTTTGATAATCCAAGGATTACTGGTCGGTTATGATGCTAAACCCCTAGGGGCGGGTTTGGATCGTGACAATCTATCTCTGCATTAGAGTATTTGCTTATAGAGAGTAAGCGAGCCAATTCCATTGGTATTGATGCTAAAGATTGTGGATGCGTCCTTCGCTACACTCATAGTTTTCCTTGTGCCCATGAGATTGCTAACTACATCAGACAAGATCGTCCCATATCACTCGCTACCATACACTCACAGTGGAGGCAACTTCATATCTCCATACACAACAAAGAAGAGGAAACGAAGGTGACTTGTCATGCAGAAGTAGAGTTGTTTGTGAAAAAGTTCAATAAAAGTGATAGAACCATGCGGTTGGAGCTTTTGAAGAAGTTGAAAGAGATTGAATGTTCGGGAAGCACTTTTCTTGTTGAGCCGAAGGTGAAGCCCAAAACACATCCTCAAGATCATAAGGAGATCAATGTTTCTACCTGTCGTGACCCATGTGCATTTGAGTTGGTGCAATCTGGATATGATTCCTTCTTACCTAGGGACACTCAAATCACTACATTAGCTTCTACTCTGGAAACTAAGAAGAAGCGACCTATTAAGGGAAAGGAGAAGGTGAATGTGAAGGGGAAGCATATGTTGATGCTTTCGCTTCTGGGTTGAAATCATACATTAAGTTTGTCAAGGATGTAGCTGTAGATGGGAATTGTGGTTTCAGAGCTATAGTTGCTTTAATTGGTCATATAGAAGATGATTAGGCTCAAGTTAGGCGTGATCTTTTGGGTGAGTTGTACACACACAAAGAGGAAACATTATGGGTCCTACGAAAGGTTTGAAGAATTGACAAGTATATTGTCATACTTTGAAGACAGTCCTGGCTACTCATATTGGATGACTATGCCAGACACGGGGCATCTTGTTGCATCGTGCTATAATCTTGTATTATACCATTTGTCATTATAGCAATGTCTCACATTTTTGCCTCTTAGAATAGTGCCAGTACCTCAACTTGATAGACGTGAGATTGCCATTGGGTGTGTCAACGGAAATCATTTCGTCCAGGTATAAGAGAAACTTATCAATTTGTGCATGTACAGGAATTTATGAGATACGACCACTAACTCAATTGACATTTGGTGCAGGTTTTTTTGCAGCCAGGCCATCCAGTTCCTTCTATAGCCACTAATTGGCAAAAATACCGTCACCCTTGCGCTGTCGACTAGGATAATGCATATGTGCGCCGCATTCAGCATTTCAAGGGCATTATTCATGATACTGTAGCTACTCGAGAGACATTAGATGTTATTGATGTCAAATGACACATGTATACATTTGACAATGTTATAATTATGGAAGAAATCAATGGATGTGTTTTTGATGTTGATGTGTTTTGTGGCATGGATTGAATGTTGTCGACCATTGTTACCATTCCATTCTAATAATAAAATGTCATTTTCAATGTCATTAACCATTGTTACCATTTTATTCTAATAAGAAAATATCAACCATTGTTACCATTACAACAATGTCATCTTACAAAAAACACCACAAAAAATTCATCAACTAACAAATAACATGTCTTGAGTCAGCTATATGCCTACGACTAGACCTACGACTGTATGTCAATGTCGAAGATGAAAAGTGATCTCCAGTACAACTAGGTCCAGGTTCGTCAATGTGTTGACCTTCAAGAACATGCGCCATAGCCTCGATAGCCTGGTAAAGTCGCTGAGGATGTTGAATCCCGTCCTCATAACCAGCCTGAATGATAGGATGTGCAATCCTCAGTGCATGTGCAATACACTGCATTTGAAAAGAATATCACATTTTAGGGAACATATTAGAAAAGAAAAAAGTAAGTTACAAATGCATAAAAGAGGATAATATATTACATCGGCATGTTAGCTGAAATCCTGATGGTCATGGACACGTGGTTTATCAGTGTGCTAAACATATAGGGGCGTGATATTCTTATACTAATCGATGTAACTCGGTACGCATTCCCAAGGCTGACGAATTGGTGTGCTTCTTCGCTGCTCAGATAACATGTGGTTATCCCAAGCCTCCTAGATCCTATCCAAGTATCTATACATGACTATATATCGTGCAGATGTGTTGCTTCAAGTACCACGAGTGGGAGCTAGCGGTGTATCTGGGATGGTTTGAACCTTCCCAAACTGCCTCAGAACTCTATCTGGATAATAGGGTTCGACCACGTCTAAGCACTTCAAGCATCTATGGTAGAACGTAACCAGGTTACATGGATGCCGGTCTCTGCAACTGTGGTATGGATCCCAAATAACCTATAAACGTAAAGTGTTTTTGAATTAAAGTATATAAAGGGTAAGATAAATGGCAAGTGTTAAAATTATCTCAGGACAAGTAAACTTACATCAATTGCTACCAAACTGTCAAGCTTTGCTCGAAAAGATTTCAAATGATTAATAGAGGAACCCGCCTCTCTCCTAGATGCCCAATGGTACACGTGTGGCATGTTTTCATTGTAGCCCATGTTCTAGTGAGGTCGGAATGCTCGAAAGTGCTCATAAATCTACGCCTCCAGAAGAGTCATATAACCACCCATCTGCTTAATATCGGACCGGCTAGCATACTTCAACTGTCTGTATAAAAATGCTAATGCAGTAACAACCTAGCGCGTAAGTATGAATGGATCCTAAATCCATCAATAAGCCAAGGTAAACAACAAGAACCCTGCCGCCACTCTTGTCACTGAAGAGCATACATCCTAATAGAAACGACAAATAAGTTCTAGCAGCGCATTGTATAGCCTCCTCTAGCTCTGAATCTGTGACACCAACAAACTGACTTTGTAACCACTCAAGCCTGATTGAATTCCCACTAGCAGTAGAAACCTCGTCCTGTGATACACGTTCAGTAATCCCTAAGCCAGAAACCAGTAGTGTAACTCCATGATGATTCGTCACATCTGGTACGCTGACTGATTTGCCCACAATGGGAAGGCTAATAATAGTGCCAACATCATCCAAGGTCAAGGTCATCTCACCAACTGTCATATGAAATGTGTTTGTCTCAAGTTGCTATCTCTCAACAAAATTGGAGATTAGAAGCTTGTTGACGAACTGATAAGTGCAACGAGCTAACTGTGACAGCCCAGATTGCTCAATAATGGTTTTGAATCTGATGTTGTTGTCTACTGACCACCATGGCCATGCAAGGATCTTCGAAGAGTGATTATGACACTTTAGGAGCCCTCGTTCCTATAACACAAATGATATCTCATTAGAAACTACCATATAACACCCAAAAAAAAAATCATATACAAATGAATTTCACTTTTACTCAAGAATGTTTACCTTCTCGTGCCAAACAGCTGCAGCGACATGACTATTGAAACTCCGTAGTATTGATGGATCAGTTGGTCGACCTAAAAAAGCATGAGTAAGGTCCTCTTCTTGGATAGTAGGAGAATCGAGTAAAGAGGCATCCTCCACGGCAATGTCAGGCATATCATCACCTTGAACTCGTCTTTGGCTTCGACTCCGACTTTGACTTGCACTAGAGATATCATATTCTACGGAAACTGGATCACGACCTCGACCATGACCTCGACGTCGTCCTCACCCACGCCCTCGTCCCCGTTCATGGTCAACATCCAATTCACGACGTCGTCTATTTGAAGCAGTAGGTGGGACACGTTGTTGACATTCAGAATCCATATTATTTGAAAAAATTAATATGTTTAATGACTATACAATTGTAAAAAGAATATACAGAAGAGTGGGGAAGAAAAAAAAAAAGAAAAGAAAACCGTTCGGAAGTTGAAAACCGAAAATATATATTCTGTTCGGAAGTTGAAAATCGAAAAAAAAAATAATTTCGGAAGTTAAATGTTGTCCGAATTAAAAATATTCGGAAGTTGAATGTCGAAATAATGAAAACATTTCGGAAATCTACTGTTGAAATAAATGATTATTTTCGGATTTCTACTTCTATACAACTTGTTTACTTTCGAAAAACTAGTTCCGAATGATGAACAGATCGCTCATTTCGGTGGGCTATGCGTTCGTTCGTTTCGAAAATGGTAAAAACAAAACTCTACATTACAAATTAAATAGGAATGAGGATTGAAAAGTAAACTAACCTAAGTTCTCCAAATGTGAAGAATTCCTCCAATGGTTCAATGAGATTCTTCAATGCTTCAACGAGATGTCTTGATGCATGCAGCTTTGGGGATGAAAGGTGTAAGAGAGGACTTGTGTGAGAGACGTATGTGAGAGATGCAGCTTCAATGGGTGTGTATTTGCACCATTGGGAGAGTTGGATTTGAGAGTCTGGGTGTGTGTGTGTGTATGAGGGTAGATGTGGAATGAAGCGTATGTGCAGTGAGTAAAATAATTAGAGATTAATTTTTTAGGTGTGTGTAGTAAGAAGGATGTGCAAAGAGTGAATATTGTGTGTGCAAATAGAAGCTCCCGGCATCTAGGGCTCATTTCTGAAATACCCTCAAGCTCGAAAAACCACTCCTCACTCCCGAAACTCTCTCTCTCTCTCTCTCTAGATTTCTCCCTATTTTCAGATTGCCCCAAGCTCACGCCGATTCAAAATCAAGGACACCGTGCCCTCCTCTTTTACTTGGTCCGATTGAAATTCAAAGAAGGTAAGTTTTTTGATCTTTCTGTTTGATTTTGCAAGATTTAGACAATCAATCTATGATTTGCATGTGATTTGCACGAATTGGTGCCATTTCTCGTCATGTTCCTTGATTTTGCAATTTTCTTCCATTGTTCTTCACGGTTTTGGCCTGATTTTTCCACAAATTGGACTGCTTTTGGGGATTCTCCATAGCTCAGGTAATTTCTTAAGAACACTTGATTAATTGCCCCTGAATTTGAGTAATTTTTTTTTTAATTGTTTCAAGATGTGCCATGAATTTCTTGAATATGCCTTGAATCGCTTTAAATTTGCCTTGAATTTTCCTTGAAATGCTTCGAATTTGCCATGAGATGCTTGAATTTGCTTTGAAATGCTTTGAATTTGCCTTGAAATGCTTCGAATACCAGGAAATTGCCAATACTAGAAGGGAACCTTATGGGTTTAGAGATCACGTAATTGCCACCTTGCAAATCAATGACAACCCCACCCAAACAATGACAACGCCACCCAAATCATTGATTTAAAACACTTTTTTTCAAAACAAGTCTCCTAATTTGTAATGACAGTGCTTAGGAACTTTTTTCAGACTGATGTTTGGAATCGTTAAGATCTTTTCTCCTGGGTTCACATCTATGGAAGATATCGAATCGTTGAGCCGATCTACAACATCATCGATCAAAGTTTTGCAAACCTTCAATGCTGATTTGACTTTGGCATCATTGCTCTTCGAAATCAGAATATCAGGAAACGAAGTGATCTTCGAGAGCTTGTCGAAGACCACTTTTAACGAGAGCTTGCAGAGCTATTTCGAATTTGTGGTAGGATTGGAAGCTTCGAGAGTGTTAATGCTCGAGAAACATGAATCTGAGTACTAGGTCATGCTACAAACGGCTTTGAGAGAGGAAGCAGGAGAGGTAGAAGATGATGGAGTATCGTCGAAGCCATTGCAAAGAAGCAAGAGAGCTGGATTTTCTTCCGTAAGAGAGAGAAAACAGACGAATTGTTGACTGTAGTCTGCGGTGGTGTAGCACAATAATTGCCAGTTAAATCGTTTGTGGTATTTATCATTTTTTTAAATTTCTTATCATTTGCCATTGAAAAATGCCTAAGACTCCCAATGAGGGTCGGGTCACTGGGGTCGTGCATGTAGAGACACTATTGGTCTAAATTATTTTATTTTATTTATTTATTTCAACGAATAAGGGTCCGTCACGTCACTGAGGGTCGACCTCCAACAGCGTGCTTTGTCATTTTTTAAGAGTGAATTACACCTATACCTTGAGGTTTGGCATTAATACTTCATGACATTTTGAAAATTATAATAACTGCCATATTAGAAAAATTAAAATGATTGTAATACCCTTGCATACATGTCATTCTTCACAACCCATCTCTTTCCCTTCACCACTAGTCAATACTCTCTAAAGCATACCAATTGGTTGGTGGTCAAGTGGCGATTGGAGCTTGACTTGGTACTAATTGGGAGGGGATTTGAGTCTAACCATCCAAAACTACTCCCCGAATCCGGATTAGTCGGCCTAAGGGTCGGATACCGGGTGGTGAACCAAAAAAAAAATACTCTCTAAAGCATTTCATCAAACATGAGAGAGACAAAAAAAACTCCAACTCCATCACGACTACTAAAAATCAAGCAAAACAAAATATAAAAAGAAAAGAGTAAGTGGCTCGTATAGATTATTGACTTTGAAGAATGGGCCCAAGTTGTTGGTGTTACTGTCACAATCAACTAAACAAATTAATTGATGATGTTAGCAAATGGTGTTAACTAATCTAACGATTAGTTAACGAAAGGGACAAACTGCAATGAGATTATAAATTTTAGGAAATAAAGTGTAATTTCTATAACGTTAAAAAGGTATTTGTATTAAAGTCAAACTTCAAAAGGTGCAAGTATAATTTCTCCTTTTAATCATATAAAGAAGAAATGAGAACAGAGGAAATGAGAAGGAAGATATTTATTAATATTTATTTTTCATTTAAATATTTTAAAATTTTAATTAATCATAAATTATTATTAAACGAGGAAACCTCATTTTCTCTATTATTATTATTATGAGAGAGGCTTGTTTTTATTGTTATGCCATGTGAGACCTACCACGAGTTATCTTTTGATGATTTGCATTGTTTATTTGATTTGATTATGTTTGTAGATTATTTATGTAAAAAATTAAATTGATTTAATAATTTTAAATGTATGTTTCAATTATATTTGTCTATAATTAAAAAATAGATCGTTTATTTTTTTACAAATAAATTTAATAAAATCATGACCTATAATTATTGAATTAATCTAATTTTTTTTTATAGATAATCTATTGACATAAATAAACAAAATGAATAATTTAAATCTTAATGGAACCCCATGATGAGCACACATGGCCTGACAAGCCACTTCCTATTATCATTTCATCAAATCTCTGAGCCTCATTTGTTTGCCACACACGAGGTTGGATGAAATTATTAATATGGTGAGATTGAGGTTAAGTTTGGAAACCATTTAAAATAGTTAAAAAATAAAAAAGTTACTATTAAAAAGTTAATTTTTTTTTTTATTTTTGCATACATTTTTTTTATAAAAAGCAAAAAAAAAAAAAAAAAAAAATCAACTAAAATAGTTAGTTCTCAAAACCCTAAGTGAGGGAATTAGTACTGTGATGATATTAGGTTGAAAATATAAAATAAATTGTGTTTGTTTATACACTCTGTATTGATATTAGTTGGTTGTGATTAATCTATAAAATTACATAAAAGTTCTTATTATATAAAAGATGACTTTATTATTTTTGTAAAGTGGGGTAAAATAGTCTTTTTATTTTAATCCTATGGGATCAGATTTGTGAGAACTCACATTTAATTATTTTTAAAAGAAAATAAATGAATAAATTAATTAATTAATTTTATCCAAGGTCTATCTAAAATATATATATATATATATATGTGTGTGTGTGTGTATAAATTAGTTTTACCCAATTTAATCAGTAACAAAGACATTATTAAGAATAATAATTTTGTGGATGTTCAATATTTATAAATTATTTATTATCAAGGATTTAACATGATAATTATCCTTGCTAAATACCTTAGATAAAAACTTCAGTGTATCAAGTTTAAGAAACCCATACGAATATATATAATAAAAATTTAAAAAAATTCAAATTTTGACAGATTTTTCGGTGGCAATATTGCCACTTGGTTGCATGCATGGCATTGTAGATTGTAGGCTCAAATTATATTCCTTGGATTTGAAAAATGGAATTAGACTCCACAGAATGATTACCAGAGAGAGAGATAGAGAGAGAAGGAGCCTCAGGTGAAGAGTCTATTTATATGCATACTCACAGTGCACAATTCTTACTCAAACTAATCGGAGGAATTCCTATGAGCAAGTTTAGAAGAAGAGGAGAGAAGATCAAGAAAGTTACATATTTTCCTACCATTTTATCATTCCATTTCAACCCTACTACTAAGTAAGAAAACCCTCTCAACTCACTCATTTTTTTTTTTTTTAAAGTTAAAATTTTAGATTGTGTTCCTAGCAATAATTATAGATAGAATTTTATTTATAGTTGTATATAAATTTTGTGATTTGTATATCAAATATTTGAAGATATTGGTAGTCTTCATATCATGGTACTATGGTGGAAATAAGCTTGCACGTGTAGTTTATGCCATTAAAAGAGATGATTGGAGATTTTGTTTGACCCTTAAATTTGCCAAATGGTTGTACGAATTGTTAGACAATTTTATACTTAAATTTTTGAGATGATTTCTTCTACAAAGTTGTTGAGAATAATGTTTAGTTCATCCGGGAAATTTTGAAACAATTATTGAGTTTTGTACAAATTTATACAAATTTTTAATTAAATCTGGAACTGTAAGACAGATTTTACTATATGTTTGAAAATTTATTAAAAATTCTATATTAAGCCAAATCTGGTAATTTCTAAACAAAAAATGAAACTTGAGAAGTCTAGTTTCATAATAAATTTTTAGATTATGGAATGGATTTATAAATTTATGTATAGAATTAATTTAAGAAAATATGATAAATTTGTGTCATAAAATTTCTTGGAATTTTTCAGAATTATTTATAATTGATTTTTGGAAAAAGCTTTCTGAAAAATGACCATAACATGTTTATTTAGTATTTTATAGATGTTTATGAATTTTAGAATTGCATAAATAATTTATTTATAATTTTAATTGCGAAATATATATTCTGAAATTTCTGGGTAGATTTAAGATTATTGCTTCAATTATTTATTTGGATAAAAAAATTAATTATTCTCAGATTGAGAAGGAACCAAAATTATTACCTCAATTATGTACTTGGACTAAAATTTAATATTGTGCTAGTCTAATTTTGTAAATTAAAAATCCATGCATGTGTGGGATTATGGTGTTTTTTTTTTTTTTTTTTTTTTTTGTAACTAAATTATCATTTCATACCATGGTTTAAATTAATTATTTATTTAAATTTTGTACACTGATTTATTATTGTGTGACATATGTAATATTTTATGTAGGGAATTTTAATGAGTTGGTCTAACATTATTGGCGATTAAAATTTGAATTATTTGTGATTAATATAAAAACTAACCACAATGATTAACGACTTATACAAAATTAACAATCGAGGGTTAATGTAAGTAGTTTAGGGTGAGTCCTGATTTTTAATAATTTTTATATAATTGGGTCGCGAAACCCTAAGATGGCACGAGACTTATTTGAACCCGTATCGGTATTTGGTTTTGGGATAAGAGTGGATGTGTGGGTGGCACACAGGGAGGTTATGTACCTTTGGCAGACCGTTCTCTTGGGGCAAACCACGGATGCTATGGCTTAGGTATATAACTCTGGGTGTGGGCATCCTTGGTAGTTATTGAATATTTGACTAAGGGGGGTTTTTAAATTAACTGTGGCTATGGCTTAGCGGTTGGTAAAAAAATCTCTTTGGTGAGATTTTGAGTGTCACTTAAACTATTAAAATTATTGAAATTATTATAATGGTTGTTATATTTATCGTGCTATTAATTTTATTATTATTGTCATGATTATTAATCTGATTATTTTCTCTTAAAAAAAATGGTAGGTTGGTTATATTTTCTTATTGTGTTACAAAACTCACAACATATATTTTGTTACCCTGGCGTTTTATGCCAGATTATGACGAGGAAGGGACTGAAGTCGAAAATGGAGCCGCTGCTAATGTAGAACCGTGGCTAACTTGAAGTTAAAAATTTAGCAAAATAAAATTTTATTATCTTATGTATTAGTAATTAAGAATGTTATAACGTGGTTTAATGTTGTATGTGGACTTGTAAATTTTTATTTATTTATTTATTTATTTTGGTGTTGTTAAACTTTTGACTATGTGAGAAATTAAATTTTCCTGATTAGATGTTGAATTTTGTTTTTTAGCAAGTTAATTCGTTATTTAAATTTTATGATGTTCCAAAAATTTGAGACGTCACAATTTGGTATCAGAGCTTAGATTCGAACCTTTGGGCCATGAGTAGCGATTATATATATATATTTTTTTTTATGTTTAAGAAAACCATATGTTAACTTGTAATTTTATGTGACTTAACTAAGTTAGAACCTTTTTAATTATAGGATGCCAGGGTCATCAAATATTAACTCTAATGAAGAAGACTCAGTGGGAAATTATCAAATAGAATCAAACCCAAGTGAAGAAGTGGAGTCACCTGTAGAAGACGATGAGCCTGAGTTTGAACCCGAAGAAATTACACCTCTAGAAGAAGTGGAGTCGTCTGTAGAAGACTACGAGCCTAAGTCTGAACCCGAAGAAATTGCACCTATGTACAATCCACTGGAGGTGATTGTGATTGAGTCTAACACCAAAGAGGAATCTGTAAAGGTCAATACTGAAGAAAGTATTGTAGATATAAGGGCAATATTTGAGAATTAGGATGTTTGAAATGGGCTACAAATTGGCTCATTGGTATATGTTAGAATTTATCCACTAGGAAGTTATGCTTGGAAATCTGAAAGTTGGGTAGGTGTTTACATCGAACCTGTCCAAATTTGGGGGCAATAGATTCTGTGGTTATATCAGCTAGGCCCTTTCCCAAATGGCTTTACCAATAGGATGGGCAATCTTTTTGATATTTGGAGCCTTCAGTATATTATGCCCGACCCAAACAGAATTGTGAAGATAGATGGGTCAGTGGACTTTAAAGACTAGAGGATTTATCAGGAAGAGCCGGTGCAATTGCTAGGGCATTGTGTATAGGAAACTGTTGTCTTTGTGAGGATGCTGTGGCGATTCATGGGGCTTTTCCAAGCCACATGGGAGCCGGAAGTTCTTGTGAGGAGAGACTTTCCTTGGTTATTTTAGAGGCCTTAAGGGAGTAAAAAACTAGGCTAACCAATTGTTTTGTATACTTACTATGTAAAATTGCCTAGTTTAGAATTGTTAGTGTAGGAGTTAACCTAGATTTGTAGGGGCTATCTTTTGCCCGTAGTATTTTTATTTTATTTATTTTATTTATTTTATTTTTATTTTATTTGTATTTTGCTGATTGTAGCTTGTCTAATCTAATTAGTGATTTTTTTTTTTGTCCTTTAATTACTGTCCTTGCATGTAAATATATAATGATGATAAATAAATGAATAAATCACAAATTACTAAAGATCCCATCGTACAGAATGGCTGGACGAACAAGAAATAGTAACAATGGTAATGGTGATGGAGTGTCTGATGGCGATGTCGCTCAAATTATACGCACAATTGCTAATAGGGTAGGTAATATACCACCTCAAAACCAAGATCAAAACAAATCTGAAATGATAGGAAAATTTGAAAAGCTACATCCCTTCAAATTCCTTGGTGGATCAAACCACTATGAAACTGAAGCTTGGTTAAGACAAATTAAGAAGTTGCCAGGTACTTTTGACACCCGAAATGCGCAAGATAGAGTTACTATGACAGTATTTCAAATGGAAAGGGAAGCAGATCATTGGTAGGAAATGATCAGAAGTACTCGACAAGTAGAGACATTAACTTGGAGACAATTCGAAGACTTATTCATGGAAAAGTATTTTCCTAACTCGCTAAGACAAGAAATGATTCAAGAGTTCCTCCAACTGAAATAAGGAAAAATGTCAGTTACTCAATATGCAAACATTTTTTAGGCTCTCTCATGGTATGCTTCAGCAATAGTATCAAATGAAGAGGATAAGGTTAGACAATTTGACTAGGGTTTGGACATAGACATTAGAGGAAGATTGATCGTAGTGCAACTTTCCACCTATGCTCAAATGGTGGATTGGGCTTTAATTGTGAAACGAGAGTTAGCGGATTCTAAACACATTCGAAATCAGCGATCAAGGAACAATAACCAATCATGCGGAGAAGGTCCAGTTCGCAACACCAGAGACCATCCTGCACCAGCACCTTATGCCAAAAGGTTGCAACAGCAACAAAGGCAGAATCGAGGAAACCAACAAAGAGGAAACTTTGTAAATGAGTAGAAAAGAAAGTGTTTCAAATGTGGTCAATAGGGGCATCGTCGAAGTGAGTGTCCTCAAGGTGGGAAATATTTTATGGATCAACGAGGGGCACAACAATATAACAAATACCAACCAGGACAAGGTTCTAAACCCACTCAAAATACTCAGACCAACAGGGGTAGCCACAAGCCTCTACAAATGCAGGTCGGCCAAGAACACAACCATAAGGAGCTGGAAATGGAAAGAAACCATGAGGGACTAACCAACACGCAGTAGGAAGAATGTATGCTTTCCAAGAAGAAGAAGATGTTGGTAACCCATCAGTAATTCAATGTGACAACCCTCACCACTGATTAGTGCTAATCTATCATTAAGCATGTTAACTGACTGATTGACTGAAATTCTAAACTGATTGATTGAGTGTATTAGTTTAAATACATGTCTATCTGTTTGACTGCTAAATTATCTGTTCATGTATTATTTTAAATTGTAAATTGAAGGCCTTATCGGCGGCTGAATCCGAAATTGATTAATGTTTTATACTAATTGGAATTTATGTGACTTTATGATAAATTTAATTGAAATTTGATTTGGAATGACTAAATTGGATTAAATAAGCTAAGTTACAATAGTTGGCCTTAATCACCATTTTGCCGCTTAGGGGCCCACTTCATAAAACACATTTGAGCTTTATTTCTAGCACTTTGTTCAGCCATTTCTTGAGCCTAAACCGAGTAGAGAGAGAGAGATGGGAGGAAAGCTTTATTTCATCTTGTTTTGGCTTGGAGATTAAGAGAGTTGAAGGAAATTTGCATAATTGAGCTTCCACATCTTGAATTCAAGGCATAAGGTAGAGGAACCATCTTCTTGAACTTGTATTTAAGTTAGTTCTGGCATGGTTCATGATATATTGAAGAGTAGAGTCAAGAATTAGCTTAATATGTTGAATTGAGTAGGAATTCATGCATGCATGTACATGTTGTAGAGTTTTGAAGTTATTTTCATGAAAACTCCCACATGCATGTTCATATTATGGTTCTAGTTCATGAATTCCTTATGTTTTTGAAAGGATTGGCTCATTTGATCTTGTGTTTGAAGCTTTAAATTCACTTAAGCTCATGCATGTTACATTTGAGTCTTGTTCATAAAAGCTCCTTGAAATTTGTGTTCAATTGAACTACCTTTGGGCTTTGATTTCTCAAATTGATCTTTGAAACATGTCATACTACGAGTTTACAAGTGTTTTCCAGAAAATTAGCTCAAAGGGATCGAATTTGATGCATTAAAAGTTGATTTTGAGCTTGAAGGTTCAATTTGGAAATTCCAGATTTTGGACTCACGCTCGAGCGGAGGAAGTGACGCTCGAGCATGAAATGCGTGTTTCTAGCACTTTCATATGTTTTACAGTCTGCTCGAGCGGAGGAATGCACACTCGAACGAGGACTTGTGTCTCACGCTCAAGCGGAGGTCGAGCGCTCGTCGAGCGTGAATTTCATGCATCCAGTACTTTTACAGTCCGCTCGAGTGGGTAAGTCACGCTTGAGCGGAGCTCTTTTGTTTGCATGTCCGCTCAAGCGGAGAAAGCCGCGCTCGAGTGGGACCCCTGTTTTAGCAAAAATTTGAAAAGTGTTTCTAAGTGCATCTTTGCATCCTCATTCCATCATAGGCATTCCTAGGCCTAGTTTAAGGCATCTTAATGAGGATACTGATGTAGAACCATACCGAGTCAAGATAGGGACTAAGGCATTGTTTCCAAAATGTGTAACTTAGTGTGTGTTCATTCTGTAACTGTGTAGGGTTGGCATTCGGTGATGCGCACTAGCTTATCTATAGCCCAGAACTCTGTGAGTAACAATGTTGTAAAGATATGTTCAATCATGAATATTTTCTGAATGAACAACTGTACTGCTTTCTGAAATGATATTTCTTACTAAATGAATGTTGTCCTAATTGCGAACTGTATTCGTGGCATCCATAGCAATTTACTGTTACTGTACTGTTACTATTACTATCACAGAGATCTCTGTCGGTTCCCATGTTGGAACCACTACTGGTTACTGATATGATGGCCATCAACTGACTATTCGGTCTGTTAAGACCTACTGTACTGTTTGCTATTGGATGTACCACTTATGACTGCTATAATCGAATAACTGATATACTGTTCAAATGACTGTTTTAAATACTGAAAAAACGTTCATTCTTAACCTCTTTACGCACATGTTATCCACTGGGCTTTAGCTCACTGTTTATATATATATATGTAGGTGTCCAGGCACCGAACCGAAGTTAGGAGCGTCGGGTTAGCTCTTGTTTTGTCAAGCCAACCGTTGTGCCTCACTGCGAGGTTCCAAGTGCTGCCAAGCCAAGGCTACTTTGGGGTGTTTTAGATTCCCCCTTTCTGTAGTTGTTTTGTATCGACTGTATAGACTGTTACTGTACTGTTATGTAGGGATTTGGTCCTTAACCTGAATGCCTGTATATGATGTATGCACATACTTTTTTTGTTTCCAATGTGATTATGTTATGAAAAGTCTTTTGCATACAGACTGTCACAGCTCATTGGACATCTTTTATTACTGTTTTGGCTTCCGCTAGCCCTCGTATCAGACATTATTTATTATCGCTCAAGAGCCTTCGGTAAT
Source organism: Camellia lanceoleosa (assembly GCA_025200525.1). Classification (NCBI taxonomy): domain Eukaryota; kingdom Viridiplantae; phylum Streptophyta; class Magnoliopsida; order Ericales; family Theaceae; genus Camellia; species Camellia lanceoleosa. The sequence continues at coordinate 29,154,293 of CM045769.1, read as the reverse complement.
CACGGATTCATCGATTCTGATGCTAAACCCATAGGGGCGGGTTTGGGTCGTGACATTCAAGGTTTGTTAACCCTTATGAATTCTTGGGTTAAAGTATTGCTTGATTGAGCTTCGCATTCTTTTATATCCACTGCATATGTATCAAGTTTGGGTTTGGAGCCAGAAACCTTAGAGATAGCTATGAGTGTCGCTTCACCCTTAGGTGGTCAAACCTAGGTAAATCTAGTATATAAATCTTATGAACTAGAAATCTCCGGTTTATATTTGATCTGTGATCTAAGAGTTATGGAGATGTTTGATTTTTACGTCATCCTAGAAATGGACTGGTTGTCAGTTCATCGAGCCATTATTGATTATTACCGTAAGATGGTGACAGCATCCTCCCTTAATGGCACAAAAGTTCAATTTAATGGAGAGACAAGATTCTCTAACTCCAACGTGTTGCAAGTCGCGATGGCGTGATCAACTAACTGGATGGTTGGCAAGCTTAATTTTGGAAGATGAAAATCGAAAGGATCTAGGATTACCCCATGTGGTGTGCGAGTACGCTGACGTTTTCCCTGATGAATTATCAGGATTACCCCCAAAACGGTATGTAGATTTCACGATCGAGCTTCAACTTGGGACTTCACCAATTTCTATAGGACCACATCGTATGGCGCCAACTGAACTTCGAGAACTGAAGGAGTAATTGCAAGAATTGTTGAATAAAAAGTTCATCAGACCAAGTACGTCTCCATGGGGAGTGCCAACATTATTCGCGAAGAAGAGTGATGGAACCTTAAGATTGTGCATCGATTATCGACAACTAAATTGAGTCACCATTAAAAATCGATATCCATTACCAAGAATTGATGACTTGTTCGATCAATTAAGAGGTTCAAAATGTTTTTTCAAAATTGACCTTAGGTTGGGATATTACCAACTTCGTGTCAAAGAAGAAGATACACCCAAAACTACATTTTGAACCCGTTATGGCCACTATGAGTTCGTGGTAATGCCATTTGGTTTGACGAATGTGCTTGGGATATTCATGAGTTTAATGAACAAAATTTTTACACGTTATTTGGACCAATTTGTGGTAGTATTCATTGACGATATTTTGACATACTCACGATTGGAGGAAGATCACGAGCAACATCTGAGAACTGTTTTGCAAATTCTAAGGGAGAACCAATTGTATGCTAAACCTAGCAAATATGAATTTTGGTTGGAGGAAGTAAAATTCTTAGGTCATGTTGTGTCTGAATCGGGAATATCAGTGGATCCTGCTAAAGTAAAAGCTGTAATGGAATGGAAACAACCTAAGAATACATTTGAGATTCGTAGTTTCTTGAGATTAACAGGTTATTATAGGAGATTCATTCAAGATTTCTCCAAATTAGCCAAGCCGATGACACGCCTAACACAAAAAGGAGTAAAGTTTGAATGGAACGAAACTTGTGAGCATTCGTTTCAAGAACTCAAGAAGAGACTGACAAGGGCTCCTATACTAATCATACTCGAACATGACATCGGGTACACAGTTTATTGTGATGCCTCTAAGGAAGGGTTAGGTGGTGTGTTAATGCAAAACGGGAAGGTAGTAGCTTATGGGTCAAGACAATTGAAGAATCATGAGAAAAATTATCCTACTCACGATCTAGAGTTGGCAGATATGGTCTATGCACTTAAGACCTGGCGGCATTACCTTTATGGCAAAAAGTTTGAGATATTTACTGACCACAAAAGCTTGAAGTACTTGTTTACACAAAGAGATTTGAACATGAGGTAGAGATGCTAGATGGAGTACCTTGAAGATTACCAATTCACTTTGTCTTATCATCCCGGGAAGGCTAATATTGTAGCAAATGCACTAAGTCGAAAGACAAGAGAGATCGTAGCGAACATATCAATTAAAGAATGGGAAATGGTAAATATTGTGAATGAGTTTAAGTTACAACCAGAGACTCAGAATAAGAAGGTTAGGTTGTTTGCTATAGTTACAACACCCCAACTTCTTACCAAAGTGCTGGAAGCCCAAAGATTTGATCAAGAGACCGACTTCATCAAGGTACGATTAGTGTTCGGGGAATCTTCATCGGATTGGACACTTTATCAAGATGGTAGTTTAAGATATTTAGGTAGAATTTTTGTGCCAAACATCGAACAATTGAGAGAAGAAGTACTTAAAGAATTTCACCATTCAGTTTTTACAATTTATCCGGGAGGAAACAAGATGTACTAGGATCTCAAGTGACAGTATTGGTGGAGTGGAATGAAGAAGGACATTGTTCAATTCGTATCTTAGTGCTTGATGTGTCAGCAAGTGAAGACAAAACATTAGAAGCCGGCAGGGAAACTTCAACCTTTACCAATACCTGAGTGAAAATGGGAACACATAACAATGGATTTTGTAACGGGATTACCTCAATTGCCACAAGGCCATGATGCCATTTGGGTTCTGGTTGATCGGTTAACTAAAACGGCACATAACCTACCTAGTGGACCAGTAGACACACTCAAATCATTAAGTTGATTATTTGTTCGAGGAATCATTAGGTTGCACAGAGTACTAGTCTCAATAGTGTCAGATCGTTATCCTCGTTTTACGTCACAATTCTGGCAAAGTCTGCAAAGGGCTATGGGTATAGAGTTGTGTTTTAGTATGGCTTTTTACCCTTAAACTGACTGTCAATCAGAAAGAACAATTCAAACTTTAGAAGACATGCTTCGAGCTTGTGTGATGGACTTCAAGGGTAGTTGGGAGAGACACTTACCACTAGTCGAATTCTCTTATAAGAACAGTTTTCAAGCAAGTATTGGTATGGCACCGTATGAGGCTCTGTATAGACGGCCTTGTCGATCACCAATATGTTGGACAGAAGTCAGAGAAGCACACCTTTTAAGGCCAGAGTTAGTTCAAGAAACTATCGAGAAGGTGAAATTAATTAGACAAAGACTTGAAACTGCTCAAAGTAGGCAGAACAGTTGTGCAGATCAAAGAAGAAGACCTTTAACATTTCAAGTTGGAGATCATGTGTTTTTAAAAATATAACCTCATCGAGGAGTTGTTCGTTTTGAAAAGAAGGGAAAGTTGTGTCCTCGCTTTATTGGGCCTTTTGAAATTGTGGACAAAGTAGGAGAGGTGGCATACCGTTTGGCCCTACCACCTCAACTGGCTGGGGTATATAATGTTTTCCACATCTCTATGCTGCGGAAATACGAGCCACACCTGCCCATATCATCAACTGAGAGGAAATTAATTTTGACAAAGATGTGACATTTGAAGAAAAATCGGTCAAAATTTTAGATTGTCGCGAGAAGAAATTACGAGGTAAAACTGTACCATTGCTTCGAGTTCTCTGGAGATATAGCGATCCCGGTTTCCCTTTTCTTTTAACTATTGTATCCGAACTTAGGTTCCGTGGAGTTGGTTGTTGTGTATATCTTGTTTTCATCCTTTACTCTTTGTATTTAAGTCTTGGGTTGTGTTAGGCAGGTTTGAAACAGGTTGGTTGAGCTTAGAAACTAAAAGTAGTTGCCCAGATTTTTGCCTTTACGCTCAAGCGAAGCTTTTGACGCTCGAGCGGGCCTTTCGTTGTTGCTTCTCCGCTCGAGCGGGTGTTTTGACGCTCGAGTGTGATTTTCCATCTCCCAGTATTTTCCTCTGCAGTGTTGGGAGCTCGAGCGGGCGTTTGGACGCTTGAGCGGGAGTTTGTGTGTGACGCTCGAGCGGGGATTTGGATGCTCAAGCGGGGACCTGGTTCTGCAAAAGTTCTGGGAGTGTGTATTCGACGATCGAGCGGCGGTTTGGACGCTCGAACGGGAGTCTGTGAGTGACGCTCGAGCGGGGGTTTCCACGCTCGAGCGGGGCGACTCTTATATAAAACCGAGATCCTACTTTTTGGATCACTTTTTCAACTCCATTTCTCTTTCCTACTTTTCCAAACCGCCATTAGAGAGCTTCTCTCACTAAAACCTCAACTTCTCTCTAAGTATTGATCTAGTAGAAGTTGTTTCCTCACCTTTGGTCTTTACAAAAGTTGGGTTGATCGTCGAGGGCTACCTTTTGATCCGAGAAATTTAGAATTTGGAGCACTTTCGTTTTCTTCATCTTCTTCATTGGGTGTCATTTTTTGAGGTAGGGATTCCTACTCACTACTATGGGTTTTGACCTAGATTTTTGAGCATTTTGTTAAATGGTTGATATTGGGGAAGTTAGGGTTTGAAGATGTTAAAAGAGGGTTTTGTTATTTTGATTCTAAAATGTGTATTTTGGCTTTCAAAATGATGAGATTGTTTTTGGTTGTTGATATTTGAACCATTGGGTTGATATTGGGAAATGGGGTAGAAAACCCTAATTTGTTGTATAAATTAATTGGTATAATTAATTTGGAAAAATTGTGATTATATGGAATTGAGTTAGAAATAATGAAATTGACTCATTATGTGGTAGAATGGTGGAGTTGGATTTATTAATCACTCACCTTTGAAAACATTGATATTTTATATGTTGGAGCTTTTATTATCTGTTTAGAAGTAATTGCTTGGACTACCGGCGGAGGGTAGTTGTGATTGTTGTAGACAATGCATGATGATTAGGCAAACTAAAACTAATCAATTGGATGTGTCATAGAGTATGACGGTTGATAGAATACATTAACGTTATGTATTGATTGATTGTGTATTTGACCTATGTGTATATACGGTGTGTGTGCGGGAGGAGATAGGGGATGTACTCCACGGTTTAGGGGAAGATAGGGGATGGACCTCTAAACCGGATATCGTTTGGAAGGAGATAGGGGATGGACTCCGCTGATATAGCTCATACACCTATCAGTTAATGTGTTGATACAACTCTTATGCTTATCTATGGAAGTGTTAATATAGCTCATATGCTTATCTATTGAAGTGTGGATACAGCTTGTATGCTTATCTGTTGAAATGTTGATATAGCTTATATGCTCATCTATCGAAGTACTGATATAGCTAGTATGCTTGTCTAATGTAAATGGGGGAATTTTAATATGAGTCTCTCTCATGTTAATTGTTGGCCAGGTTTTGAGCCGTTGTTATGAATTGGGAATTGAATAAGAAATGAAACATGGTCATTGTGGTCATGTAATGGAAATGGGTTATGAATTGATTTATGAGAACTAAACATTTACCAATTGCTAATGTCTTAGTTATTGCTCATACTGTGTTTAGCATATCTCTACTGGGCGTTGGCTCACCCTATATGGGACATTATTTTCAGGTACAGGTAGCATGCCATCTCCAAGGACTTAGCTTGGATGGATATGGGAGTTGAAGACTCTTTTTGATTATTTTGTTTGTATTACATGTATAACAAGCCAAGGGCTTATTTTGTATAGAGTTAGTACTCTTCTTTTGTGTAACCAAGTGTTAACTTGGAAAGTTGTAAGCCTGTAGGGCAATTGCTTTTGTTGTCAACATGTAATACTGTTGTAAGAACTACTCTAATGAATGGAAAGGTGTTGATTTTCTTATATCACTGCATGTATAAATGATGGGTTTTATGTATTATTTTGAGGGTGTTATAGGAGACATCGTGGGATAGAAGAGTCAACGTGAGAATGAGAAGATATGATACGTGCCAATTACCCTCAACTTTTCGAATCTAAAGGTATGAATAAATTTCGAGGATGAAATTTTTTTTTAGGGAGATAGATTGTGAGAACCCACATTTAATTATTCTTAAAAGAAAATAAATGAATAAATAAATAAATTAATTTTATTCAGAGTCTATCTAAAATATATATATATATATATATGTGTGTGTGCGTGTATAAATTAATTTTAAGAATAATTAAATGTGGGTTCTCACAATTAAGAATAATAATTTTGTGGATGTTCAATATTTATAAATTATTTATTATCAAAGATTCAACATGACAATTATCCTTACTAAATACCTTGAATAAAAACTTTAGTGTATCAATTTTAAGAAGGGAGAGTTACCAATAAATCCTAAATGTTGAACTTATGTTCCATTTAGTCCTAGATTAATACTTGTGATCCATTTAGTCCTCTATGTTATGTGAAAGACATAAGTGACCTTTGCTTGACTTTATAAACAGCTGTGTGATTTAAATTGGTGCGTTGTTGGTGGTAAGCATTAGTCACGTGTGGCTATATGTAAATGTTCATTAGTTTGTATGATGAACATGTGGCAAATTGTGCGATTGGATGGGTGCCACACAACACAAAAGTATACTATAAGGTTTTTATGCTTTATGCTTTTTGTGTGTAGTGTACGTGCCACACAATCATTTTTTTTAAGTGTTACATCATACCTATCACGTGCCACACAATCATTTTTTTTAAGTGTTACATCATACCTATCACGTTGTTACATCAGGGAAAAATACACTAAACAATTTTTTTTTTTTTTTGAGTAAAAGTTTTGGAGTGTCATGTCATACCCGTCGCGTTGTCACATTTAGGAAAAGTACACTAAGGAGTTTTTAATTTTTTTGGAGTGTCACATTTATACCTGCCACATTGGAGTATATATTTTTTAGAGTGTCACATCATATCCGTCATGTTGTCACGTTTGAAAAAAGTACACTAAAGAGTTTTTTTTTTTTGAAGTGTCACATTATACACGCTACATTGTCACATTAAGAAAAAGTACACTAAAGATTTTTTTTGAAGTGTCACATCATACCCGCCACGTTGTTATATTAGGGAAAAATATACTAAAGAAATTTTATTTTTTTTACAAAAAATTTATGGAGTGTCACATCATATTCACCACGTTATCACATTTAAGAAAAGTGAGTTTTTAATTTTTTTAGAGTGTCACATTAATACCTGTCACATTGGAGTATCACATCATACTTGCCACATTAATAAAAGGGTATAGTTGTCCATCAAAACACTACCAAAATAAAAAATAGGACCACATGGAAAGAAACTCTCCATTAATAAGACTTAACAGATCAATAGAAAAAACTTAAGACTAATTAGAGTACTTGTTTTTGAGATGGGATTTATTGGTAAATATCCCTTTTAAGAAACCCATACAAATATATATATATATAATAAAAAAAAAATCAAATTTCGGCAAATTTTTCGGTGGCAGCATTGCCACTTGGTTGCATGTATGGCATTGTAGATTGTACGCTCAAATTATATTCCTTGGATTTGAAAAATTGGATTAGACTCCACAGAATGATTAGTAAAGAGAGAGAGAGAGAGAGAGAGCCTCAGGTGAAGAGTCTATTTATATGCATACTCACAGTGCACAGTTCTTGCTCAAATTAATCAAAGGAATTCCTGTGAGCAAGCTTAGAAGAAGAAGAGAGAGGATCAAGAAAGTTACATATTTTCCTACCATTTCATCATTCCATTTCAACCCTACTACTAAGTAAGAACACCCTCTCAACCCACTCATTTTTTTTAAGTTAAAATTTTAGATCGTGTTCCTAGCAATAATTATAGATAGAATTTTATTTATAGTTGTGTATAAATTTTTTTGATTTGTATATCAAATATTTGAAGATATTGGTAGTCTTAAAATCATGGTATTATGGTGGAAATATGTTTGCATGTGTAGTTTATGCCATTAAAAGAGATGATTGAAGATTTTGTTTGACCCTTAAATCTACCAAATGGTTGTACAAATTTTTAGACAATTTTATACTCAAAGTTTTGAGATGATTTCTTCTAAAAAGTTGTTGAGAACAATGTTTAGTTCATTCAGAATTTTTTGCAACAATTATTGAGCTTTGTATGAATTTATACAAATTTTTAATTAAATCTAGAACTGTAAGACAGATTTTACTATATGTTTGAAAATTCATTAAAACTTCTATATTAAGCCAAATCTGGTAATTTCTAAACCAAAAATGAAACTTGAGAAGTCTAGTTTCATAATAAATTTTTAGATTATGGAATGGATTTATAAATTTATGTATAGAATTAATTTAAGAAAATATGATAAATCTGTGTCATAAACTTTCTTGAAATTTTTTAGAATTATTTATAATTTATTTTTGGAAAATGCTTTTTAAAAAATGACCATAACATGTTTATTGAGTATCTTATAGATGTTTATGAATTTTAGAATTGCCTACGCAATTTATTATCATTTTAATTACGAAATATATATTCTCAAATTTCTAGGTAAATTTAAGATTATTGCTTCAATTATTTATTTGGATAAAAAAATTAATTATTCTCAGATTGAGAAGGAACCAAAATTATTACCTCAATTATTTACTTGGACTAAAATTTAATATTATGCTAGTCTAAACTTGTAAATTAAAAATCCATGCATGTGTGAGATTATGATTTTTTTTTTTTTTTTTGTATCTAAATTATCATTTCATACCATGGTTTAAATTAATTGTTTATCTTTTGTACATTGATTTATTATTGTGTGACATGTGTAATATTTTATGTTGAGAATTTTAATGAGTTGGTATAACATTATTGGCGATTAAAATTTGAATTATTTGTGATTAATATAAAAACTAACCACAATGATTAACGACTTATACAAAGTTAACAAACGAGGGTTAATGCAAGTAGTTTTGGGTAATAATTTTTATATAATTGGGTCGCGAAACCCTAAGATGGCACGAGACTTATTTGAACCCGTATCGGTATTTGGTTTTGGGATAAGGGTGGATGTGTGGGTGGCACACAGGGAGGTTACGTACCCCTGGCAGAACGTACCCTAAGATGGCACGGGACTTATTTGAACTCTTATCGGTATTTGGTTTTGGGATAAAGGTGGATGTGATGGTGGTACACAGGGAGGTTACGCACCCCTGGCAGATCGTTCCCTTAGGGCATACCACAGATGCCACGGCTTGGGTATATAACTTTAGGTGTGGGCATACTTGGTAGTTCTTGAATATTTGACCAAGGAGGGGTTTTCAAATTAACCGTGGCCATGGCTTCCTGGTTGGTAAGAAAATATCTTTGGTGAGATTTTGAGTGTCACCTAAACTATTAAAATTGTTGAAATTATTATAATGGTTGTTATATTTATCATGCTATTAATTTTATTATTATTGTCATGATTATTAATCTGATTATTTTCTCTTAAAAAGAATGGTAGGCTGGTCACGACATATATTTTGTTGCCCTAACTTTTTATGCCAGATTATGACGAAGAAGGGACTGAAGCCAAAATTGGGGCCGCTACTAATGTAGAACCGTGGCTAACTTGAAGTCAAGAATTTAGCAACATAAAATTTTATTATCTTATGTATTAGTAATTAAGAATGTTTTAATGTGGTTTAATGTTGTGTGTTATAGCGATTCTGGTTTTGACCCGACCCATTTGATTTTTTGGACTCGAAGTTTACGGTTTCTGAATGTTGTTCATGTCTTTCTTCCCTTATTCTTACTTGTGTTTGGCTATTGGGTTGTATCGAACATGTTTAGAATAGGTTGGTTGCTTTGTTTTCAAACCTTTTGTTGCCTAGGATTTTGTTCCTCCACTCGAATGGCACTTCTTGAGCTCGAGCGGGCTTTATAAACTCTCAATATTTTTGCAGGTCTGCAAAACTACTGAGAGGATGTATTCTACGCTCGAGCGAGCTCAGTTCGAGCGGCCTTTCTTACACTCAAGTGTTGGTCTGTTGTTTGCAAAACTACTAGGAGTATGCATTCTGTGCTCGAGCGTCGTTTCTTGCGCTCGAGTGGAACAACTTATTGTGTCTGACACTCGAGCGTCACTTCCTACGCTTGAGCGGACTATGCATATTTCAGTCCGTAAAAGTGACATTTTACATCACTTTTTCACATTTCTCTCTCTCTCTCTCTCTCTCTCTCTCTACTTTTCAAAAACCCTAGATCTAGAGCCTCTCTCGCTAAAACCTACATTCTCTCTACATTTTCACCTAGATCCATTGGTTTCTCTACCTATGTGCCCTTGTTAAAAATGTAGAGCATCTCAAGAGCTCCATTTTGGTTTGAACAAGATTTGGTTTTGACGTCTTTGAAGTTCCTCCATTGTTGCTTTGGTCTTCTAAGCTTAAGGTAGGGACTTTCTACACTCTCCTATGATTTTTAACTTAGTTATACGTTGTTGTGTAAATAGTGTTGGGATTTGGAGGATTTTAGACAAACTTAGGGTAGGGCTGTTCAATAACCCGTCTAATCCGATCAACCCGCCCGAATCGACTCGAACCGAGACTGAACGAGCGATTTTGAATGATGTTGCGATCGGCTGCAGTTTGTATTCTTTAATTTTTATGGATTGGCAGTCGGCATTGGATTTGTTTGAAAGAAAATCGAAAAAAATCGACTTGACTGATATAATATACAAATATATATACATTACCTCTACATGTTGGTGACTTTTCATATTTTGGCAGATCTATTGCTATCCTCATCTCAAGTCTAGAAATTTGTTCACCAACTATCTCCATGCACATTGACACATTTTCTCTCTCCTATTATAATATCTGACTTGTATCTCTTTATCACATTAATTACACTCTGTCATTCCCTAGAGATAACTCTTATTTTTTATTTATTTTTATGAGGCTTAATACTTCTTGATGAGAGAGCTAGCCTCTCTTGGTCAGAGAGCTAAATTTAAATCTTTTCATTTTTGTTTTATTTTTCTGTTCTTTTTTCTGTCTTCTCATTCTTTCTATCTCATTTTGTTCATTTATTTTCATCCATTTCATATCTTTGTGAGATACAGATACTCTCTCTCTCTTTCTCTCTCTCTCTCTCTCTCTCTCTCACATTGTATTTTTCATTTGTTTATCTATCTCTACTAAATCAACAGAGATCGCTACCATTGCTGCTACAACGGTTGCTTTACCACGTCACTATTAATCTTTTTTCTGGTATTTCCTTTCACCCTTTGACCTTATCAGATCTTTGTCACTCCTCTCTCAAATCTTCCTACATCTTATTCTCCTATTAGATCTCCCTCGAGTATATCGACGAGGGCTATACGTGTAACGCTACCAACCCCCTAACCAATCAACCCTTAGATTCTTTCGCTCATCTGTATGTGTCCTATTCATTGCGCACCGACCGAATCTGACCGTGAAAACAGTGGCCTGATGCTCTTCGATTTCGAACCATACTTGGTCAGAATCGGATGTTTTTTCTTCTCATCCGAAGATGTCGCTTCGATTGATGGTTGAGCACCATACTCGAATCGACTCGACCTGTGAACAACCGTAACCTAGAGTTTTGGGTTTAAAATTAAATAAGGGGTTTTTAAATGAAGGTGTTGAAAATGGTTATGGGTATAGATATGAGGTTGTGTTGTGTTGTGTTAAATTTGTTAATTTTGACACATGGGTTAGATTTTGGAGAAAATTGAGTTTTGCCCTAAAATGTTTAAAATAATTATTTTGTATAAATAATGAAATTGGTATTTGGAAATATGAAATTAGATAAATGTTTATATAAATGGTGGAGTTGGATATGTATTACCTTTCAGCTATGGAAATTTGGATAATTTACCTGTCTTAGAGATTGTATATCTGTTTAGAAATATATGTTTTGGGCTATTGGTGGAGGATAGCTATGATTGTTGTAGAAATCGCATGAGGATTAGGTGAATTGAAACTAATCTCTTAACTATTGTCATTGAATATGACTGTGTTTAATACATTGTATATGTATGATATTTGTGAGGAGAAATTGGATGTACTTCATGTTTGGGAGAATAAAAGAGATGGACTCCATTGAAATAAGTTGGCCTGTGTGTCTAGAGTGAAAGTCCTGAAAACCGCGCATATACATGGGTGCTGATTCTCGCGGGCGAAATTTTCGTAAAATGGCAAATTGAAGTGTTTGTGTAATCGTTGTATTGATTAGTTAACCACTGAGTTATAGCCTCAATTGGGTTTTTTGGATAACAATGAACTTGGTTCATGAGTTGAGGTGAAATGAATTGACTTAAAATAAATTGAGATATAAAATTTGGCATATTATGATCTTGTAGGATATGAATGATTTTATCACAGGCATTGTATATGCACTTTATACTTATATCTTTGTAAAGATTCATATATTGTGCTAGATTGTTTCTGCTGGGCTTTGGTTCACCCTACTTGGGAAAAACCATTTTCAGGTGCTGGTGATTTGTCTCCGCCAAGGACTTAGCTTAGGAGGATTATGGAGCTAAAGGCTCACTTTTGTTTATTTTGTATTTACCTTTTGTACAAGCCTAGGGCTGAGCTTATGACTCATTTTGTTGAAACCAAGCATGGTCTTGGAAAGATATAAGTCTTTAGGGCATATGAATATTTGTTTAGCTTTCATTTTTTATTCCATCTTGTAACACATGCTGTAGATTCAGGATGAACGATTTATGAATGTATATCACATGTGTCAACTTTTGTACATTAACTCTGATTAATGTAAGCTTCTTATTGTATCTATATCACATTGTACTGGTGTTTGGAGTTAGATTATTGTAATTATTTAGGGGGCGTTACATATGTGGACTTGTAATTTTTTATTTTTATTTTTGTGTTGTTAAACTTTGACTTTGTGAGAAATTAAATTTCCCTAATTAGATGTTGAATTTTTTTTTAGCAAGTTAATTCGTTATTTAAATTTTATGATGTTCCAAAAATTTCGAACGTCACAAGATTTCCATACTAGCTCCTCATGGGATTACTAGTTCCTCTTTTGGAGATATTTCATAGTTTAGGGTCAATTTGTTTTGAGAGTTGATGTGATTTGATTAGTAAGGAAGTAGGTCCACAAAAATTATGTTTGTTTTGAAAAATTACTATAGGATTAAGAGTCCCATAGAACTATGAAACTCCTCTGAAGATGGGAGACTAGTAATCCCATAAGAGGGTCCAACTACAGTACATGAAAGGGGTTTTCATGTACCATAAAAAAAAGTAGTATTCTAATCTAATAGTGTTGTGTCAACGGGAGTCACCGGTTTTACCGGTGATGTGATTTGACTTGACCATTTTTTATTTTTTTTTTGAACTAACAAGTGGTATGGAGAAGTTATTTAGTGGCCATGGGGCACGGTTATGTGATGTCTCAGATGTGTTGGAGAATAACAAAGACATGGTGATGTGATTTGACTTGACCATTTTTTTTTTTTTTGAACTAACAAGTGGTATGGAGAAGTTATTTGGTGGTCATGGGGCACAGTTACATGATGTCTCAGACGGGTTGGAGAATAACAAAGACATGGTGATTTGTGATTGACAAGGGATATGACCACATGACGCCCCTAGACCAAGAAATAAGTTTTTAGTGGTATGACCTTTATGCAATGTTTCACATTAAATTATTTATATAAAAAAATTAGACTAATCTTTTTTAAGATTTAAAAAAATGTTAAGTACTGTAAAATTTGACATAGTTATATTGAACTTTCTTCAAAATTTATTAATTTACATAAAATTTAGCTAATTTCTCAACAGTATTTTGTTAATTGTATGAATAAAAAAAATGATATTATTTATTTAATATTGGAATATATACAATACATTCGCATTTGTTCTTGTGTTTATAAGAAAATTTTATAATGCACATTCTTTTTTTAGATGTGTACTATATGTCTAGTAATGAACTTTGTGATCTTTGATTATAACTTGTTATGTTATTGATTTTGAGTATAATTATATCAAACTTATAAGATTAATTGTATTTAATAGTAAATTAACTTGCAACAAATGATAATTAGAGTCATATTAAGTAGTAAACTTCTTTATTAGGGGGAGATCATGATTTAATTTGTTTGTTTAAGAATAAACTAATGGCCAAACAATTACCATCATGCTACCACTACCACCACTACTGCCACCACTACCTTGCTACTTCACTATACTCCACTTACTACTCAATGAGTTTTCACTTATTATTTCACTAGACTCCACTTACTATTTTATTATATTTCATTTACTACTCAATTTTTGTTTCACTTACTATGGATTGAACTTTCACTTACTACTTTACTTGTGAAACCCCATATTTTTATAAAATAAAAATAATAAATTTTCCAAATTTTTTGTATAATTATTTACATTATTTTGAAATTAATAGTTTGTATATTTTATATTGAAAATTTATTCAAAAAAAAAAAATTTAACTTCATATTATTAATTGATATTATTTTTTAAGAATTTTAGTATTTTTATTATATTTTTCTCTGCATTTTTTCAGACAAAAGACACGGAAACATAGCCTTTTCTGTATCAAAACCAACCTAACTTGCCCCCTACCCCCTGAAATCTCTCTTCCATACTCTCTGCACCTCTCCCTCACCTCTTTCAATCTAGCTATAATTATATATATATATATGTATATATCTACATCTATATATATGCATGCATACATATTATCTCCATATGTCTCTCTCTCTCTCTCTCTCTCTCTCTCTCTCTCTTACACACACACACACACACACACACACACACACACACACAATTATATACACACATCTTCTTCACTTAATCAACTTCATTACTACCACCTTTTAGCACTAACCCACCATCATTGCCATTATCGAACTGCTACCATCACCGTCACCCAACTTCGTTACCACCTAGAACCATCCTTCATAACGTGCTATAAGTGAAGAAGAAGAAGAATGAGGATAATGGAGGAGAAAGAAATAAAATTGAAGATGTTTATTTTGAATGTGTGAATTTGGTTTTCAAGCTACTTTCGGCATGCCGAACCACCCATTTCAGGGAAGAGTGAGAAGGCAAGATGGCATAAGATGAAGTAAAAAGTGAGAAGAAAAGTTTGGCGAAAAATGGAGTAAAGTCGTTAAGAATTAGGAAAGTTATGAAGTCCAAAAGATAGCTCAAAGAAAAGTAAGACACAGAAAGAAAAATCTTATTGTTGGTCAACTTTCAAAACTCTAATGGCACGCAAAAAGAGGCGAAACAAAACGTATGAAGGGTGTTATGAAAAGTAAGCCGTGAGATGAATCCAACGATGTGAAAATGAGTCAAAACAGAGTCATGATGACTACCTTAAGGTTTTTCAATGTGTAGAATCCATTTTTGAGGTTAGATTTTGCAAGTTCCGAGTCCAAGACAGTGATCAACAGCCGACAAATTTGAAAACATCAAATGAAATATCAACAGTGAAATCGTGTTCGATCAACGTGAAATTTCAACAAGGATGGTCATGGAGCTAGGACAGACATATCCAATGGCCAAAATCATAAACCGAAGTCAGACGATAAACCATTAACAACCTAACCATCATAAAAACTCCCTTTAAACCCTTTCTTTCTCCTCTTTTTGTTCTATCTTGTTTTGTTTGCTTTACTCGATTACGTAGATGATGATAAATGACATATTATATGTTGGTTTGATAGTGTAATTGTATAATGCATGAGATTGCTAATTATAACATGATTTTGTGAAATCCCACATTTTTATAAAATAAAAATAATATATTTTTCAAAAATTTTGTATAATTATTCACATCATTTTGAATTTAATAGTATGTATATTTTTATACTGAAGATTTATTCAAAAAAATATTTTTAACTTTATATTATTACCCAATATTATTTTTTGTGCTTTCTAATATTTTTGTTATATTTTTCTCTGCAATTTTTTTGGATTGAATTACACTGAAATGTAACATTTTCTAGACTAAAATCCCAACTTGTTGCCCAAGTTTTGCATGGGGCCCCATGCTTACTCTCTCCGTCACCTCTTTACCGTCTCACCCTCTCCTTATGCACCTATCTAGATATCTCTACATCTATATTTATATCTCGGCTCTCTCTCTCTCTCTCTCAGAGACCTCTCATTTGCCCCATTCTTTTCATCTCTTCACTACTTTCATCAAACCTCCATAACCACCACCTTTAACTCACACCATCACCATCACGACCTCCCTTAATATCATCTCCGTTAACTGTGAGCTACGCCATTGCCAGACCGCCACCGCCACCACCACCATTGCCTAGCTTCGTCAAAATTGAGAACCACCCTCCATAGCGTGCCATAGGTGAAGAGGAAGAAAAAGAAGAAAGCTAGAAGAAGAAAAAACCAAAAAGGTAAGTTCTTGGAATTTTTGAAATTAGTTTTTGGGCTATTTTTGACATGCAAAACCTCCTATTTTGGGAAAAAGTGAGAAAATGAGGTAGCGTAGGATAAAGTACGAAGCAAGGTGAAAAGATTAGCGAAAGAACGAAGTAGAACCATCAAGAATCGAGAAAGTTATAAAGTCCAAAAGATAGTTCGAAGAAAAGTCAGAAACGAGAAGAAAAGTCTTATGTTTGGTCAAATTTCAGAACTCTGACGGCAAGCAAAAAGAGATGGAATGAGACTTGTGAGAAATGATACAAAAACTAGACCGTGAAATGAATCTAACAATGTAAAAATGAGGCAAAACAAAATTACGAAGAAGGAGATACAAAGACTTAAAGTGGTGCATTTGAATTTAAAAATCTGCAATTTTGGGTCTTTGTGGGCTGCTGTTTGAAGATGAATGAGCTAACTTTTATCTTGCGTTTCTCAACTCATAGTGTTACAGTGCATCCTAGTGCATTCGGGTTAATTGGGTGGTCCTATGACTTTAGGGATGACCACCTTTAGGTTTTTCGACATGTAGTATCCA
The DNA here is from genome assembly GCA_025200525.1 of Camellia lanceoleosa. Lineage (NCBI taxonomy): Eukaryota > Viridiplantae > Streptophyta > Magnoliopsida > Ericales > Theaceae > Camellia > Camellia lanceoleosa. Next base: position 29,137,736 of record CM045769.1, on the reverse strand, counting down.
TTTTTTGAGTCAGATTTTGCAAATTCTACGTCCAATAAGATGATAGAAAACTGACAAATTTGAGAGAATCAAATGGAAGATCAACAGTGAAATCGCGTTCGATCGACGTGAAATTTCAGCAAGATGATCATGGAGCTAGGATGGTCATATCCTACGATCATAATCATAAACTCAAATGATAAACCGTTAGCAACCTAACAATCGTAAGAACTCCCTTAAACCCTTCATTTCTCCTTTTTTTTGTTTTACCTTATGTTGTCTTTTTACTCTATATTATATAAATGATGATATGTGTGATATTATATGTTGGTTAGATAGAACAATTATATAATGCATGAGATTGATAATTATAACATGATTTCTTATTTATTCGGTAAATTGTCCCTACTATTTTAGAAATCGTTAAAATAGCAAATAATTATGAAATCGAAATCTGTTTAAATAGGGCATTAGTTGGTATATGTATAGCATGTGTGATTTTTGGTAAAGTCTAAAAAGATGTGTTCTAAGAAGATGTGATTTTTGGTAAATTCTAAAATAGCAGAAAATTATGAAATCAAAATTTGTTTAAATAGGGTGTTATTTGGTATATGTATAGCATGTGTGATTTTTGGTAAAGTCTAAAAAGATGTGTTTTAATAGTTCAAATAATTCTTAAGAAAGTATCTAAAATTATTGGTGAAATTATGGATTATCATCTTTATGCTATATCTCTTGTGTGTTTTAACTTTATGATATCATATATGATTATTTTGTGAACTTATTTTATCATGCCTTTAATTTTTTCATGTTTAACTTTGGTTAACTCTGTTGTGATTAATCATTGTTCTAACTAAATTTCATAATAAACCTAAGAAATGAGAAACTTAATTGGGTGGTAATGGATTGCATTAATTTGAGATGATTTGGAAAGATAATTACAAATTGTAAGCGTTAGTATTGTAATGAGATTGTGGTAGGACATGTTCCTTCGGAGTTAGAATGTGTTCACTTTGGATGAAATCTTGCGTAAGTTTGTCTTTGAACCCTGACTTGGCATGGGAGGTATTTTGGTTGCTTAACGGAATTAGGAGACATAAGGGTGGCAGTAAGGGTCTCACATAGGGAATGGGGAAAACTGTGATGTCACCAGTCGGGTATGTAACCTTGGTGCGTGGGTATCATTGGTAGTTGTGTGGTAAGCAACGTACGGGTTATTATACGGTAAGCGACACATTAGTATTTTGTTTTAACCAAGAGGGAATCAAAATTTCTCGTGGCCAACGTTAGTAGTTGGGTAGGTATGGTATTCCATGGGAGAATCACCTAGAACTAATTTAATTGACTGAATAATATGAGAACTGTAATTTATTAATTGCTTTTGCGTGCTTAATGTTTTTACTGCATATTATTGTACGTTTTACTATACTACTTATATATTTGTGTCTATCTTTACTTGTCACTCATTATATTGCTATATCTATATATGCTTGTATTATTTAAAGGTTGTAGAAAGTTGGAGTGTGTGTATGTGTGTTCTTACTGGGCGTCAAACGCTCATGGCTATTTTCGTTTCCCTGGCATTAATGCCAGAATTTGAAAGAATTCACTAGCGAAGAAGATATTGTGAAAAAACTTGGGAAATGCATCTAGTGTAGACTGACATCGGATTTGCAATCTCACTACTGAAGTCGGATTTATTTATTTTTACTTATAATTTGTAAAATTAGGGGAACTTTGTTTGTAATACATTTGACTTTGATGTATCATTATTTATTCTTGGATTTGTAACCTTAGCAATACCCTATATTTCTTTATTATATCCCTTAATGTTCTTGATTTTTGGGGCATCACAAATTTCTTATTTATTCGGTAAGTTATTCCTATTATTTTAGAAATTGTTAAAATAACAATTAATTATGAAATCGAAATCTGTTTAAATAGGGCATTATTTGGTGTATGTATAGCATGTGTGATTTTTGATAAAGTCTAAAAAGAGTTTTAATAGTTCAAGTAATTCTTAAGAAAGTATCTGAAATTATGGATTATCATATCTATGACATATCTCTTAGGTTTAGAACGCGATCCTTAATGTCAGTTGTGCAGTGGTCTTGCATAACACAAATGAAAATTCTTGTGGCATAGATGAGAATTCCTATGGCAGACCGAAACACAAACAAGAATTCTTGTGGCTAACAGGTTGTGACTAGGAAAGGTACCAATTTTTCTATCGCCAAGCTGAGAGTGTGGTGTGTCACGGTACCCTAGGATGGAACAGACATATTCAGACTCTCTGCATTGGTTTGATTTGGTGAGATAATGATGGGTCTAAATGGGACATTCAGTAGGAGAATTTTTTTTTTTTGAGAGATAAGGTTGGGTTTAGAATGATAAAACCTTTTTTTTTTGCCATTCTTTTTTAGATCCATTGATGGCACTACACGGTATATAATCATTGTAGACATCCATGGTAAAGTTGTGTGTGTCAATTTTCTACCACACTGCTAAACTGGTACTCAGCTGGAGAACACTGGCAGAATAAATTGCCCGAACGACCTGTCACAAAAAAGAAGAGATTCCGGCGATGGTTTGTCCACCCAGGGACACTCCGATGATCAAGTCAATTATCTCTCAAAGATAGCAAAAGTACTTAACTCACTATTCAGAGCATAAAAAGCATACCTTAGACCCATGGGGGTGCCTCTCTTTTATAGTCAATACAATCCCAGTCTCAATAGAAGCCTAGCATTAATGGACTTAAGATTACTGCTAGTCTTGGACTCTAGTAGGATTGGGATAAACTCTCTAAGAGCCTTATCCTTTCCCAGACTGAAGTCTTCTTTCATTCTAGGACTCTTGTCCCTTATCCGCTTATCCCGGACTCCGATATCTTCGGAGATAACCTTGGCCTATCTGAGATCATCTCGGGGTCATAACCAGGATACGTGGCACCTCGGCTGACACTTCGGCGTCACCCGTGCCACGTGTTGGCACTCAGAAAATATGTCCCCACAACTACCCCCTAGGTTCTATTACCTTGACGTACTGAGGTGATGGAACCTAATTCATCATATCGTACAGCATGTTGGTTATCTTACTCCACCATTCATTACTGAGGTCATAATACGTCGGGTTTGCATGATCAGGTCCTGTAGTCAATCTCACCAAGGTTTTTAGAACCAATAACTTAGTTTTATTCGAGTTCATTTAGCCGACATATTCTTTACGGTCGAGGTCACTACTTCTAAACCAAGAACTCTAAGAGTTTTGTCACTCGTATGAGCTGTCACGCATAATAGTTCAACCGTTTCTACCACACGTCTGTCGCCTATTGGACTGTGTCTGATACGCGCTATTCAAGTCGTTTTGTGCCTGTGTGCGCCGTCTGACATATACGTCGTTCTAGACTCATTAATTTCTTTTTGCCGCCTTTTTGCATTTTTGACAAAACTAGCACTCTCTCTCTTCGTCTTTTCACTTTACACTGCTGTCTTTGTGCAAAAAACTCTCTCTTCCTTTTACTCTGCTAAATCCTCCATTGTTGCTTTCGCGAAGCTTTTTGTAACTAGTCTTACGCTCTCCTCCGTCGAGGCTTCTGCTGCAATTCCTTGCTTCTAGCTACCGTCTGACCCCGACAAACTTCACTTTGGCGTCATTTTTCTTGGGTGAGTCACTGTTCCTTTCTTGTTTTTCTTCAAAAGCTCTACTTTATTTATTTGCTGCCATTGTTGTTTACTCAAGTTCTTGATCTATGAATCACGCATCTAAGCACGTTTATTCTACGATTTTTCTGTTTCCCAATTCGTGTCTTGAATACATACACACTGTTCACAAATTTGCTCACTTTTGCCACTGCTCTTGGCCTGGCACTCTTGTGCATACTTTGTTACAGTGTTCTTGGTAGTTTATCACTATTCTTGATTCTGAAACACGTTCTTTGTTTTCTGTTTTTTGTGTTTTTTCCAGATTCGTGCTTTCAATCTTTGTTTCCATAGATCTAGGTTTGGGATTTGCTTGTAGAACCCATAAACCTCAGGAAAAATCCAAACGAGTTCCCCTTAGAATCCCCACAAATTTTGACCATAGTACATTTTTTAGGTTTTTAGCCGAGGTCTCTAAAACCTTTACAAAACACCTTCTTTCCGAAATCCAACTTCTGAAATTTAAGCCGACGTCATGGGTATGTGGAAGTATAGGGTAGATACCCCGACCAAGTTAGAACACTTTAGGCGGGAGTTTGACATCCCGGCCGACGTTCATCTGAGGTTGGCTGGGGAGGATGACTCCATCATGCCCACAACTAATTCTATGCCCTTCCCCGTTGTAGCTTTCATTGAGTGCGGACTTAGGCTGCCACTCGACATCCTCTTCCATGAGATAATCCATTACTATAAATTGAACCCAATGCAGCTTGCCATCAACTCCTACCGAGTCATAAATGGTATAATAGCCTTAGCCAAACAAGAAAATGTTATTACCATTTTTTTTTTCACCACCACCATATTCAATAGCCATGTCAGGTAATTTACCTCTCGAATGGCTTTGGCCTCCAGAAGTCTGTCTACTTCCTCTTCCACTGCCTCAACATGCAGTAACGTCGGTCTTCTTGCCCGTTGGATCATGGGTTTGGCCGACTTGTCTACGTTCAGTTTATGGCAAGTGACTTCGGGGTCAATGTCTGGTATTTTATAAGGCGTCCAGGCAAACACTTCAATGTTTGCTCTCAAGAACGCCTCTAGTTCTTTTTTCTCTTCTTCGGCTAAGCCTGAGCCGAGAAGGAAGAAGCGTTCCTCATCCTCTTGCTGGACAAAGATTTTCTTCAAGGCTTCTTCACTCTTCTCGGCTGGCTCTTTGTTGATATCCTCTAGGATATCCACATCCTCGTCTTCGATTTCTACTGTCTCTGGTTCTCGTATTATCTGCGCAGTGGATTTCATTCTTTGCCATGGGCGATTTTTTACTGGTGATCCCCTGTGACCTCTTCTATGCTCTGTTGGGAACCGCAATAGCTGATGCAGTGTTGAGGGTACAGCCCCTATTGCATGCAGCCATGGCCTCCCTAGTATAGCATTGTAAGGGGATGGTGTGTTGATTATGGTGAATTCCGTCTTCACCCTCTTGGTGCCAGCCTGCACCTCTAGGTTTGTTGCTCCCAGTGGCAATGTCGGCGTTCCATTGAACCTGACCATTTAGCCATTGGATTGTTTCATATCGTCTGGGTGAAGGCCAAGCTCCTTGTAATATCTGACATACATGATGTCACAAGAGCTGCCTTGGTCAATTAGGATGTGCTTTATTTGGCACTCCCAAACCTGGAGGGATACTACCAAGGCATCGTTGTGCGGATGTTATACCATCTCCAGGTCAGCTTCAGTAAAGGACACTACTGGTCCCTGGCACTCCTCAGCCCAAGGTCTTTTCTGCCGGACTTGGTACACATGTTGTAGGTGCTTTACCTTCTGGGTCTCCCCCCGTATTTCGTTTTTGTTGACCTTCGAGTGAATTACATTAACTACCCAAGGTCTACCTGCCTGCGGCTGTTGTGCTGGGGGTGGTGGAGCTGCTGGTGCCTAAAGAAGTCTTGCTTGCTCTTCCCTTGTCCTGGCCTCATCTACAAGGTCCCTCAAATGGCCTTGCCTTATCAGGTCTTCTAGGTGTGACTTCAGGGCTCTACAACCCTGAGTCAGATGCCCATCTTCAATATGGTAAGCACAATGTTTTCCAAGGCTTCTTCCCATAAACTCTCCTTGTACCCTGGCTGGTGCTCTGAAGTAGGGTTGGGTTCGGATTTTATCCAGGACTTTGTGAATTGGGATTCGAATCTGATTGTGCCATATGCATCGATTCTACCCTATCTCTTGTTTATTGGATCCGTTGTTACCTCGGCCTCGCTTCGGTGAGCCGTTTACTTTCTCTTGCTTTGTTGCCTTAATCCTTGGCATGTCTTCCTCGGCTCTGGCATATTTCTCAATTCTGGCCATGAGCTCCTCCATGCTTTTTGGCAATGTCTTTGCCAATGACTTTTGTAGTGCACAATCATCTTTCAGGCCATTCTTAAAAGACACGACCGCCACCTCTTGGTTGCATTCGGGTATTCAGTTGAATACTTCATAATACCTTTTTGCGTAGGCCCTAAGGCCTTCATCCTTACTAATTCTTAGAGCCATCAAGGCGTCTACCCTTAATGGCTGTAGTTTATTTGTCACAAACCTGGCTACGAACATCTTGGCCAAGCTTTCCCAGGTTTTCACACTTCCTTTTGGCAATTTGTGAAACCAATCTGATGCAATTTCCCCGAAGGACGAGGGGAACACCTTGCAAAACAATGGTTCGTTTCCAGTGTACAGTGCCATCAAGTTTAGGTATAAACAGACGTGAAAGTTGGGGTCCGACTTACCATCGTATATCTGGAACCTTGGCATACTGAATAGTTTCGGGGCCTCAACTTTGTCTAACTCTACCAAGAATGGTGTTCTCGGCTTAACAGGGGACGTTACCTCGGCATTTTGTTGCTTCCTCTTGAGGTAATCTCTCAAGTCCTCTTTGGTCCGCCCAGGAGCTCGGCTATCTCCTGATTTCAGTCTTTTAGGGGCACTACTCTTAGCTTCATTGTGAGCCCTTTTCGACCTTTCTCCATTGGTTACATCGAAGCACAACTCCTGCCTTTGAACATGCCGATGTTCTCTGGGATTTGCTTCCTTGGTGTGATGTGTCCTTTGAGATTCTTCCCTTCTCGACTCTCCTCGCCCGACTTCCCCTGACGGCTGGTGGAAGTGTTTTCGCTCCTGGCGTGTTGAGGGGCTACAGGGATTGTTTTCTGCCCTCCCTTCTGGGCATTGGCCGCTGGAATCGGCGTGTCCTGCAGCAGGAATGGTGACTGTATGACATTGTTTTGCATCATGAAATTGACTATTGTTTGCAGGTCCGCCAATTTGTTCACTATGGTCTTTACCTCATCGTCCCTCCGTAGGCATCTTTTTTTCCATACCTAGAGGTCGTTCTCGTTGTAATACCCACTTTGGTCCGTTTTTTTTGGTACATCGCCTTCCTGGCCGATGTCATTTCCTCCGTGATTCTGGTCACGAGTTTCTTCGTTGCAATTGTCTTCTTCGACGTCAAGTTCGATAGGTCTCCCACTCCCAGTAGGCGTGTTATTCCCAATCTTCTCTTTCTGTCCATCATTGGCCATCTATTCTTTTTTCTTTTCCACAGACGGTGCCAAATTGTGTGTGTCAATTTTCGACCACACTACCAAACTGGTACTCAATTGGAGAACACTGGCAAAATAGATTGCCCGAATGACTTGTCACAAAAAAGAAGAGATTCCGGCGGTAGTTCGTCCACCCGGGGGCACTCCGACGATCAAGTCAGTTATCTCTCAAAGATAGCAAAAGTGCTTAACTCACTATTCAGAGCATAAAAAGCATACCTTAGTGTAGACGCGCCCTTAGGCCTCACTATAGTTTGGACTCAATTTGTGTTACGGTTCTTAATCTGAACCAAAGAGTCCAAATCCGGCAAATCGTTTTAAGAAAAACAGATTTTGAAAGAAGTGCCAAACATGGACTGCTTTGCCAGATACAGAGTCGCCACCTAAATATTTTTTTTATGGGGGAATTTAGGAAACCTTGACTCGGTGCCAGAGGCCACGTGTCTGAACTTGGGTACGATTGGGGAAGGTCAGCTATGAGCACCCCCTCTCGCCCGATCCAAAGATCGGCCTCTACTAACCATGATATCCTATTTTGAAAACGTTATGTGTTCTTGTTCCGGTTATTAGCCTAGAATTACTATGTTATGTGCATAGCAAACAAGTATAGACTAGATCGCCTAATTTGGAACAAAACATTGCATATCCGTTTGTTTGGAAAACGCTTTGGAATTTTCTACTCGTAAGTAGGCTAAAATACAGATTTCAACAAGTTGTCCCAACTCAACCAATCCAACCTTCACCCACAGGCATTCAGGCGGTTATATCAAATAAGCATCTAGCCTCATGGTAATCATGCTATCATGTTAACATTCACACTCATGTGAGATGCTAAAGCATAAAAAACTCACCTAGTACTCCGCGCCAAAACAAGAACATGTTAGCAATCATGCATGATCCAAGTCCATGTTTAAATGCCTAATGCAACGCATATGGAATGTCACTAGAGTAGGCTCGGCTAGTCTATAAATGACATGTGACAATGCACAAGTAGCATGTATTCAAGTTAGATTTGAAATACTTATGCAGTTAGCGTGATGCGCCAAGCCCGGTGCATGTAATACTGATGAATGATGCACGCATGCATAGCATAAGGTATGCTAAAGTAAACATGCCCTAATACTAACTATCAAAAGCAGGTAAGTAAAAGGGAGAAAGAAGTGGGGTTGGAAGACATGCACACACTCACCCACACTTATTACAAATTTGCCCTCGTTCGGAGGAACCAAAAGAATAATACAAATTTAATTAACCTACGAGCTAATTAAATAATACAGTCCACTTAATTAATTAATTAACAAATTAACTAAGTTAAGGAAAGCAGTAAAAGGCCTCGAGAAGAGGGTCCAATGCATGCGTGTTCGGGTTTGCTCGGAAATCCAATGCCATGCACAAGATACCTCTGTTTTAGCTGTTATCCTCTTCTGAAGACTGTGAAAGTCTCAGGGTTGCTCCCTGAATGCTGTGGAACACCACCAGCTAAGGGGATTGGCCACCGGCCATGGAGAATGATCACCGGCCACAAAATACTCCATCGGCCAACAATGGATGGCTGGTCGGCACTAAAGATGGCCGGCCGGCCAAAGCTTCCTGCAAAAACTGGTTTGACAGCAGCAGAGGATAGAACTTGGCATGGCAATACATTTCAAGCAATGTATGCACCAACCACACTCCTTATCATGTGTATGGCTCAAAGGAGGATGGGCCTCGATTCTCGGACCACCAATCACGCATTTTCATGCATGATGGTCCAAAGAATCAAGTGTGCATGTTGATATGGAATGCCATGCACATAAGCAAATAAAAGGGCTCAACCTCTATCATACTCACTTCAAGATGTCAAGCATGCATACTCATGCAATGCAATCCTAAGCATGTGAACTAGTATGCAACATGGCAATGCAATGTGTACATACAAGTGTGCAAACAAACATACAAGGTGAGCATGGAAACAAGCAAAGGGGAAGGACTTAAACTAATTTAGGATGGCTCACAAGCATGCCAAAATCAGTGGCCAAAAGCTAAGGAATGGAAGGCAAAACACACACAAGCATGCACATGTTAAGGCCTAAACACTTAAGCATCAAATAAGCAACTTCTAAGCGCACTTAAAAGAGACTAAACATGGAGTAATGGCATGCATTGAGAAAGCTCTGAATATGCATGAAATAGAGGTGCCAAACCAACTAATTAACATAAGCAATGCATGCTAGCATAGCCAAAACTCAAGGCAAGCTAATGGGGTATTGGACCACACTTAGGAGGACCAAACATGGCATGAATTAAATGACCAAAAACAGAGTTTTAGCATATTAAAACAAAGCCTAAAGACCACTTAGATGGCATCTAAATGACTTAAATTCAAGGCATGCACAATGACCAAACATGGAGCATAAGGCACAACCTCATAAAGCATCAAAGAAGCATCAAAGGCAAGCATGCAAGCATGTCATGAGGACTGAAATGATGCTATAAGTGGTGCCAAACCACTGAAATAGATCGAACAATGCATGCTCAACACTTCACACAATTAAAGCCTATAAGCTAACAATGCAAAGGGGCTATGCAATACATGTGATGGTTGACCAAAACAACCAAAAACAGAGCTTAAGCATGCTAAAACAAACACAAAAGCTTCACAAAGCTTGGCCAAAATCATGCTAGAATAAGGGGCAAAAACCTAAAGCATGTTAAGTCCTAATCATGGCATTACAAGGCATGTATGCTAAGAAAGCATGGTGTACCAAAACCAACTCAACACAATGCTATTTCATGGCAAAATAAGCATAAATATCAGTCAAGGCATGGTCAACATGAGCCTAAACTAGATGCTCCTTTAAGAGGCAAAAATGGCCCTTTTCAAGGACAATAAGGAGAGGGGGTGGCCCTCTCCTTCCTACCACCTCAAGGCACCATCCTCACCTCTAAAATCCCTCAAGATTTCAGTGGTGAGGAGGCCCAAACACAATGGTCCTGGAGCTCAACCAAAATGGCACAAAACAAAGGCCAAACAGGCCTTAAGAGGTGTCAAATAACCCCAAAGCTTAAAACACCCTTAACAAACTACTTAGAGCAGATAAAAACAAGACTTTTCTATGTTATATGCTAAGCTCAAAAATAGATGCAAGATAGGCTAAAAAGCTTTGCAAAAATGGGGTAAAAAGAGCAAGTTTGTTACCCTTGAAGACCTCCTTCACAAATGGTGGTCCAACTGCCTTTCCAAGCTCAAAACCAGCTCCAAAACTTAAAACAACCCTCAAGGGCCTCAGCTCCTAAGAAAAGGTGTGATAGTGGGTGTTTGGGCACAAAAGTAAGACAAAAAAACACACAAGGCAAAGGAAAGAGAGAAGTATAGAGATAGGATAGATTCACAAACCCTAACCCTAAAACCAGAGCTCTCTAGGAATGTTGTCTAACTTGTCTAACCTTTTACAAGAGAGAAGAGCCTCTCTTTTATAGACAATTAGCCTTGTAAAGCTTCCAAAGGAAGCTAACAAGAGGGCAATCCCTCCATACATGTGTATGGAGGGGGTGACAATGTATGCCAGCTGCATAAAAATATCTGCAAAAGCAGATGCACAGTAGTCGGCCAGCCAAAAATGCAATTGACCAAAGAAAGATAGCCGGCCGGCCATCTATAGTGCTGGCCGGCCAAACATTTGGCCGGTGGAAACAAAACACAGCCGGTGGCCTCAAGCCATGGCCAGTGGAGTGTGGGGATGGCCCACAAGCCATTCCCTGCCCCTCCAAGGCAAAGCACAAGTGTTTGGTGCAAAACCAGACATGAAACAGTCGAGTTGAGAGATCTTGAGGCAAGGCGCATAGCCGAGACCTCCGGGAACTCAAGACGAGCACAAACATGGATGATCACCGAGTGTCCAAGCGGTGACGTCAAAGTCTTGAGGATGGTCAAAAATGGGGTGTCTACACTTAGACCCATGGGGGTGCCTCTCTTTTATAGTCAATACAATCCTAGTCCCAATAGAAGCCTAACTTTAATGGACTTAGGATTACTGCTAGTCTTGGACTCTAGTAGGATTGGGATAAACTCTCTAAGAGTCTTATCCTTTCCCAAACTGAAGTCTTCTTTCATTCTAGGACTCTTGTCCCTTATCCGCTTATCCCGGACTCCGATTTCTTCGGAGATAACCTCGGCCTATCTGAGATCATCTCGGCGTCATAACCAAGACACATGGCACCTTGGCTGACACTTCGGCGTCACCTGTGCCACATGTTGGCACTCAGAAAATATGTCCCCACAGTAAAGTCTGCAAAACAGCAAAATGGGAAGTTCTAAATAGTCCGATGTTCAGTTCTAGCGATTGGAAGGATAGGTCTCTTTGGGGGACTCTAGTGGCACTGACCTCACTATTGCTACTAATTGTTAAGTGTTACTAACCAACTGTGACTTATCACTATTATTTCTACCTATTGTTTGTGACTGTGCATTGATGTAATTGTTCATAATTTTCTATAATTTTCTATTTATGCAAATTATATGTTGCACTTTTACTTGTTCGTACTGTTTATACTTGTTCGTATATTTTGATAGTGTATAAAGTTGGGGTGTTTGTTTTCTTATTGGGCGTCAAAGCTCATAGCTATTTTCGTTGCCCTAGCATTAATGCCAGATTTCAAAAAAAATTCATTGGCGAAGAAGATATTGTGGAAAAGATTGGGAAGTTGTGGCAGGCGTGGACCGATGTCGGATTTTTCATCTCGCTATTAAAATTTGATTTTTATTTATACATTTTAAAATTATGGTAGCATTGTTTGTAATACATTTAATTTTGATGTATCATTATTATTATTTTTGTGCTTGTAACCTTAGAAAAAACTTATATTTATTTTTTAATATATTCATTGATATTCCTGATTTTTTGGGCGTCACATTACTAAACTCCACGTACTGCTCAATGAGCTTCCACTTACTATTCAATGAACTTTCACTTATTACTTCATTACACTGAACTTACTACACAATTTTGGTTGTGGCAATGCCATAATAGCAATTATAGAAGGTCCACTCTTGGTTTTTGATCCATAAATTTTAGGCTTCTCTGATGATGGTGATGATGATTTTGTAAACTATTTACCAAATAAATTATGTGTTCATGGAAACCATTATGTTGTTATGAATATTGTGAGTAAAATCATAATAAATAGTTAGTATTGTGTTAGTAAAATCATATTATAGAAACTTTCTACATTTTTACCGAATCAAATGTCAATTCAAACTTATAATTTTCAATTAGTTAATCCATACACTTAACATCTCTTTCGGCTGGGAGGTCATCAGAACTAACGATATTCCCTTGATTGCCAATGTTGTACTCACCAGTGTCAAAATCATTAGCATCATCATTATGTAATTCATATATGGTGTTGTTATGCCTAATGTTGCCTAGCATTTGTGGTAAGTATAATAAAATTAATTAGATCAAACCAAATGATAAGAGGCATTACAATTAGTTAACGAGACTTCACTTACTACTCAATTAAATCATATTTACTATTTAATGAGTTTCCACTTACTACTTCATTAGACTTTATTGACCACTCAATTAAATTCCACTTACTACTCAAAATCTCCACTTACTACTTCATTACACTTCACTTACTATTTCATGAGCTTCTAGTTACTACTTCATTAGACTCTACTTACTACTCAATAATCTTCCACTCATTACTTTTTGTTACACTTCACTTACTACTTAATGAGTTTCTATTTACTTTTCATTAGAATTCACTTGTTACTCAATGAACTTTACTCCTGTTTAGCATAGCTTATAAGCTGCTTATTTCAGTTTTTAACTTAATTTAAGCTATAAAAATGTGTTTGGTGTAACTTAAATTATAAAATTATAGCTTATTTGTAAGCTATTTTCAGCTTTGGGGCGAAGTAGCTTGGGGGATGCTTATTTTAAACGACTTATGTATGCGGTTGGGTGGGGGAAAAATGACTTAAATACCCCTCCAAAACTTGAAAAATTACGGAATTGCCATTATATAAACCCTCTTCTGTTGCCTTAGCACGTTCCTCTCCCTCACACTCTTCTCTTATCTTCTACTTTCCTCTCTGATGACCAACGAGGAGAACTCCACCACATTTGGAAGATCGCAGTCGATCGAAGTCCTTTCCTCCCTGTTTTCCATTGATCTGCACCAAAAAGGTAAGATTTTGTGCCCTTTGTTTGTTATATATAGATATATATATACACATCGAGCATGGTCTCTCTCTCCCTCTGTTTCTCTCTCTCTTTCCCTTCTCTCTCTGATTTTGGGTGATCTCTTCCATGTTCAAAATCAACCAACAAAGCATCAAACCCTAATCTTCACTTGCAAAATACTTATATATTAATCAATGTATTTCCTCACAACCAAAAATACAAACCAGACACACAGATACATCTAAGACAGTATTTTACTGTGAAATGGTGGCAAACAAGGCTTGCGAAAGGCTCTATTTTGTTTAATTTCTATTTGGTTGGCGAGAATTTCTGTTTAATTTATGTTTGGTTGGCAAACAAGGCTTGCGAAGGGCTCTGTATTCACACTTTTGTTTTAGCTTCTCACACTCGAGTTGATGCACTTGAGAGGAACTAGTTCCCTAATATTAAGAGCTATTTAAAAAATGCTTTTTTAGTTTTAAATAGATTTTTGATTAGATTTTTTTTATCAGTAGACAAAAAAGATAGTCAAATAGTAAGGCACATGTTAAGAAATACACATGAATTCATATCTACATCTGATGATAAATAAACCAGATTAGAAATTCGTGATTTTAAAAACTTTTTTCATTGTGCAATTTAGAGATGAAGTTTGTAGCTATCATGGACTATTTACACCCATCAGTGCAAAATTACATGTCTATGAGTTCATAGAGTATGAATATTTGAGATTGAAACATATATTTTCTATATGAAAATATTTGAACAGAAATGTTAGAGACCCATAATTTAAATCTCTAAATTCGCCCACAATGATGTGTTAGGAGAATTGGATCCCATATAGGTTGGTTTGTGACAAATTAAAAGTTGACATAGCATGCCATATCATTTTGGGTGAGATTAAGATAGGCTAAAGTAATCTTGGTAAATATAAGATTCCAAACCCATTATTGATTTTGTCTGGAAGGAGAAATTTCTAACATGTCTCTCCAGTATCCTTCCATATAAGGCCAAATAAATTATATTTAATCCTAGCAAAAAGAAGATTTACATTGTTTATTGGCTGAAAATAATTTCAACTATTAGACTATTAAGCCAGTAAAAATAAATAAAAGTTAATTCTAAAGTTTTCATGAGCAAATCATATTAACATGAAAACATGAATTACATAATTCAAATTTCACATAGGTTAAAATTAGCAAAAACATATAACTTGCAAAAATAAACTGAAAATCCACAGGAAATAAGCTAACCCTAGAGTTAGTTATAGTCAGAATTCACTAGAAATCAAGCCAAACACTACATGACTGAGCATGAACAAATCATGAGCACACAATAGCTACTTTGTCAAAATCTTCTAGATGCATCTGTTAAGGGTGTGTTGAAATAGTAATTTGCACTATCCATCATGCATGCCCTTTTAAATATTCATAAATTTAAAAGATGAATTGCTACTAGTCTGTCTAAACTAACAATTTTTTAGGTGGTTTGTCAAAGCTAAGTGCATTTGTCCTTTTTTAAATTGACAAGGGATGAAGTTAGAGCTATGCAGGGCCCTAGAAGTTTTGGGTTAGATTATGATAGGCTAAAGTTGACATAGCATGCCATATCATTTTGGGTCAAACTATGATAGGTGATATAATGATGGTAATCTTGCTTGCATTTTAAGGTGTATTATGTCTAATCTGTGTGTCATGGAGTTTGGGATTATGTTGGTTCACATTTTCACATTTTTTTTAAAACTCCCTGACAGATTTTTAGTTAAAGATGTTGGGTCAAAACATATATATATATATATATTTGAAGTTTTCTCGAGTCACTTGAAACTTCCACTGCCATCCTGTTGTAACACATTTATTAACAGCAATTTAGGGTCATGAATCTCAATTCTTTAGGAAATCTTTCAAGTGTAATTTGTCATGGGGTTTGGGATTTGTTTGATCGTGTAGCTACTTGTTTCATTCTTTGTAACTGTAAAACAACAAAGTAGGAAGCTAATTTATTAAATTAAGAGAAACAAACCAATTCTTTATACTATTTGGGACTTTGATTTCCCTATCATCAAACATGCTCTCCACTATATGCTAGTTATGTTGTTTGTTTGATTGTCTTGATAGGAATTTAGGACCAAAGTGCACAATAGTGTCAAGAATTAAAGACAATGGTCATTTATAACATCTTTAACTTCCCAATCAATTTTAAAAGATTTGGATTCAATTCTTCCTAATTAATGCAGAGGCATGTCATCCTCTAGTAACCATTATGCTAGTAATGAGACCTTCGACTTGAGGTATGAGGCTTTGAAATGTGATTGTGGGCTAAGAGCTGCCATAAGGGTTACCGAGTCTGATAAGCCATCTAAAGGGAGACTGCATTTCATTTGTGAGAAGAGAAATTGTCAATTTTGGAGGTGGTGTACCCCAAAATCTGTGACGATGGTAGAGAGGCTGAAGAATGAGAGAATGCTTGATCAAAATCAAAATATGGAGACTGTAGGACTAAAAGTGAAAAACCAAATGCTTGAGCAATCCAATGCTTTCATGAAGCAACTTGTTGTGGGTCTGCTCACGATTTGTATTGTTATGTCAGTTGCATTACTCTTCAAATTATGACGGGTGCTATTTAGAGATATCTGGTGTTTTTGTGCTAATGTAGTTTACCATGAACTATTGTACTAAGCTTTGTACCCAATGAATGTTGACGTAGTTGCCATGTATGGTTATTTTGTACCGATCTAGCTGTTGTAATGCAAGCACTGATGAATGAGTTTGTTTTAATTTTTTTTTCCCTTTCGTAGAATGAGCAACCAAGAGGAAACACAATCTGAAAATAGGAAGAACAAGGGAAAATCAAGTCAAGTACTATCCGTGAAAGCTCACTGGGATGCAAAATCAAATGAAATTTTTATTAAGCTTTGTGTTGAGCAAGTGAAGGCTAGATATAGACCTGGTACACACTTAGATAGGGTCGGTTGGGAAAATGTGATAACTAAGTTTAAAAGTATGACTGGAAAAGCAGTATGACTGGAAAAGCTTACCAACAAATACAAATGAAAAATCATTGGGATGTGTTGAAAAAAGATTGGCTTTTATGGAATAATCTGTTAAGGAGTGAGACAGGCTTAGGCCGTGATACATTGACTGGAGCTATATCTACATCTGATGAGTGGTGGACCAAGAAATTAGAGGTAAGTGAATTGCTTAATGTACATATTCTATTTGTTTTTTGTTCAAACAAACCAAATTTTGTTACTTGAAATTGTTAAATTTTCCTTTGTAATACAGAGGTATCCTGATGCTGCTAAATTTCGGCGTATGCCATTGCAATTCACTGAAGACTTAGACATACTACTCTCAGATGCAGTTGCTATAGGAGAATGGGCATACACTCCTAGCTCAGGAGTTATGCCTCACATTGACGAGACTCTAGAGGAATTTCATACCCTACATGATGCTGAATTTCATGATGATGTTGATTTGAAGGTGGTTCATCCTTCCGAGTTAAACAAAAAAGTCCATCAAATGCCGATGGTTCATCAAAGAGCAAGAAAAAGAAGAAATTTACTAGTGTAGCTCTACTTAACAAGACACTTGATCATATAGTCAATGTGGTTGAGTCATCTTCAGCAACTTTAACACAAAGCTCATCAAGATGTCCTTTAATTACAGAATGTTTGGCGAAGTTGGAAAGCATCCCTGGTGTGTCCCTAGATGATGAGCTGTATGTATGGGCTACTAGATTGTTCTTAAGAGACAAACGTCATGAGTGCTTCATGACTCTTCCTACGGATGAAGTTTGGTTGAGGCTTCTGAAGTTGGAGATTGAAATGGAGAAGACAACCACATGTCATTGCGGCTAATTTTTTATGAAGCTAGATGTTTATGAATTTCCTAATTATTTCATGTTTAAGACCTTTATTAAGACTTTTATTATTAATTGTGGACTATTGTGTTGGACTCATTATTTTTTTCTTTTATTAATATTGAGTATGTTGGATTTTATGTTGGACTCATTTTATTTGGACTTTTATTAATATTTTGTTGGACTTCGATTATATGTTGGACTTTGCTAGTTGAATGGTTGAATGGTTGGTGGGTAGGTGGCATTTTCTCAATTGAATGGTAGGTGAATAGTTGACTGGTTAAATTTTAGTTGAATGGTTGAATGGTTAATTTCAATCTTGAATATGAATGGTAGGTGAATGGTTAAGACTTTTATATATATGTAGATGTTCTCTAGCTGGTGCTATTGTGAGAAATGTTGAATTTCCTTCTGCTTGTTGTGCTATATTTATTTTTTGTGTTGAATTTCCATATGTAGCTATGATAAATTTCCATCTGTTGATGCTGCTGTGTTGAATTCCCATCTGGTGTTGTGTTGTATTTTTTTCCGGCATCTATTCTGCTATATTGCTGTGTTGTTTGAAGTTGAAGGTATAATTTTTTTCCTTTACATTTGAATCTCTCCGGGTTTCTATCAAATACCCAATTTAGGAGCACTGTTTAGACTCTGTCAATTTCAATTTAAGTAGAATTTCTTGATCAAAAATAAAAAAAATAATTCAAGTAGAATTTAAATCTTAATTTGTTCTCATTGTTTGGGAATCTGCTTTCTTTTTGTTGGTATGGGAAAAGGGAATCTGCTTTCTTTTTGTTGGTTTGGTGAGCTGTTTGTTACTAAGCCATTGTCATTTTTATTTTCTTCTTTGTTTTACTTTATGCTCTAAAAGGTTCACACTTTCTTGTCTCTGTGATATACTTTTTCCTACATCAGAGAGTAGATTTGATCCTAGGGGTTTTCAAAGCAAAAGCAAGTAGTTGGGTGCTGTGTAGATTTTATGCCTTTGGTACATTGGATTTTCACTTTTCCTTTGTGTCTATTTGATGCCTGCAATGTTTAGCTCTAAAGAACTCTTGCATACCATTTGACCAACTTGTCATTCATTGTTTTGAAACTTCAGTAACCTATAAAAAAAAATAGGATCATGTAGTCTCTCCATAACTTATACATATGTGCTAACTTATCACCCTCACTCAATTAATGATCATAATGAAAAATGCTATCTGCTATTAATTATTCAAAATTTGAATACATAATATGTAAGTTTTGTTATAATATGTAAATTTGGTACTACCACGTATGGAAGATGGCCCCCTATTGATCTCACCTTATTTTTGTTTGAATTGAATAGTAACTAAGCCTTTAAATAAGTAGGTATTTTGGAGATGAGTAACAGTGATGAAGATGAATGAAATGATGATCACGATGATAAAGATACTAAAGATGAAGGTAGCACATCGCAAACCCAACAAAATAATATGCTTTTAGCTACAATGGCTACAGTTGTAGTGACATATGCGACAAATTATTTGATAAAAGAACCATGTGGGACATCTAGTTTAACAGGGTGGAAGTGGATGGTAGAATTACAAGAAGGGAATCGGACAAGAACATTTGAAAATTTTTGAATGGAAAGAGAGGTATTTTATCAATTGTGTGATTTGTTACAGACAAAGTATGGCCTTGAAATTGGACAAAAAGTCTCGGTTCAAGAGTATGTTGCAATGTTTTTGTATATTGTTGGCAGTGACATTTGAAACATAAATGTCCAAGAAAGATTTCAACATTCCAGCGAGACTATTTCAAAATACTTCAAGAAGGTGTTAAAAGCTGTTACAATGATGTCCATTGATTGGGTAAGGCCTCCACTGAGAAATGGTGTGCATCCATATATTCAACGCAACTGCAAATATTATTCTCATTTCAAGGTAAATAATTAACTACAAGTGGAACTTGGGTGTTACATATAATTAATGTTGGTAGGATATTTCTAATAATTTATGACTAAAAATATTTTTATTCACTATTTTGTAATAGGATTGTATTGGAGCAATTGACGGAACACACATCAAAGCATATATATTTCCAGATAAGCAACCTCGTTTAATAGGTGGAAAGGGGTATGCGACTTAAAACATAATGGCTGCATGTGACTTTGATATGTGTTTCACATTTTGCTTATCAGGATAGGAAGGAAGTGCACACGATACTTGGATCTTCTTAGATACAATTAGGAATTTTACTTATAATTTTCCAAAACCACAAGGAGATAACTGTTTTATATTTGATTGCTGCAGTAGATGCACCATACTCACATCTTCATATTTATTTTTACATTTATAATTGCTTACTTTAATTTCATTTTGGAATTTTAAAATAGATGAGTTTTACTTGGTAGATGCTGGGTATCCAAACATGAAAGGATATCTTGCACCTTACAAATGAGAGAGATACCATCTAGCTCAATTTGAACATGGTCAACCCTCCCAAAATGCACAAGAAAAATTTAACCAAGCAAATTCATCACTTAGATGTGTAATAGAAAGAACGTTTGGGGTTTAGAAAGCAAGATGACTGATGACAAATGATATCCCACCAAACCACAAATGGCCGACCCAAGTCAAACTTATTTGTGCAACAATGGCAATTCATAATTTCATCCGACGCAGTGAGTTTCGCGATATTACATTTGACTCTTATGATAGATTTATGGATTATGTGCCTAATGAAGAGGAAGGATCTTCGTCTCAACAAGCACGCCATGGAAATTATGTTGCATGTGATGACAACGTGATGGAAGTGAGGAAACATAATATTTGTATGTCAATTTGCAGACGAAATGAGGAGTTCTTTAAATATCTAGGAAGTTTTATTTTTATTGCCTTAATAGTAATTTATTGTATTTTTATTGCAATAACATTTTTTTGTTCCCTTGTGAATTCAATATTTAAAATAAAATAATAATAAAAAATTAGGTAATGTAAAAATGTACCAAATTAGGTACCAATTAATCAACTTCCATTAATGAAATAACTTTTTCAAAATTTAAAAGTGAATAAAATGAAAAAATTATAATTTTTATATTCATTAGGGCAAAAATGACAATTACACAGCAAAATGCTATTTTATAGTTTATTTACCAAACACTACTCTGCTGCTTAAATCTATAATCCTATAGCTACACAAACATATTACCAACTTATGTTCACAACTGTAAGCTATAATCTATAATCACTTTCCCACAACTCTACCAAATGAGGCATTTCACTTACTATTTTATTAAAACTTAGTTACTACTCAAATAAACTCCACTTACAATTTAATTAAACTTGACTTACTATTTAAGACTTCATGGTAAGTAGGTTTTAGTTATTACTTAGTGAGATTCGAATTATAATTTGATTAGATTTCACTTACAACTCAATTAAACCTTATTTATTATTTAATGAATTTCTTTACTATTGCATAAGACTTTACATACTACTCGATTAGCTTTCACTTACTATTTTATTCAACTGTACTTAGGCCTCGTTTGGGAAGTGGCTATTTTAGCCAAAAAGCCAACTAAAACTAGTCACATCACCTCTCTACTTTTCTGTACATCTTTTCGTAAAAAGCCAAAAAGTTACTAAAATAGCATGTTCCCAAACGAGGCCTTACTATTCAATTAAACCCGACTTACTACTTAATGAACTACTCCATTAAACTTTGGTTATTAGTTAATGAGTTTTCACTTACTATCCAATCAAACTTTACTTACTATAAGACACTATTTCAATAGACTCAAGTTACTAGTTAATAAAATTATACTTATTATTTTATTAAACTTGACTTAAAATTTTTAAACCCTACTTTTCTTTTCTTTTTTTTCTTTATTTTAATAGCTAAGTGAAATGATTTTCTAACAAAATTTTCAAATTTATAAATTAGAAGCATCACATTTTGATGACCGGGTACGTTATTTGTCTCGTCCCCTTTGAATTACGTTGGGATTACTCTATTTATAGTGTCGGATTTTAATGCGAGGTTTTGTTAACTGTTGGGTCAATTGTTTTTGTGGACTTGCTTTCAAAATTCTCGTTCTTAATTATTTCGAATCCGAGTTTCACTTGTTTCGGAGGGTGTGAAGTTGGATCCGGGGTGTCTCGGGTTGAGTTAGTAAATTTTCTATCTGGGAGCAAGGCTGCACATGTAGTGAGGTAGGGGAGATATGGGTTGGCTACTGCATTATATGCAGGTACGGAGGAAGGTGCGGGGGAAGAGCACCGCACGTGCGGGGTTGAGAGCCGCACGTACGGGAATAGGTGCCGCACGTGCGGGACGAATTTGAGTTCGAAAATCAGCCTTTTTCTCTTTTCTTGGGCTGTGTGTATATCACTTTTTGCATACCTCTCTCTCTCTCTCTCTCTCTCTCTAAAAACCCATTTCTCTTCATTCTCTCTACATTTACCTACACAAAACAAGATCAAAGCCTTGATTTCTTTAAATCCATTGGAGTTTTGACCCAACATCCTTCACTAATTTTGGAGAGCTAAGCAAGGGCTTTGTTGTGTGCAGTGAAGATTGAGTTTCGACACCGTTGGATTTGGGACTTTCATCTCTTTTCTTCTCCAAAACTTGAGGTAGGATTTCTTAGAGATATGTATATATATATATATATTTGCAAGATTATGTTGGTTTGGAACTCTTTTGGGAAGTGTAGGAACTTGATTTTGGTTCATATGTAGTGATGATTTTGAAAGTAGGTTTATACCTTGTTTTTCTTAAAATTCTTGAGAGCTTGACTACATTGTGAGAAAGGATGCTTTGGAGAGATTTTTTTTTTTTTTTTTTGTAAGATGAAGAAATGCCTAGTTTTGGCAAAAACCTAGAAACTTGAAATTTTTGTGAGAGATGTTGAAAATTTATGGGTGTTTACCTATTACCATGTTAAAATGAATGATGATTGAAAAATCTCTTATTTTATATAACTAATGACAAATTTCATAGAATATGAGAATTGTTGATTTTGGGAAGTTGTTGGTCAAAATGTTGATGTGGTTATGAAATGATTAAATTGTTGAGAATGCATGAAATGTGAGATTGTTGATTATTCATTGAAGGATTTAAATGAACATACGGCTATCATGAGGAATGTCATTGAAAAGAGAATTGAGTGTTGTGATTACTATGGGAACATTGCATGGAATAATTGAAAATGGAAAGGGTGTTTCATGGCATTAATAATTGTTGCATTGGCATTTCAATACTTTTGCTTGTTACAAATATTGAATTGGGATTTAAAACTTTGTATTGAGAAGGAAATGTTGTGAAACAAGATCTCATTGAAATGTTTGGAGTAAATACGTCGGTAAGTCCGGATAGGGGTGTAGATGAAATTGATTAAGTTGGCCTAAGTGTCTAGGTGAAAGACTGAAAACAATCGCGGAGGAGGTACCATGTGCCTTCTGGTTAGCTACCGATAAAGTGAGGATTTGGTAGTGCTAGTTATGCCTACTTGCAGACACCAACCTAGGGATTACCTGAGTCGTATTTACCGTCCCGTGAATTTGGTTTAAAATCATTGAATCTATTGAAATTTCAAGTTTCATTGTGCATGTTGGTTTTCAAATAATAAAAAGAAATGATACATTGCATGGCATGGCATGTACATTTCATTTCATGGAACTTATATAAAATGTATATACTTTGTTAAAAATTTTCTACTGGGCTTTATGTTCACCCTATGGGATCTTGGTGCAGGAAAGGATGTGGCGATTCCGCCGAACTAAGGGTGTGGATGTGCATATTGAGAGCACAAGGCTCTTGTTTTGTTATGATTATATTTTGTAAGCCAAGGGCTATATCTGTATGGGTTCGAGTAACCATTTTTGTGTAATCTTGCTTAAGCCTTGGAATTTGTAGCCCTTAAGGGCATTTATTTATTTTGACTGAATGTTCTACATGCTATAGATTCATTTGTTAGAAATCATTGAATGCATATCCGCATGTAGAACTATTTTGTAAAAAGAAAACCTTATGATCATATATTCAAATGTTGAAGAATCACTTCTGTTTTCATGAAGAGTAGAGATCAATGCACTATTATTGTATATTTTTCTTGGGGTGTTACACACATAATGTTAAAATAAAAGAGAGATAGAGATATAGATAAATTATTACTTGAAAATTGTTTTCAATTCGTAAAATCTAAATCATCCTCTTTCACTTATTCTTTGTAAAAAATATGAAAAAAACACAATCTTGTTCATTATGTATGCAAATGAGTTGAGAGTTCTTCTATATTTTTCTAATTAACTATATTCTTATATAATAATTAATGTTTTCAAAGTGTAGTAGGTGAAAGAAAGTAAATATTGTACATGTATTCATTTATTATCATTAATAAATATTGACAAATGAGAGGTCTTTCTAAGTTATTTTATTCTATTTTATTTTCAATTTATGCTTTACAATATTTTAGATATTAAAAAACATTATGAAGAAAACTTATGAATTTTTTGAAAAAAAAAAATCATAATGGATATTAAATTGATAAAAAAAAAAATCTGAATTTATAAAAGTTTTTAAAAGATTTTTTTTTAACAATAAATTCATATATTTTTTATATAAAATATACAAAATTTATAAGTAATAAATAAAAATAAGAATATCAAAAACTTAAATAGTAATTACTATTTTGAGGTGTTGTAGGTAAGAAAAAAAAGAGTGACTATTTAAATTAATATTTTTAAAAATAGGTTTAAATAACTTACAATTTAAAAATATTTTGTTTAAAAAAAAATTTCTTTTTTATTTATTTATTTTATATTATATCGAAAGTCAAATTGTCACAATAATGACTATTTAAAAAAATTAGTAAATTTTAATAAATTAATATACATATCGTATTTTATTTTTTATAAATCATAACAAGACAAAATATAGAGAAAAATAGTTAAATATGGTGTGTCATTAGTATTATATATTTAAAATTAATTTAAATTGCAAAATATTATACAATTTTCAAGAAATGAAGGTGACCTGTTTAGCGTGTAATATTTTAAATAGTAAGTTTATTGATAACAAATAATAAATGAGTGAATACCAAATAGTAAAGTATGTTTAAATAGTAAGTTGGTATCATTTTTTTTAATTTCAAAATTAACTAAAACTATATATATTTTTTTTTTGAAAACCACCTTACTTTTTCTACCTAATTTTGTTATTTACTTATTCAATGGCTAACATTCATCATATCTAAATCTAATGACCCATATTTTTTATATACCATACATGAAAACCACTTTCATATATAGTAAAAAAAATTTCCCATGGGAGAGATGGTATTAATATCTAATCACATGTGATTAGAGATAAAGTGCTATTTTGTCTTTCACTTTACGAAAATAACAAAGTCACCTTTATATAAAAAGGATTTTTACATAATTTCATAAATTTAATTCTAACTAACTAATATCACTATATAATGCATAAACAAATATAATTTATTTTACATCTCTAATCTAATACTATCACACTAGTAATCGTTTCATTTAATCCCATTATATTAATAATTTCATCACTCAAATAAATAAGACATTTATCTTTGAAACAACAATGTAACATTCACAAATTTATTTATTTTTATTAAATAAAAAGAAAATACATATAAAGAGAATTTAAAAAAATATTTAAATATAAATGAAAATTTTAAATTTTAAGAAATTGTGTGGATTGGTTTGGTTTTGGGAGATAAATTTTCAAAAAAGATTTTGGGAAGAGAGCTTAGAAATTTTTTTGGTTTGTTTAGTTGTATATTTTGAAAATAGTTTTGGAGTATGGGAGTTTGGGATAATTTGATATTTTGTTGTAATTGGGTAGATTTGTGTGAGATAAAAAGTGATTGAGAATTAAAGGGGAGAGAAAAAGTAATTGATTGATGTGTAGGAGAGAGAAAGTGATTTTGAAATTTTTTTTCCAAAATTACTAAACCAAACAAAATTTTAAAAATTTATTTCTCAAAAACAAATCAAACAAGGCCATAAATTTTTATGAACCTATCTCATCCAATATCATTATTGGGCCTCAATCCAACCCAAAGTTGGAGTGTTAGCTCCCATGGAACTGAGTAATTCTATTTTCACACACTATTTACACTATATGAACATCTTTCTCAGTGTACATACTTAATGAATTTGTTTATCTTTTGTTTTACTCATTCCACACACAAAATGTTCCAAATATGCTCATAAATATAATGTGTACAAAAATTTCAACACATTATGTACACACCACAAAAAACATAAACTCCAACCACACCCCTAAGCCTAAGTCAAAACCTAAATCATGCCCTCCACGCATGATATTTTTTTCGACACACTCCAGCAGTTTTCCAACCATATTTACTAAGGTATGCAAAAAAAAAATTAAATCAATAATTTTTTATATTTTTTTACTATTATTCTTCAAAAACTAATACTCTGTTTAGTTTTAAGTTTTCAAAAATATTTTTGTTAATTTTAAAATCTTATTATTATTATTTTAGTAAACTTTTTACATATTTAATCAACCTTTTATTTTTTAGAATCACTTAATTTAGATACATTTAAAAAGTAAATTATTTGCCAAAAATCTTTAAGAAAATAATAAACAAATAAAAAATATATGTACTGAATTTTTATATTTGTGTATTCTTTTTAAGTGTATCTAAATTACGTGAATCCAAAAAAAATAATTAGAATATTAAAAATGTTCACTAAAACAAAAGAATACGGATTGAAATTTCCAAAAATTAATTTTCAAAACTCAAAACAAAACTGAGTGTAAGTTATTGTTATACTATTTTCATTATTCATTCCATATTGACTGGCAACAAGATGGAAATAATTTGGTACTGGTTATCTAAATACATTAAACAAATTCGACAATTAATAACCGAATGAAACAATAATTTTTGATTATGTACTTCCGAACCAAATATAAATTTTTGACATATAACTATTTTTTAAGTTGGTTTTTGAATATATGAATGTTTTCAAAAGTTAATATCTGTATAGGTGCAACATTTTCAGAACTAATTTTTAGAATGATAATTGCGACAATGAAAAAAAAAATACTTCCGAACCAAAAAACTCACCTATTCGTTGCCTAATTTTTTTTTTTATTAACAATCATTTTTTTTTTCTACATCTAAACATTCATTGTTTTGTAAATCCTCCATCATATAAATCAATAATAACAGTGGGGTGTAATGGAACAATATTATAAGCAATGGATAAGGAGTGAAAATTTGAGCAATATCGGTCAAATATATAAGAAACAATGAAGGAATAGTGAAGTGAACAATGATTAATGGAGGGAGTGAGAAAGAAACAAAAAATTTAAGAGTAAGTCGAATGTGTGTATTTTTTGAAAAGAAAATGTGTACCGAGAATTTCCATATAAAAGATGTGTACTAAGAAAATTTAATTTTAAGGATTGATGTGTGTATTGATATCCATATTGGTTATTTTGTTTAGTGGTAAAATTATAAGAAAAAATAAATTCATTAAGTGTGTATACAGAGGGTAAATTCTATTTCCACACACCTAATTAGCTTAAGGCACATCTTTTTTCAATCCACACACCTATTAATTTGATTATCAATTAATTTTCTCAATCCACACACTTAAAATTACAATTACTCGCTTCACTTAAAACTATTGTACACACACCACTAACAAAGCAATATTCCGTAAGGCAACCAGATTTCAGGACTAGCAAAGCTGGAAGGGATGCTACCAAGTATCCTGCCCCTGGATGTATGTGCAATGATTCAAATTCACATTCCTCATGATTCGACAACTCCAATCTTCCCATGTATTGAGGTCTTCATCAGAATGAGTGCATTGAGATGGAGCATGATGAAAACTAAAAGTGTCTATTAGTCAGAATATGGTCTTGAAGTACAACCATTGTAGGAGGTGGCAAAGAGGTCAGCTTTGGAGATGAGCAGTCACTACAATTCACTTATGTTGCCACGGTCCAATATACTTTTCCACTTGCTTATGTACAAATACACTACGAATAAATTTTTTTAGGGTTATAATACCACAATTGATGATATAGCTGCATTTTTTTATTCCTAAGAGAAAAAAGAGAGGCTTGCCTGGGGAAATGGGATAGGAATTTTTCATATTTAAAAAAAAAAAAATCTATTTATTCTTTGTAATGTATCTATGTATGACTGATCAATAAATGTATATATATAGAGAGAGAGGTGTGTATTTCCCTTGAGATTGTATTATATTAGGCTCTTTAATGGTTTTTGATGACGCATGAATTGTATGTTATGTTTTGTGATCTATTTTAAGCAGTGGGTGTTGGAGTTTACAAACAATGGTTGGAGTATTATTTCTAGGTTGTAATGTCAAAGATATTTTGAGAGTATTGTTTTGCAAGTAATAGAGTAGTATAGGGTATGTAACAAGCAAAGTGACAACAATGGAAAAGTTAGGGTCTATTTTTTTTAACTTAAAAGGTGTACATTGAAATCTTTTTGTTTTTAAAAGATGTGTACAAAGAATTTTTATATATAATATTATGGGTGTTGCTAGATATCTATAATGGTCATTTTAATTTAGGATATAATTGTCATTAAATTAAAAATTCATTAAGTGTGTCCCTTTGAGTTAATTAGGTGTGTGGAAATAGAATTTTCCCATGGAATTGGTTAAAAGCAAAATTACCCAAAATACCTCCAGCAGCCAGCATATTCTCTCATTCTCCTCTTGAAGAGTAAGAATGGCAACGGGGCGGGGCGGGGCCGGGGATTGCCTTCCCCATCCCCGATCCTCGAAGCTACAAAATTCCCCGTCCCCGTCCCCGTCCCCGATCCCTTGTGGGGAACCATACACCCCCACATCCTCGCCCCCTAACGGGGATCGGGTTTCCCGACCCTAGAAAATCCCCGCAGCTCTAGCTCTCTCTCTCTCTGTATTTAACTTTCTCTCTCAATAATAAATCATCAACAACATCATTTTCATCATCAACGGCAACATCATCAACAAAAAAAAAGAAAGAAATAAACACAGATAGAGACACATACATGTAACACACAGACATACATGTATACATACACACAGTAACACAAAGACATACATGTAACACACAGATCTAAGATGTGAGATGTAAGAACAAGGAAGTCAACGGTGGCGGGATCTGTTCAGATCTGTCCAGATCTGCCGTGGCAAAAACAGAAGCCGGAGTATAAAGGCTCGGTGGTGGTGCGAAGAAGGATGAGGTAACGGAGGAGGAGGAGGCAAGGGTATGCGTATTGCTGTAGAAGAGGAGATGACGCTATTGCCATTGCGGAGAGAAGAGTAAGTGAGAGAGAGCCGTCGCCATTGTGAAGAGAAGAGTGAATGAGAGAGAGCCGTCGCCATTGCGAAGAGAAGAGTGAGTGAGAGAGAGCTGTCGCCTACTATAGAGAGCAGAGTGAGTGAGAGAGAGTTGCCTGCGAAGAGAAGAGAGAATGAGAGAAAATAGAGGAAAGAAAGAGAAAGACAGACCAGAGGAGAAAGCAAACGTAGGGGGGTTATATATATATGAATGAATAGAAGGATATTATGGTAATTTCATTTCAGAGAGAATCGGGGACGGGGATAGGGCTGGGGCCGGGGACGGGACGGGAACGGAGACGGGAACGGGGACGGGGACGGGTTGGGTTCGGGGCTGTGAAAGTTATCCCCGTTCTCGGCTTGAAACTAATCAGAGATTCAATTTCAAATACCATCTCCGACCCGTAAAAAATATTTTTGAAAGAAAAACTACTCTTATTGGGGACGAGAGGCCGGATCCCCGTTGGGTCCGTTTTAAATTGCCACCCCCACCGGAGAGTTTGTTAGAGAGAGGAAGAGGAGTCTTCATAGAGAGAGAGAGAGAGCGCCACACTTTAAAGACCATGTATGCGTGATCCGAAACCATTTTCACACCCATTTTCACACCGTTTAAGATCTTTAAATTCCTCATCTTTACGTCATTCACACGCTGACTCTCTCTCTCTCTAACCCACCCACCAGACCTCCTCACATATTCACCATTCCCTTCCTCAGATCTGAATCAATTAGCCTCCACAATTTTACCCTTCTCTCTATACCCCCCCATTTCACACGTTAATCACACATTTATACATTGTTTTTATGTGCAATTCATTGTATTTACAAACTATTTCCACTGATCTATCACAATAGTTTACACTTTACACTCCAAGTTTGCTAATTTATTCCATATTTTTACTGGGTTTTTCTTGATTTGATCTGGGTTCTTTGTTCGAGATCTTGGGTTTGTTAGATCTGGGAATGAGTTAGCTATATATGTTGTAGTTAGATAGATTTTGTATTGTATATGTTTCTCATGACAATGCCGTCGGGAAATATGGTTGCATCCGATAAAATGCAGTTTCCGGCAGCCGCTGCTGGCGGTGGAGGCGGCGCTGCCGACCTCTTCCACCATCGGCAGTGGTTCCCCGATGAGCGAGACGGGTTTATCTCGTGGCTGCGTGGCGAATTTGCTGCGGCCAATGCGATAATCGATTCTTTGTGTAACCATTTGAGTATGATTGGTGAGCCTGGAGAGTATGATGGGGTAAATTTCTGTATACAGCAGAGGAGGTGTAATTGGAGTCCTGTTCTTCAGATGCAGCAATACTTTTCGATTGCCGAGGTGTTATACTCATTGCAACAGGCGGCTTGGAGGCGGCAATCGCGGTTTTTTGATCCGGTGAAGGTGCCTGGGAAGGAGTATAAGAGGTCTGGTTTTGGGTCTAGGCAAGGACAGAGGGTTGAATACGTGAAGGAAAGCCATAATTCTAATAATGTAGAGTATCATAGGTATGATGCCAATGTTTCTGCTAATTTGGTGAGTTTGGAGAAAGGAGATAGGGTAGTTGAAAAAGGGGAAGAAGCGAAATTGGGCGGTGAAGTAGTTAATTCGGATGATAAAGTTGTGGCAGTTGCAGAGGATAAAAAAGGTAACAATTGAATGAGTCATTACTCTGTGGGGTTCATTGATTGATCACTAGTTGAACTTTAATTAATACTCGTTCATGAGTTTTTTTAGTTTATAATTGAAGCACATTTACCTTTTTGCCAAAAAAAGTAGCACATTTATATCTGCTATATACGTGTAGTTTTTGTATTGATTGTATTGGTGGGTTTGAACAGTTATATAAGATAATTATTGTATTGCTTATCAGTAACCATTTTATATTACGCCTGCCCTTTCAAATTTGAATGCCGTGAGTTCAAGAGAATGTCTACATAAATATGCATTCATCTAGGAAAATGTTATTGGTTGCTGGATTAATTTTTCCATTTTCTTTTTTCTGGTCATACATAGCTAGCTGCCTTCATTTATCAATGTGTTATCCCATCACCATTGTGACAATGCGCTATATTCCCTGGAAGGTTATTGTGGAACTCTTTTGTTCTTTGGTTGATGTGCAGGCAGTAAGCACACAATGGTTCTGCAAGCTTGTATGCAAGGAACTTATGCTTTTCGTGTAATTTTAGCTTTAGAAAATAATTAGTTTTTTTCTCTTGTTAATTAGATGTATGTAAAGCTGCAAATTTCTTAACAATTTTGATAATGTAAACATGTCAATATATGACACTTATTATGCTGTGTATTGAGTAGTAGGTTTTTTTTTTTTTCTTTCCGCCTTATAAAGTCTTGAAAAAGGCATAACATGATGGTGAAATGGCAATACATAAATATACCAGCAGGATACAATTTCGTTTATTAGCGTCAATATGCAGATATTCGTCTATTTCTTGCAGTCATGTTCTATCATGGCACCAACATAATATTATCCAAGTGCATGATCACCATCCTTCAAGATCACTACCTACCTGTAGTATTTTAGTTCTGGGAAAATGCCACTATTTTTTACTTTCAATATGAGAGGCATGACAAGTTTTTGAAGTTGGTTGCTTTGTATTAAACTCTTAAGTTATTTACCACCATTTTTTAAAACAAATAAATAAAAGTGACTCTGCGCTAGAGAGCAGTTGTTATTCGATTCCCATAACACATGGTAAAAAGAAGTAAATATAAAAGAATATTAAACGGAGCACTCAGCAGAAAGATTTTAAATATGAGAAGTCCAATAATAATATGTTGATCTTACTATATTTGATTCAGTTACAAAAGAAGCAAATGACTAAGCATTGAAGAAACTTTTAAAATAAAAAAAAAAATTCAAACTGACTGACATGATAATGCCTTGTACTTCTGAAAAATTGTGGTGCAATACTGACTTCTAGTGTTTGGTGTAGGAGCAGATGTTGTTCCAAAGCCTCAAGCAGATAGTTGTGTCAAGAGTTCTGGCGATTCACATGGAACCACATCTAGTAATTCAGAAGTTGAGGTGGAGGGTCATGATGAGGGATGTGCCTCAGACTCTAAAGGTTTTTCTTTTATTTATTTATTTATTGAACTATATAAAGTGTGGTATACTGATTAATTAGAGTGAATGCCCAAAGCTGTTTGTAGTTTCTCAAAACTGCTAACTCATTAATTATGGGTCAGATATTTTCCTATGCATAAAAATTCATATGATGCATTTATCTTGAAAATGTTAATCATTGTCCCACTCCCTACTTTCTCCCTTTCCTGATGTTGCTACTACTAGAATGGCATTAGCTTATCATTTAATGTTTCTCTCTCTCTTAAAGGACCTTGCAATGTGCCTATGGAAAATGATTCCCATTCTATTCAAACTCCACATGAGAAGCAGAATCTCACAATTATTCCAAAAACTTGTGTTGGCACGGAGATATTAGATGGAAAGGCGGTAATAATCCATTACTCTTTCAGATTTATAAAAGAAAAGCATTTACTCTTCAGTGTCATTTTGTCTTGTCCTTTTATTTAGCTATTCTTTACTTTGTTTCTTTTTTTTTTTCCTTAAACTTCTGAAAGTACCAGTTTTTATCTGTAGGTTAATGTGGTTGATGGAATGAAACTGTATGAAGAATTGTTAGATGCCTCCGAAGTTTCAAAGCTTGTTTTGTTGGTCAATGATTTGAGAGCTGCAGGGAAAAGAGGGCAATTTCAAGGCAAGTTTCCCAATGCATTCTTGTTAGTTGATGGCGTTTTATTTTTCCTATAAAACTTCTCATATAATTTACATATGGTCATCTGAAGGTTTGTTCCATTAGAAATTTGATTTCCTATTTCATTCCATTATAACAACAAACCTTTAATATAAATATCTGTAACTTTCACCCCTATAGTTTAGGGGACTTTTGGTTGGCATACTTTTGCGAGGGATTCATTTTGTGTTGGTTGAACTAAACTATTATGTAATGGGTTTATTATTTTCTCTGGATGGTGGTAAGAAGGTTGGGAGTTTTATAGGATAGGACCATGGTTGTGGGGAGGTGAGTGTGGAGCCAGCCTTGGACAAAGAGGGAGTGGCAATATAGAACCTCTGAATTGCCAGAGGGAGAAAGAAGTTAATTGCTGGCTTCTTCATGCATGGAGTTCTCTTTATATTAAATAATCAAACCATGGGGATTGTTGGGGCTAGCTCAACCATGCACAATATCCCATGATCAAGAACATGAGTCTCATCCCCTCGGTTCAACAATCTGAATGTTTGTCAACTACCAACTATAGTCATAATTAGACCTTGGGGTTGTTTCGTGGGGCTGGAATGGTAGGTGTTTAAAACCTTAAGATTGTGGCAAAGATGCTTTAGTGGTTACATATGATGCTGTTTCTAGGCACGGCATTTTAGTCAACAACTTGTCTTCTTGTGGAGTTCTCTCTTAGATTGGTCAACATGCAAACCACCTTGAGGGAGGGGGAGGTGCTAGGCATCACAGATTCTCAAACCCTTGATTTTAGCTTCCGGGTCACAAATCCTCTAATGATTTTGAGTACTAGGGCCATAGCTTGCCTGGGCATTCCATGGCCGAAGACCCAACCCTCGGGTTCCTAGGCTCTTCTCCCTAGTTTAGGCATCCATGGTAATGCCCAAAGTGCCATGTAAGAAAATATTTAGATGTCTGTCTTGATGGTGGAAAATTCCACTCAGCTGAGTAGAGGGAGGGGGGTCAAGCCAAGTATTGTGGAGATGGGTGTGCTTGACGGGAGAATGAGTGTGTATGAGGCATGAGGGCACGCTTTGGTGGAGAGTCACTTGACTGAGTTGAGGGAGTATCAATGTACCACTGTTAAGTGGAGAGTCATTGGCCTTGGTGAGCGTGGCCTCATCCCTTGGTGCCATGGCTGGACTCTAGAGCACAGTGTGTTATTAGGCCAGAGTTACCATACTTGGTGGCCCATGTGCCCTCACTTAAACTAGACCTTCATGAGCTCCAGTGTACATGTTGTGGAGACCAAAGATTTTAAAGGTGAATGTGTAACTCCAGGCTTTTTACCCCTCATGAAGCGAGGCGCAAGTTTTAAGACATTGAGGTGTAAGCATTTCGAATTTAAAATTTAAAATTTTAATATTTAATGACTTAAATATTTTAAAATAGTCAAAAAAAAAATTAAATAGAAAAGGTATAAATACTTTTCTCCTTAAAGGTATCGAACATTTCACTACAGAGAATGAAGGTTGCTTTCATTGAAAGTGAAATTGACGTTATTAGCTTTAGTGATTGAGCTTTTCACTTGAGCAGTGTTGTGAAAAGAGCGCCTAGGCGCAAAGCGTGGCGAGGTGCACTGTCTGCGCCTGAACAGGTCCCAGGCGAGGCGCTTTAAGTTAGGCGTGCACCTTAGCCGTGACTTGAACCAGGCGAGAAAGGCGCAAGGCTCACGCCTAGGTGCAATTGATTGTTTAAGAGGTAGATCTGATCTAATGGCTGTAGGGGTGTGTTCGAATGGCTCTTAACTACAGAGGATTACAACTCATGTACCATATGAGCCAAATACGACTCAGATGAACCCTAATCTGTGTCGTCTCTTCCTCTCTTGCCTCGCCTTGGACTTCGACTGGGCTGCTGGACTTAGACTGCGACTTGGACTTGGACTTCGGCTTCGCAGGTATGCGACAACTTCTTCTTCTTCTTCTTCTGCCTCGACTCTTCTGCTTTGATTTCAGTTCTTTTTTTTTTTTTTTTTTTTGGGCTTCGACTCTCTCCTTCTCGCCTCGACTCTTCTCGCTTCTCGACTGACTTGATTATGTTTTTTTTTTTTTTTTTGGGCTTCGACTTCTTCAGGTGTGCGTGTGTTTGACTTTGACTCTCTCTCTCTCTCCTTCTTTTTTTGGCTTCGAGTGCTCTATTTTGCTTTTTTTTTTCTTTTCAATTATGCCTTTGAGTTGAGTCTCTGAAAAAAAATGTAAGAGAAGAATTTACAAAATTTACAAATAATTAATAAACACATTGAAAAAAATACAATGAGTTGGTCTTTTTTTTTCCTTTATCTGTTAGGAGAAAAAAATTACAAATAATTAATTAATACAATGTGTTATTGGTCCTTTTTTTTTTTCTTTATCTGTTAGGGAAATTTTTTTTACAAATAATTAATTATTCACAAATAATTAATTAATACAATGTGCTATTGGTCTTTTTTTTTTTCCTTTATCTGTTAGGGAAAAAAAATTACAAATAATTAATTATTCACAAATAATTAATTAATACAATGTGCTATTGGTCTTTTTTTTCCTTTATCTGTTAGGGAAAAAAAATTACAAATAATTAATTCATCACACATTACATTACATTGAAATTATTTTTCATTTATTAAATTTGTTGTGTAGAAAATGACATCGGAAAGTAATAAATTTTCCAATTATTTTCCATTTATTGTTTTCCTTTATCTTAGTAGTTAGTACTATGAATGATTAGTCTATGTTAATTTTTCTATTTTTTACTAAGACAGTACGCCTTACTTCAATAAAGCCCGCGCCTCGCCTTGCGCCTAGGCCCCGAGAGACCTTTAGCGTCTTAATGCGCCTTGAGCCTTTAAAAACACTGCACTTGAGCATTAACTTTGTATTTTTTGTTCATTGTTAATAAACTTAATTTTTTCTATAGAATATAGTCACAAAAGGATTCTTTTTTTATTTTTGACTTTTTGATACTATTTACTAGATTAAATGTAACAAGAGTTTAAGGCAACCTCTTCATATGCGTACTCATCATATGCTTATGTGCGAAAGGCATACATGGCGCATACCATAGATTGTGATGTGCAAACCTTTAGGGAGAGTAGCCTAAAAATCAAAGCCTTGATGCGTTTTACCTTAGCCTCAAGACAAGGCGAGCATGGAGGCAAGGCTCATTAAAGCCTTTGAAAACTTTGGTGGAGATAGCGTGGCCGTTTTGATGATTTGCCACCTGGAGATCTATGTATTAGTTTTGATGATGACTGGATGCCAATGAGGCTGATACCCATATACTTTAGTTGAGATAAGCTATTATCTAACTGATTCATAAGGCCTAGAACTTCTACATAAAAACAAAGGGTGAATTTGGTATTGTTTTTGTTATTTGTTTTCTATTGTTGAAAATAGAAAAACAAAAATTGACACGGAAAATTTTTTGCCAAACTGTTTTTGGAAAAATTTTCTGAAAAACATGCATTTTACAGAAAACCCTTTTAATTTGTGTTTTTGAATTTTTGAAATAGTTTTCACACAAAAATGAATGTTATCAAATTTTCATTTTCCCCCCTAGAAATACAACACATAAAAACAAAAATGAAATGGGCCTATTTAGATGTGTTTTTGTTTTCTGTTTTCATTTTCTAGGAAGCTTGCTGTCGAACTATTTTTGAAAACTATTATTGATATTTATTTTTGAGAACAACACACTTTTAGGAAATGCCAAGAAGTTGTTTTTGAATTTTCGAAAACTATTTTGGCATAAACATGAAAATGATGGATTTATCAAAAAAATAAAAGAAAAGAAAATAAACATGAACATGATGGGTGTTTTCAAAATTTTCATTGTTTTTTTTTCCGAAAACAAAAAATTTAAAACAAAGAAGATGAAAAAAAACCAAAGAAGCTTGAGATTATCAAAAATGAAAGTAATACCAAATGGACCTGCATCACGCATGTTGAGGTTTATGAAAATGTTACTTCATTTTTCTCGTGTTGTTCCTGCATTATTATCAAATTATTAGCAGACTTGCTATAAAAAATATTCACTGCTTCGTGTTCTGATTTTTTAAGGGCATTCCTAAAATTTTGATTGAAAAATCTATATAATTTGTGGTAGATTGGTAGTTGAATTTAGGGGTTGTTGGGGGTGTTCTAAATAAGTGCACTTTTTGACTTTTTAGACTAAAATGTTGAGGAAAAAAAGATGGTGGTTTGGGATAACTTTTTGACTTTTGACGAAAAAATATGTATTAAAAAATTGTATAAATTAGTATATAGGAGAAGCTTCGGCAGAGTAAGCAGTACGGTGGGCAGAGTAGTATATAGGAGAAGCTTGCCTCCTTTTCGGGTATTAAATTGGACGGTGCTATTTGGCCCGTGGGGGCCCACCACGGGTCCCGTTTTGTTAATCGGAGCCGTTCAATGTGTAGAACTTGTTGAGTACTATATGCTTGTAAAAAATCACGTTAATTGGATATCGATAGCTATCTGATCGGATTAGTTTTTTGTCAACCGTTAACTATAACACCATCCATTTTTTTTATACAAAACTAATTTGATTATGTAGTTAGCGATATCCGATTAACATGATTTTTTACAGGCATATAGTACTTGGCAAATTCTACACATTGAACGGTTCAAATTATCAAAACGGAACCCATGATGGCCCCCCATAGGCCGAACAACACCGTCCTGTGCAAAAAAAATTTTCCACCTGCGTGACCATCACTTACCATTACTTACCTGGCCTATGTACAGTGGCTTGTACTTGGCCTGTGTAAAGGGGATTTTTTTATATATATATTTTTTGGTGAATAGTGATAACTTTTTTGCTTTTTTAGTAACTTTTTGTATTTTTTAGTGTATGCCAAACCAGGCCTTAGTGTTACATGAACTCTTCTATTCCTCCCATTATACTGTGTACATTGAATTCATGGTAGTTGAATTTGGTGCAGCATAGATTCTTCTATTCCTCAGTGTACATGTGTCCACCGTGTATATGACAAGGTAAGGGAGAGAATATGTGTCTGACACCCAAACCCAAGTTAGATGCGTGGACCTCTAATTTTTGTAAAGAAAACTTTCTAGCCTATGATACATGTGGGAAGTAGAAATCCCCCTTTTCTCCTAAATCCCATATAATTATATTCATAATAATTAACATCTTATGTCATAATAGCATACAATACTTTATACATTTAAATATTCCAGACACGTCTACGTACTTGTACCCAATCTTTGGATACATGTCCCAATATCCAAATATTTAGGCTTGGGAAGCTCTAACGCTTGGACACACCCTCACACGATAGTCATACCGAGTCCATGCAACAAATTTATCACTATGCAACTTGGATTTGATTCGTATGTAGTTTGAAGGAACACAGTAATTGAAAGAACATTTGTAGCATCACTTGGTGCACACCTCTTGCTATTTCTTGTTGTTAATAGTTGGAACGATGATATCTTGTACCTTTTTTGTCTTCTTTTATCTTTTCTTGGTCTCTTTCATAGACTATCAAAAATACTTAAAAGCAAACCTAACTTGTACATTTGTCTTTTGTGCCTTCGGCATGTAATATCTCACAAGAAAGGGTTCAAGTTGATCAAGATGTCTTGACTTTTGTAGATTTTGTGGAGAATTTGATTAGTTAGTTTTTGTTTGGGCCCTTTTTGGGTTCGTTAGTTTTTGTATTATATGCATTGACTTGATACTTCTCTAATAAATTTTGATTATTTATCTCCCCCTCCCCCCCCCAAACAAAAAAAAAAAAAATCCTTGAAAAAGGTTAAATTGCCAGGAGATTAACAGCTTGCCTATGTTACATTACATCAAATCGGGTGTATATATTGAAGAGTCTGATTAATCTAATTCTCATGTCCAAAGGACATCAGGACATGACTAGATTTCATATTGCTAAAAATTTGTTTAAGGGTAAAATGGTGATTACAAACTAACATTGTATATTTTATGCATAAAATGCAAGTTTTATGCATAATTATGGCTTAAACTCAACTGCACAAGCATACTTTAATGAGTGCATATCCAATTAGTCATGCCAGACACATACCATATTCTTATGTAAGTGTCAAGTATCCGACACGGATACATCACAAATTTAGAAGACTACTGTAACATAGTGTCTTGCAAATAAGTACCTTTCACATAATTTTGTTGTTATTTTGAAATAAATGTATATGGATGTTGAGTTTGAATAGTTTTTGAACAAGATAAGAATTATTTTATTCAATTCTCGTGTGGTTTCTTGTCAGTTACTACAATAACAATTGACAATTGTTAAGTATAGCAGGATTTTGTGTGGGTTCAATTAATAATCCTAGGACTGTCAAAGATACTAAATAAGCTTCTAATAGAAAAAATGTCAAAAAAAGAAAAAAGAAAAAAAAGGAAGCTTTGCTTAAATCTTCTTATAATAAAGTTTTATAATTGTTACTTTATATATGTTTAATCCTTGTGTTTGTTTCGAAAATATAAAATTAAAATATATTGTGATTTTTGCTATCATAAATTTGACAATAGAAAGATCACTTCATTGACCTTCAATTCCACCCCTTAATAAAATTCTGGTTCTGCCACTGGCCAATAGTGCATTCTTCTGTAGAGATTTCATGGTGAATTGCATTTTGTCCCAGAAGCCTAGTTTTTATTAGCTCCTATAGATGTCCCCACTTCAAATTATTTGTCCTATTTTCTCTGGGGCAGGAAAGGTTGGGTGTGGCTGGGACTTGGGGCAGGATATAAATAAGATTAAGGAATTAAATGAGAGCAGGGTACAAAAATAATAATTGAAAAAAAAAGAAAGCAGGCGACATTGGTCCAAAAGTGTACTCTCTGCGAAGTATGTTATACAAACATGTTATAAGCATGTTTGTTCTTTTTTCTTTTTAAATATTTTTAGCCACTGCATTTTGCTAGTTGAATGCATATATGACTGGTTAAAAAAGAACTTTTCCATATAGATGGTTAATAATGAGTGTCATACAATGCCTCTCTTCTCCAAAATTGTGCCTCAAACTAAGTTCATAGAATAATCAAATTTATTAAGGTGGCTGATATCTTTCCTTTTTACTTGCACATAATTGCTTCTCTTAAACTAGAATCGCATCCTGACATTTTTAACTCCATGTGTGTCTGTGTACATTGCCAACTATCATTCAGTGCAGTTTGGATATTGAGCTCTGTAAAGTTGTGTTTTTCTGCTTAAGTTTCAGTTTCTGCAAAATGTCAATAATTGTTATGCTTTTGTTTCTCAAGAAGCAGGACAAACATTTGTGGTTTCGAAGAGACCCATGAAGGGGCATGGAAGAGAGATGATTCAATTGGGCATTCCGATTGCAGATGCACCTCCTGAAGATGAAAATGCAATGGGGACCTCCAAAGGCATGTTATCTTGTTTTATTCTCTCTCTCTCCCTCTCTCTCTTCTTTGTCAATAGATTTTGTTATGTTTTGTCTTAATCATGTCTTTTTAGTATTTGAGATGAAATTTGCAGATCGAAAAATGGAATCCATCCCTGGCTTGCTGCAAGATGTTATTGAACGCTTAGTTGGCATGCAAGTTATGACTGTGAAGCCAGACTCTTGTATTATCGATATCTTTAACGAGGTTGCTAGTTGTGATGTTAGTTTCAATAGTTTTGGAAATTAAGCATAATGTTAAGTAGGCCTAATTGTGTGCCTCTTGTTTTTAGGGTGATCATTCGCAGCCGCACATGTGGCCAGCATGGTTTGGAAGACCTGTGTGCCTTCTGTTCTTGACAGAATGTGACATGACTTTTGGGAAAGTAATTGGAATAGACCATCCCGGGGATTATAGAGGCTCTCTTCAGCTTTCTCTTGCACCTGGGTAATCTTTTTCAATCTCTTCAGCCCTTCCCCCCCTATATATAATATATATATTGTGGGTGTTTGGAAAGTGGGTTTTTATGTAGGTTTTTTTAGTTGTAGGATATTATTAAAGAAATTTTTTTTTGTGTTTAGGAAGGTAGTTGGGTTTTTTTGTAATTGGATGTGATGTTTGTGAGAGAAAAGTGAAATGATTATGGAGTTGGATGTGATATTTTGTTTGGATTTGTTTTTTTTGGTTTTGCAAAAACTTTGTCTTTTAGTGAAAAAAATAAAAAAAAAACCCACAAAAAATTTTCCCCAAACACCGCCATTGTTTCTTACTCATCTTGTTAGTTTTAATATTGGTTGAGTTAAGGAATATGGACACGGACACGCCGACATGACATGTGGGAGACACTACAAAATATGCAGTTTTATATATCCTTTATATGAATGCTTAATTAAAAAATAATAATAAAAAATACTGACATAACACTAATTTATAAAATTTGAAGGATGATATATTAATAGGTATAAATCTCAATTGTTTTTCTTTTATCATTGCTTAGTGATGCACATGTATGTTCCCCAAGTGTCTAGAACGTGCCTGGTTCTAATTTTTTTATTATTATTTATCTTTTATAAAAAATAATAGGATTTTTGGACTTGTATCTGACATTTATCGCCTTGATGGGAAGTGTCTGATTAGTGTTGGTGTCCAACAAGGCGGACATGATAGCCTTCTTAGAAGTGTGCCTCTTAGGTTGGGATTAGTGCTACAAGTTTAATTTTAACTCTCTCATGCTTGTTGGCTGCCTTTTATTTATTTGGGATCTGCTGCATTAAGTTCTCCTTCTATTTTCCTGATTTAACTCTACCTGTGAATGTACAGATCCCTGCTAGTAATGCAAGGAAAATCTGCAGATTTTGCCAAACACGCGATTCCCTCCCTCCGTAAACAGCGAATACTCATTACCTTCGCAAAGTCACATCCAAAGAAAACCATATCCGGTGACGGGCCACGACTTCCTTCAGCTGCAGTAGCACCATCTCACTGGGGCCCACCACCCAGTAGGTCACCGAATCATCATATTCGCCATCCTGTGCCGAAGCATTACGGGCCTGTCCCAACAACTGGAGTATTGCCTGTGCCACCCATTCGCCCACAGTTAGCACCACCTCCAAATGGAATCCCGCCACTTTTCATGCCTGCCCCAGTTGCTATCCCACCAGCTTCGGCTGGATGGTCGGTGCCGTCTACAAGACATCCTCCACCTCGGCTGCTAGTACCAGGCACTGGAGTTTTCCTTCCCCCGCCTGGTTCAGGTAATTCATCAACTCAACAATTACCATCAACTATGACGGCTGAAACAAACTTTTCTGCGGAGACAACCAACCCTGTGGCTGAAAAAGACAATGGTTCAGGGAAAACAAATGGTAACGGTAGTGCTTCTCCGAAAGGTAAAGTAGATGGGAAGATGGCACAGGAAGACTGCAATGGAAGCGTTGATGGAACTGATTAGAGAGAAGAGAGGATGGTATTCTTTGGAGGAAAGGGGGGTAAGGCTGGAAAACTACAGTGAGTTAAAAGCAAATGTAAAAATCGCGGAAAAAAGTTGGAGACTTGATGAGCATATTACCAGTCAGCAAAAGGGGTTGGGGGGTAACCATCAGTGCTCTTTTACTAATTCCTTACGCTTTCTGTTCCCTTTTTGTTATTTTATATATTGTATGAACTCTTACATCAGATGAGGAACTCATTTTCAATTCAAGTATTTTCACGGAAAATTTACTTGCTCATTGAGTTACTGGCTGAAGATTTGTAGCTCTTTTTTTTCTCATGAAAAATTTAGTCACTTGTGTCATTGGCTGAAGATTAGGGTTTGGTACCCGATTCGGCATATGCTGATATTGGGTTGGCTAAGTGTTAAATTTTATGCTTTTAAAATGCATCAATTTTTTTGTTTCACGTTGGACCCAAGTTCTAGTGACTCTTGACTGGAGGGTGCAGAGCAGCAGGGTTTAGGGCTTGATATTCATGTTAGGTCTTCATGTGATCATTTGTTTGTTTGTTTGGTTGTTTGTTTTTTGGGTGTTTTTTTTTTGTTTTTTGTTTTTTATCTTCCCGTTTTTGGGCAATCTCTTTTCTCTGATTTTTCATAGAAACAAATATTAGGCACTAGATTTTGTGGATACATTTATTTTGGCAAATTCGTTGGCAACTGCTATGATTTTATGCCAAATTTGGTAACTACACCTCTCAAGCAAAGAGGGTTAATAAGAGTATGTTGATGGCTATGGCTTTGATGGTTTTGTGACATTGATTGCTGCTCTCTTCATTTTCTATTTTGTGGAGTTTGGAACTTGGGAATAAAATTGCTTTGAAATTTTAACAGTACATGTTCGAGAAATACCAAATTTTAGGGGTTCATACTTGTTATGTTATGGCAAATGTTTGAGTGCCTTGGCCATTGGTTAATATTGGAATTAGATTAAAAAGTATCTTAAAAACAGGTAAAAATATTACAAATTATATTTGAATTTATTTATAATAAGAAGTGTCTTGCGTTTTTTTAATTTTTTTAGTCTTTTTCTTGTGCTCTAGGAGTAGGCGTGATAAATGAACCACATGGCTTGAGTTTGACTAATTAGAAGCTTGTTCAAACTCTGTTTGTTAAGTAAATAAGTTAATCTTGAACACATTTTAGAGCTCGCAAACTAAACTTGAACGTTCAATTGCTTGTTCGGTTCGGTTCAATAAATTTAAAATTATATAAAAATTTCAATTTATTTGAGCTTGGCTTGTTAAAAACTCATTTGAGATCAATTTGAAAGTTTAATGAACCCAACTTGAATAAATTTTAAAGCTCATTAAAGTTTTCAAATCAAACTTGAGCAATTAACTTCCTTGCCTGGTTTGGCTAATTTGTCACCCCTACCTAAGAGCACTTGGTAGCAAGACCTTATGTTATATTTGCTAAACAAAACTAAATAGTAATTATTTAGCTTTAATACATACTAACAACATTAACCAGTCTATGTTTGTTTGGGAAAGATGACCTTAAGATTGGATTAATATCATAACAAAATATAATTTCACATTTGACTAAGAAAATTAGAATTCGTTTACGAACAGCTCCGATATTCAACCGGGCATAGAATGAACGATAAAATGATGTGCGCATAGTATTTTAAAGGTTTTTGAAAAAAATTATCTAAGAAAAATTCTTTCATAAATATGGAATTGAAACTTAGAATTATTCTAAAAATCTCACAAGTTTTGGCTAAGAGTAAAAAATTTGAGATAGGAAAGATGTGCTTCACTCCCCCTTAATTAAATCAGTATGAGCATGTCACTCAAGAGTATTTAGTATCCACATCATTCGTCTAGAGTTGTCATATTGTTCATGCATTTTTTTTTTCT
Source organism: Camellia lanceoleosa (assembly GCA_025200525.1). Classification (NCBI taxonomy): domain Eukaryota; kingdom Viridiplantae; phylum Streptophyta; class Magnoliopsida; order Ericales; family Theaceae; genus Camellia; species Camellia lanceoleosa. The sequence goes on along the minus strand of CM045769.1, from coordinate 29,094,180 downwards.
TTTACATTATTTAAAAAAATTTGTACGCTTGATATTTAAGTCCACTAAGAGCATCTGCATCAAATTCAACAAATTTTGAGTCAAATCATAATAAAAAATCTACTTTTGTATTTTAGCTAGCATTTTCAATTCATCAACCTCTCTATTCTAAAATTTAGTTTTATAAAATATTTATCTTTATTGGGTGGTCAACCTGATAGCTTGACTAGGTCGTCGATCACTTGGTGAAATTATTACCCTTGGAAATGAGCAAGGTTTCAAAATTCCAGTATTGTCTTTGCTTGTACTTTGCTCATGCCTTTTCTCCTCTTTTATTTTGAATTGAATTGGACCAACTTTAAGCATGCAATCTTAAAATTAAACTTCACTATGGTACAACTTCTGACCTTCACTTAAAATGTTCTCAACTGTTTGGCTTTGGGTTGCTTTTATGTAATAATGAAAAATGAGAAAGGGCCAACAACAAATGACAACCAAAACTAACTGAAACTCCCAAAACAAAACAAAACAAAAAAATCAATAGTGTGCAAAAGTGAAAAAACCAGATCAGGAAAAGTTATGGTTAAACAATGACTTGCAGCTTCTTCAACCTTAACTCCCTCACTCCTTCAATATTGATAAGAAAATCATTTATCAGAAAACATTCAGAGGCAAAGCCAAACAATGGCAAAGCCAGCTAATCTTCTCTTCCAGGCTTTATAACAGTGATGCAATAGCATTTTTATTTTCAGCCCAAAAACCCAGTTGATGAAGTTCATTAGAGTTAACTGAAAATATGAAATTGATGTGGAATTGATTTTTACCAAACGAACACTTAAATTGTGGGACTTTAAGAAGAAGAATTGATGCTGGGTAACCCAAATCTTACATATATATTTTTCTGTTTAGGTAGAGTTGCTTTTGTTTTAAGCCAATGTTCTATGTTAATGTTGGTTTAGCTAAAAAATAAAATAAAAATTGACATCCTAATGATAGGACGATGTTTCAAAAAAAATGTATAAAAATGACAGAAAAAATCATTCATAAAAAAAAAAGAAAAAAGTTAAATGCAGTAATTTGTCAAAATTCGAAGTCCTTGCACTTTATTAATAAGTTAATAGCTCCCTCCCTCCATTATTTAATATATATATATATATGTCCTTATTTAGTAAATAAATATTGAGTGCAACAGTGATACCAACCGATCAACAAAATAACTGTAAATGAGATTAGACGGACATTTATAATGTAAAATTCACTATTAATTGGTGATACTAGCATGCAATATTATCGTTATATCTAATTTTACTCTTACTTAAAAGTTGAATATTACCAAAGATAAATAGAGAATGGTGAATTATACTAACAGTCCCTATAGTTTAGAACTCATTTCACTTTGACCCTTGACTTTTCAATTGTAACACATTTGACCTTGAATTTTGAATCTTACTCTAAATAAGGACAATAGAAGATACCATTGCTCGATTTCAAGGGCAAAGTCGTCAATTTGATAAAAATATATACTAATTTGACAAAAATAAATGTTAAAAAAATATTTTTGAATTTGTAAAAATTATTTCTACCCACTAAAGATAAAATTATGTAAAATTGATAAATCTTTTAAGCATTTATTTATTTATTTATTTTATCAAATTAATTTTTATTATATGTTTGGATGATAATCATGTAATGTGTGGTTGTTAGGCTTTTAATGTATAATCAATATGTTTAATATACGAAATATTTTTTGATTTAATGGATTGGTTTAATAATGATATTAAAGTAATCACTATATTTGAGTTTTGAAAAAATAGAAATTAATTTAATGAAAATAAAAACAACCATCCATTACATGATCATCATCCAAACACATAATAAAAATCAATTTGGTAAAATAAATAAATAAATAAATGTGTAAAAGATTTATCAATTTTATATAATTTTTTTTTGGTGGGTAAAAATAATCTTTAAAAATTCAAAAATATTTTTTTGACATTTATTTTTGTTAAATTAGTTTATATTTTATCAAATTAACAATTTTGCCCTTGAAATTGAGTAATAGTATTTTTAATTGTCTTTATTTGAAATAAAATTCAAAATTTAGAATTGTGGGAGCCGTATAATTAAAGGGGAGAAGTCCGATACGCACAGAGAGCCGGGTGTTAAACGGCTCCATTCTGCTCTGCCGAGACGCCGAGTAGGACTCTCGGGCCGAGTATACTGGAAAAAGCACGTCAGGATAAATAAAAGAATAAATAAACGATTTAAAAGTAGACTCTTGCCCGAGGTTTGGAAAATGGCTATAAATACAAGAGATTGATTTATAAAGGTATGTAAGAATTACTTCTAGAGACTTAGCAAGCAAGCTTTCTTGAGAGGAATCGACTTGTCCGTCGGAGTGCTAATTAGCACCCCAATAGGAGTTTGTATTTTGCGGTGACTAGCAGAGGCTCATTGGCGTCTTCAGGATCTGAAGAGTATTTCCAAACCACATTCTCCACAATTGGCGTCTGTGGAATACTCAAACATATCCATGGAAGGCGTGACCGAAGATCCTCCGATAGCCACCGACGCCATCGCAGAAGACGACCTCACCCCAAATGAACATGCTCGGAAAGAAACCATTGCGGCACGACGCACCTTGCGCTTCGACTCGCCAACGACTTCAGCACAAGAAACAATGCAGGCTGTCATCGAACAAGCGGAGCAGAACGAACAAAGGCTCGAGAACATGATCGCTGAGAACGGACGGCTCCCTCCAGACTTGGCCTGAGGTAGCAAAATCTAAGGAAGCCATCGCCCGGCAAACCGAGCCATTCCCAAGGAGGCGACAGAGACCACGGGCCCGACCAAAGGTTACCAACAGCGACTCCAACTCATCCACGGAGCTCGACGCGAAGGAACGATCCGAAACCTCCAGCTCCTCTGACAAAGATTCGCGATCAAGAAACAAGCGAAGAAGAAGCAGCTCGAACGAGGAAGATCGTCATGACCCTTTCGTTCGGAGAATCACGAGGGCGTCCTTGCCCAAGAAATTCAAAGCTCCGTCATTCACTCTTTACGACGGAAAATCAGACCCCACTGATCATATCCGTCACTACAAACAGGCCATGACCTTACATGCAGACAACGAGGCCCTCATGTGCCGAATATTCCCCAGTAGTCTAGGACCGCTAGCCGTCAGGTGGTATTACAAGTTGGAGCCAGCGTCGATCAAGAACTTCCACCAATTGCAAAAGTCTTCGGGGCGGAGTTCACTACCAACGAGGTTCAACCAAAACAGGCCGACTCCTCGGGCGTCGAGATCGGTCGGAGAGACGCTCAGAGCGTATTCAGCTCGATATTGGGAGTGCTTCAACCTGGTTGACGACGCTTGCAACGACTCCATGGCCATAACCGCCTTCAAAATGGGCTTTACTCAAGGCTGCTGACTCCTTGACCAGGAGGCCCCCCAAAACAGACTGGGCCTTGATGAAGAAAGTCGAACAATATTGCAAAGTCGAAGATGATGCCACGAGAACAAAGGCGGACAAAGCTCGAAAAAGCGGAACTCCCGAAATTGCTCGGCCAATAAACTCCGTGCCACCAAGCCACGAACCACGACAACGAACCAAGCGAGACAAAAGGCGTGATTCCCCCCGAACAAACGACCAATGCCCCTACCGAGCAAATGAGCGATTATAAGTCGACAATGAGACGCCAAGGCGAAACGACAAGAAATATACGAGCTAACAGAGCCGATCGCGGCAATAATGACCAAGGTCCAAAGATCTCCCGCTTTTTAAGTGGCCGCCAAAATGATAGGACCCGACACAGGCGGAGACGGAGACGATCACGAATACCACAAAGATCACGCCACGAAACCGAGAATTGCTATGCGAAGGATCATCTGAAGAATTGGTGCGGTGGTCGGCCGCACAATATGTTAGCAAGGAACGCCGACAAAGCACTAGCCCTTATACAGGATTCACGTCGGCTTGGCGTGATCGATATGATCTAGCGTCGGCCGACTGCCCCGGTCATCCACACGATCCAATCGCACCCGTCTCCCCAAAAACATGACAGGCAAACCGGCCCCCCGAAAGCGATTGGGTTCGACGACTCGACCTCCTCGGAATGAAGGCCGACCACGTCGACCCTTTGGTCGTCACGCCTTCTGGTACGCTCGGCGTTGAACGCATCCTCATAGACCGGAGTCTCTGAAATCTGTACTACAAAGCTTTTGTAGAACTTCGGCCTTAACGAGTCGGATCTGTCACCATCGTCCCACCATTGCTCGGCTTCAACGCGAATCAGTACCCGTGGGAAGGTCGTCTTCTCGGTTGAGGGCTCAAAACGTCGACCGCAAATTCTTGGTTGTAAAGCTTGTCGCGATATAATGCCATCATAGGCCGCCCCTGGTTGCACGTCATGAAGGCCGTCCCAAGCACCTACCATCAGCTTATGCGCTTCCCAACAGATCGCGGGATTGAAGAGATCCGTGGCTCGCAGCAATCCACACGAATGTAGATCTTATGCGAATTCATCTGCAGACCCAACTTGTGGGACCTGATGCTTGTACTGGAACTTCATTTTAATGAAAACGGATTTTTGTTTGCCTGACCTTCAACCCAATTGGGGCCAAAACAAGTCTCCGGATTCGGAGCGCCCTGTCGATGCACGTCATCTGGGGCCGAATAAGCCTCCGGATTCGGAGCGCCGTTCGTGGATGTCACGATTGGCCAAAACAAGTCTCCGGATTCGGAGCGCCCTGTCGATGCACGTCATCCGGGGCCGAATAAGCCTCCGGATTCGGAGCGCCCTTCGTGGATGTCACGATTGGCCAAAACAAGTCTCCGGATTCGGAGCGCCCTGTCGATGCACGTCATCTGGGGCCGAATAAGCCTCCGGATTCGGAGCGCCGTTCGTGGATGTCACGATTGGCCAAAACAAGTCTCCGGATTCGGAGCGCCTGCCGATACCGTCATCCGGCGAATAAGCCTCCGGATTCGGAGCGCCCTTCGTGGATGTCACGATTGGCCAAAACAAGTCTCCGGATTCGGAGCGCCCTGTCGATGCACGTCATCCGGGGCCGAATAAGCCTCCGGATTCGGAGCGCCCTTCGTGGATGTCACGATTGGCCAAAACAAGTCTCCGGATTCGGAGCGCCCTGTCGATGCACGTCATCGGGGGCCGAATAAGCCTCCGGATTCGGAGCGCCCTTCGTGGATGTCACGATTGGCCAAAACAAGTCTCCGGATTCGGAGCGCCCTGTCGATGCACGTCATCTGGGGCCGAATAAGCCTCCGGATTCGGAGCGCCCTTCGTGGATGTCACGATTGGCCAAAACAAGCCTCCGGATTCGGAGCGCCGTTCGTGGATGTCACGGTTGGCCAAAACAAGTCTCCGGATTCGGAGCGCCCTGTCAATGCACGTCATCCGGGGCCGAATAAGCCTCCGGATTCGGAGCGCCCTTCGTGGATGTCACGATTGGCCAAAACAAGCCTCCGGATTCGGAGCGCCGTTCGTGGATGTCACGGTTGGCCAAAACAAGTCTCCGGATTCGGAGCGCCCTGTCGATGCACGTCATCCGGGGCCGAACAAGCCTCCGGATTCGGAGCGCCGTTCGTGGATGTCACGATTGGCCAAAACAAGTCTCCGGATTCGGAGCGCCCTGTCGATGCACGTCATCCGGGGCCGAACAAGCCTCCGGATTCGGAGCGCCGTTCGTGGATGTCACGATTGGCCAAAACAAGTCTCCGGATTCGGAGCGCCCTGTCGATGCACGTCATCCGGGGCCGAATAAGCCTCCGGATTCGAGTGCCGTGGATGTCACGATTGGCCAAAACAAGTCTCCGGATTCGAGCGCCTGCCGATACCGTCATCCGGGGCCGAATAAGCCTCCGTATTCGGAGCGCCCTTCGTGGATGTCACGATTGGCCAAAACAAGTCTCCGGATTCGGAGCGCCCTGTCGATGCACGTCATCTGGGGCCGAATAAGCCTCCGGATTCGGAGCGCCGTTCGTGGATGTCGCGATTGGCCAAAACAAGTCTCCGGATTCGGAGCGCCCTGTCGATGCACGTCATCCGGGGCCGAATAAGTCCCCGGATTCGGAGCGCCCTTTCGATGCACGTCATTTAGGGCCGAATAAGTCTCCGTGTTCGGAGCGCCCTGTCGATGCACGTCATCTGGGGCCGAATAAGCCTCCGGATTCGGAGCGCCCTTCGTGGATGTCACGATTGGCCAAAACAAGTCTCCGGATTCGGAGCGCCCTGTCGATGCACGTTATCCGGGGCCGAATAAGTCCCCGGATTCGGAGCGCCCTTTCGATGCACGTCATCTGGGCCGAATAAGCCTCCGCCTTCGGAGCGCCCGTCGTGGATATCACGATTGGCCAGAATAAGTCTCCGAATTCGGAACTTCTTTTATTACACGACACCTCCCGGCCTAAATGAGGGCCGAATGCCCGTTTAGTCGTGAGAATCACTAACGCATCCGGACAACATGCCTTAGCGGAATACAACAATTTGGCTAATCCGCCTAAAGGCGCCGACTCCGCTACAAAAAAAAAAAAGAAGAAGAAAGAAAAAAAAAAAAACGTTTAAACCACAACAGTTTCAATGGCAAGCTAACAGCAAACTATTAAAGCATATGAAGTAAAATACATAAAATAACACTCTTTATGTAATGACACTTTTTATTCGATTAAAAAGTTGTTACATCGACGCAACTGCGTTCGAACATTACAATATCTATTTCTAACTTCTAAGACAAACGAATCCATCGATTCAAGGGCACATCCGCGTCTGAATCGCCATCCCCGCCTCGACGCCATCGACAACGTCAAGGCCAAGATCCAAGACAAGGAAGGTCTCGGGGAACGGTCGCTGTATCTCCTTTCGGGGCGATCTGCTTCAGCAACTTGGAGACTGACGAGTTTCCAGTTCCTCCTTTCACGGGTCCACCGCCCACACCGGAAAATCCTCCGCCAACCAGCGGAACGCCAAGTTCGGCGAGCCGAGCCTCGCGAATCGCCATCACGTTCGATGGCGAGAACTCTCGACTGCATTATCCCATACAATAGCCTCGGGAACTAAATAGGTTCGACGCATAAGGGCCCCTGTCGTTTTTATTCTCGAATGTGACCCCAATTTCGAGGCCCAAATCTCAAGTAATTCTTATCGGCGTTAAACCCCATGAGACAAAGGCCGATCAACATTCTCCATGACTTGGTTAAACCAACGGTTGACTAAAACGCAAGGGTTAGAACCATCTATCCCAATCGGCTAGATATGCGGCATTTGTGCCGTCTTGCGAACAAAAACAAGAATGCCGACACCCCTTCATTCCTGGCTCATGGCTTACCCAATTTGAAATACGCAATGGTTTAATTCTAAATCAAACGGCCATTACATGGAGGCCGATCTAGCCAACCAATCACAAGATCAATTAAAACGCCGAGTACGATTAGTATATTTTCATCTAGCTAAACATGCAATAAAATTAAACATGCGTACGCCGAATGCGGGAGAGAATTTGATATTTCCCATAAAGCATCTTTTATTAAACATCAAGAAATTACATAATTACGAACGCGACTAGCGTCCGAACCATACAACAAATAAATATTATGCGGCATCACCCTCATCCTCACTCTTTTCGACCTCAAAAGCAGAAAACGGGAAGTCCTTCTCACGGTAGCGAGGCGACGCCGCATCAATTCCTGCCAGGCGAAGAGATTCGGCAACTTGAGTTGCCCTGATCCAACCATGCCTAAACCCACGATTTTCACATCGGCAAACTTCTTCGGCGAGCTTTTCCTTGGTCTTTGAATTCGACGGCCGTCCCTTCGTGAAAACCTTTTTCATAGGACCTCCCCTGCGGACTCAAGCGAACATACTCGCCAGTATCCCGTCGCAACAATGGCGCGCTTATAAGCGTCGGTAACCCTCTCTTCAACGATTGGGTTCACTCGCGAAGCCGCTTTGATCGTCCCTAACGCACGTTCAGCCGCCTCCGCTCGAGCCTCCAAACTCCGGATACGCTCTTCCTTTTCCGCCATTTCTCGGCGGGCGGCGCGCAATCGCATGCCAACTTCGTAAGCCGTATAGAGTCCTTTCACCGCTCCATGTATACCCTCGCGAAACACTTCGTAGTCCTGACGACCAACCATCGACTGCTGAACTTCAGGAGGAAATATTTGTCGAGCGAACTCGACCGCTACATCTGGATCTCGCACGATCGAATCCGCTTCATGGGCTTATTCTTCACAAACACCGCAAAACTCAACGCACGAGTCGCGTCGATTTCCTTTCGACGCAGGCGTAGGCAACTTCGCTGAGATCGCCTCTCGTCTGGGCGACTCGCTTCGACGCCGAGATCGACGCCTCTCTACTCATAGAGCTCTTGCTCGCGCACAAGGGCGCCTCGATGTTCATCGCGATTCATATCGCCACCCAAATACCAATGTCTTCGCTTCCCTTTGTCGTTAAAAAGCGTTTGTTCGACATTCGCACAATCGACTTCCTTGAAGTTCGAACACAAAGACTTACTGCAGACCCTTTAAAGTCATTCGCCGAACACAGTACCTACCAGACTCTTTAAACACTCGCAAAGGCAACGCGATCGAGGCAGATTCATTAATTACAAACCTAATCGTCCGACGCCGAATGGGATGACGGCGGGGCAGGTGGTTGGTTCAACCTGCTCACAGGTTCCCTGGGGCAAGGGCAGCTTCATCAATATATTCGGCTCGAGTGCCCAGTCGGCCCATGATCGGTAGGCAGTGAAATTGCAAATGCCGATTTTGATTGAATACGTATTGAATCCTACCAAAGTTGTTCGGCCACGGTATCCAGCCGGCCTGCGAATTGAATCCAAAGCGCCCTTATCATGAACCCACTGGGGCAAGGGCAGATTCATCAATCTATTCGGCTCGAGTGCCCAGTCGGCCCATGATCGGTAGGCAGTGAAATTGCAAATGCCGATTTTGATTGAATACGTATTGAATCCTACCAAAATTGTTCGGCCACGGTATCCAGCCGGCCTGCGAATTGAATCCAAAGCGCCCTTATCATGAACCCACTGGGGCAAGGGCAGATTCATCAATCTATTCGGCTCGAGTGCCCAGTCGGCCCATGATCGGTAGGCATTGAAATTGCAAATGCCGATTTTGACAGGATATTTATTGAAATTACAAGAACCCGGTTCTTGCGGATATATATTAAACGAACGATATTGCATGTACGGCTTGTTCAGAAGAGTTCTAGGTAAAAATCACCAATGCCACAGTAAAATTTATCCAGTCAGACCAAGTACCCCAACCGGCACACAAGAGGCAATTCGTTTCACGAACCCCCTGGGGTACGGGCAGGCTCACCAATTAGGATTTCCCCACAATACATACAATTCTATTTTACCAAATGCATGGACAAAACATAGAACTCTTTCATTAAAATCAAGCATAGAGCCGTCTCATACAAAGTGTGTGGTGGCAGCAGAAATTAATACGTATTGAAATTACAAGGAAATTTTCATTCATAAATTGCGCGCAGATGCTAACCAATTTATACACGAAAACTACCAACGCACTATCCAAAAGAAGAAAAACAACAAAGACAAAAAGAAAACGACGCCTGCTCCCAGATCACTCGTCTTCAGTCGGATTCAAGCGGCTCAACATCCACCTGCTCATAAGGAATTGGCAAATCCAATGTAACCTCAGCGGCGGCAAGGGCTTTGAGCCACCCATGCTTGAACCCGCGATTCTCAAATTTGGCCACTTCTTCAACATACTCCGACAAAGCGGCGCCTCTCCCTGCCTCAAAGGCCTCCGATTCGGCTTTCTCGCGGGTCGCCTTAAGCTCGTCTAATTGAGCCTCCGCTTCAGCAAGCGCTTTCTGGGAAAGCTTGAGCGATTCCTCGCTCATATTTGCCCTGCCTTCTGCATCAATACGAAGCTGTTCGGCGACTCGAACCCTCTCTTTCTCCGCTTCGGCTCGCGCGCTCTCCATCTCTGCCCTCATAATTTCGAATTCACTACTTCTCGACCTGCATTGTTTTGCAAATGGTCAATTCGCGAGAGCATCACGGAGGCGGCGACCAAGTCGGCGACCTTCCGATCGTCTGCAAGACAATTGGGTGTAATTAGACGCCGTTAAACAAACAAACAACAAGGAAACGAAGCCGACTTACCAGGAGCGCCGATTGAGCAGTTAAGGCAACTGCCATGACATCGTGCACGACCGAAGCTTTCTTTGTCGGTCACCGGCAAGGAAATTGAAGCCGCCAGGCTAAGAGCGACGGCCGGATCCTCGCTAGCCGAAGCATCGGATAAAATCGGCGTGCCCCTGATCTTCGGCTGAATAACGAACGGAGCCACCACGACCGGTTCTTCAAGTCGAGGCCGCATTAGCAGGGCGGCTTAAAGTCGCTTCTCCTGCGACATCGCGTTTTGGCCTTGTTCAAATTAGCCGCACTGATCGGCCTTTTCTCCGCCTCCTTATCTCGACGGACAGCAATTTCAACCGTGCCCTCGAAGCGGCTACAAATGGCTTGATCAAGCTAGGATTGGATTCGGCACATTCGGCCAAGCGCTCGGCATTTCTTTTATGGCGCCATCTGCGTTAAGCTCTCCTTCGCCATATCCTCGGAAAAATCGCTGGTAGATCCCCAAGTTCGCAAAAATATCCCAGCACAAATCTGCTCGTCCGAGGTAGATGGTTGAGGGGCCCTCGGATGCCTTGAGATCTGCGATCGGATCGGCGATCAATACTTCTGATCTGCTCGCGTCTTCCCCGAATCGGTTGCAAGACCGATCTGCCAAGATTTCTGGCCGGGAAAGATAAGGGCCGAGAGCTGTTGATCGCCCAATGGAATCGGAATATTATCTGCAGCCGAAAAAGTGGTGTAGGTGGGTTCGTACCGAAGAAGGATATGGGCGGCCCTCCCCTGTTTTTGTACGTTTGGACGGCCGAAATACGTCAATGCAGTCTTAATTTCCCCAAGAACTGCGTCATCAACCGAATTCAGAATTTTCTTCAACCTATTACCTGCGGAAGATAGAAAGCGATCTAAGAAAAGGAGGCCGAATAAAGAATAGGCCAACAAACATGAGACATTGCGTGTCAACCTGGTTCACCCTTATGCCTGGGAATAGGGTCCAGGCGATCCTCCCCCTCGGCGAACTCCCAATTACCTCGGACGTTGACCATCACGTCGTCAACTCGCTTACCAGAGCTGGCAAGCATAGTCACTAAATGATGGTCAGTATCTTTGGCCCTGAGAAAATATCGCCCCAGCCGACCAGAGGACTTGGCTAAGGCGTAACAATGCCGAATGGCCGGAATCCCAAGGTTAATACTAAGGCGTTGATTCAACTCCACAACCCCCATGATGATTCGAAAGAAATTTACATTGGGTTGAGAAGGAATCAAACCCCAGTAGCGGAGAACGGCCCTGAGAAGTGGGTGTAAGGGGAAGCGAACTCCGCCCTCCGCAATGGACAAAAGAGGGAATACAACCGTGTTCTGGTCTTCCCTCTCCATGTCAAGAGCGTTGTCCGTGACAAGGGATAGATGAACGTCGTCAGGAATGGAAAAATGCTCCCGGAAGCCAGAGATGCGATCCTCGGAGAGGAGGTCTTTCAAGTGTTTTGCCATTCTAGTGGAACCAAGTATTCGCCGAGGCTAAAAATAGCAGGTAGAAAATAGGGTTACGATGAAGGGAGAAGAAGACTTACAAAAAACGGATGAGACAAAGGAAGGCGGAAGAGGTTGCGAAAACGCGAGCCACAGAGGGATATGCTTGGCGATCCAAAAAGCTCGGAGACCGACGAAATATGAATTCGAAGGACTAAAGTTTCAAATCACAATAAATCTTTGAGATATACGAGTAGAGCGGAAAATGTAATAATGAGTAAAAAAGGCGTCGCCTCGACGATTGGGACACGCAGTCAGCCCGATGATAAACTTTTTCGAATCCGAGCCAAACACGCCGATTTAATCGGGTTAAATAGGGGTTCGGGCAATTGTGGAGCCAGATAATTAAAGGGAGAAGTCCGACACGCACAGAGAGCGGTGTTAAACGGCTCCATTCGCTTCGCCGAGACGCCGAGTAGGACTCTCGGGCCGAGTATCTTTGGAAAAAGCACGTCGGGATAAATAAAAGAATAAATAAACGATTTAAAAGTAGACTCTTGCCCGAAATTTGGAAAATGGCTATAAATACAAGAGATTGATTTATAAAGGTATGTAAGAATTACTTCTAGAGACTTAGCAAGCAAGCTTTCTTGAGAGGAACCCTTGTCCGGAGTGCTAATTAGCGCCCAAATAGGAGTTTGTATTTTTGCAGGTGACTAGCAGAGGCTCATTGGCGTCTTCCGGGATCTGAAGAGTATTTCCAAACCACATTCTCCACAAGAATCAAATATGTCATAATTAAAAAATTAGAGATTAAAATGACACAAATCGTTAATGTAATTTGGCTAATAAAGAAATATTACAAGCCGAAAGGTCTATGTATCTCACCACGGCCCATTTAAAATATTATAAACTATAAAGGACACTTTATATTGGGCCTTTGAAATTTCAGAGAAGTTTAGTATCTATCCCCCAGTCCAGAAACAATAGTCCATTGGTTTCATTATCTCTCATCAAATTGACATCATACATCTATGCTAGCAATGTCAAAATGGGTATAATTGATGACCACAAAAGTCCAATCTCAAGCGGGTAGGCCCATATGGCCCACCTAGTGTGATCAGTCCATGTGTTGAGCCCAAAAATAAATTTTATCATCATTTTTTTTTTTCGTTTTTCTATCACCAATTTGATCACATGATAATTTATACACCAATTTTGCAACAAATCAATGACATCATTTAGAAATAACGTGTCTTTATAAAATAAAAAATATATATATTTACTAATAACCTAACATCTATCATATTATTAAAACTAGCAATTGACTCATGCAATATATATGTTATTTTTTTTTGTCAAAAAATATTTGATGGTACGATATATGTTAAAAAATAATAATTAAAGTATGAGTTTAAGTATTTATTTTGATAATATTGGCGTTATCGTTCTATAAAATTGTTACTTGAATATTTATATATATATATATTAATTTTAGATAAATTATTTGTGTATTTTGATAATTTTAGTTCTATCCTATTATAAAAGTATAATTATCATATAATAATTTTATATGATATATAAATTATAAAATAGTAAAATAAATACTCATTTTAATATTAAAAATAATAGTTAAATTAGAAGAAGAATTATGAACATAAAATTAAAATTAATTCTAACTATTTAATTTTCTTTTATATTCATTTGGAAAATAAAAATATGTAGAAATAGAAATTATATAAAATTTATTAAAACAATTAAATATGAATATGTTGTAGTTGGATTATCATATAATGATTTTATATGATATATATATATATATATATTAAATTATAGGATTGTAAAATAAACACTCTTAATTAATTTAAAATATCAATTATATAAAAAAAATTTAACAACGATTAACCAAGAAATAATCACATAACAATATCTAAACCCAAAAAAAAAAAAAATAATGAAAACATTCAAATGATAGATATATCTCAGTGTGTGAAGTGATTAATCATCTGTAATATGATATCAAAACATAAAAGAACTTACTATTCAACAATTGAAAATATACTCAAGTAGTAAATTCAAACTTTAGAGGTTTCTCGATAGTATAATTTGTTATGTAGGTTTTTCCTCCTGTGAGTTGTAATTATATAAAATAATATAGGAAATGAAATATAATTTCATATATATAATCACTATAAAATTTAAACAACAAATCTATGATATAGAATAATATAGAATTGGTATTGTGTATAGAATAATGCACGGGAAAATAAGAAAAAGAGAAAAAAAATAAAAGAAGCCTATTAAGCATTAAAAAAAAATTGTAATACCCTTGAAAGAATTAAAAAGAAAAGCATGAAACGCAAAATTGGTATTAGGTTTGTGGATTATCTTAATTTACCATGAAAAATATATGTGTAGACACTCCATTTTTGACCATCCTCAAGACTCCGTTGTGCTTGCAGGTACATCTGGATACAAGTTCGATTGCTCGTCGGGCATTCGACTTTTGCGGCGGAACGTCACAAGTTCGAGCTTTCTAGACCCTGTATCCTTTCTGCCCCATTCTTGGACCATGACTTGGTCCTTTTAGAATATGCTTCTTGGTGCACTGCCGGCCCCCGTTTGGACCCGTCGGCCCCCACTTTGTTGCTGCCGGCCATTGATTGAGCCTGCCGGCCATCAATGAGCCACTACCGGCCATTCCTGATGGCCGGTAGCACCCCTGTCTCAGCAGGTTTCACTCTAGATCTTTTGAGCTAGCTGGAATCTTTTTATCTGCCCTCCATACACGTGTATGGAGGGATGAAGCTCTTGCCAAGCTTCTTGAAGAAGCTTTGCATTGCTTTTCTTCTATATAAGGAAAGGGCCTCTCTCCTTAGCAGAGGTTCAGCATTTTGAGAAGAAATATCTCTCTCCCTCTCTATATTGTTGTTGATTTGTGCCTTGAAGTCCATTTTCCTTGCACTTTTACACTACAACACTTAGAGATATACCACCATCTTTGGATTGAGATTCTTGGAAGTACTTCTTGAGCTCTGAAAGTGAGGTTTTATCCCCTGAAATTACTGGTTTCGAAGTTGATCTTCAAGGGTGAGTTTCTTTCCCTTTTTGGCACTTTTTTGTACCTCATTTTGGCCATCCTTGCATATTGTTTTAGGCCTTGCTTTCAACTGAAAAAAGTCTTGTATTTAAGTGCTTTTGAAGTTTGTTTAAGGTCTTTTGGCTGTTGAGGGTCTTCAACCTTTTTGTTGGCCTTGTTTGGCCTTGTTTTGAGCCATGCCTTAAGGCCTCCAAGCTAGCCTTGGTTTGGCCTTCTAACCATTGAAATCCAGTGGATTTTCAATGGTAGGCATGTGGTTTTGAGGCCTCAAATCAGAGGGAGTGACCCCCTCTCTTTTGGTCTTTGTTTGCTTGCATTTTTTGCCTTCCAAAGAAGCATGCCTCTCTGTACTTTTGAGGCTTGGTTTAGGCCCCTTTTTTGTGACTTTTAGGACCTTCCTTGGCTCTGTCCATGGCTGGTTTGGTCACCTTTTGCATGCATCTTGTATGTGTAGTGTAATCCCATTTGTAGCTCATCAAAGTAGCATGTTTGCCTAACTTGTGTTGAGTCCATTTCAGTAGGTTTTTAGTGATGTTTTACCATGCCTTAGATCTGTTTTGGGTTGATTTTTTCACTCTATGCATGTATGATACACTTGTAGTGTAAATCCCATAAACTAGCTTTATATGCTTCTTGCTTTAGCATGTTATCCTAGTTTATGTTGAGTCCATTTCAGCATATTTTTGGTGATGTTTTTCCATGTCATGACTCTGTGCATAGCTGGTTTGGTCATCCTTTGCATGCTCCATATACTTGTAGAACAAATCTTGCTTACTAGCTTTATGTGCATAATGTTTTAACTCATCATCCTAGCATATTTTGGCTTTGCTCCAGCATGATTTTATTCTTGTTTTGGGCTGTTCTTAGACTGTTTTGGGCTGCCATGGCCATATCACTCATGCTTTGTATAGCTATAGTGTAAATGCTTAGGCTAGTCTTGGGTTTTGAAGCCCCTACCATGCCATACATGTGATGTTTGCATGCTTTGCCATCATTCTAAGTGTTATTTCAGTCCATGAAATGTGGTCATACACTTACATTTGACATGCTTTTAATGCCTTGGAGACTTGGCTCTTTATGCCTCGAGAATGAACTTTTGTGCATACCTTTAAGCCTAAGCCTTTGACTCATCATATCAGTGCATTTTTGGTCTTGTTATACCATGATGTAACTCTATTTTATGTTATCCAAGTCATGCCATGTTTGGTTTCAATAGGTGCAGTGCATTGCCTCTTTTGTAGCCTTGTATGCTCCTTGTTTTTGGCCTTGTGTTCTAGCTTGTGTTGGCTAGCTTCGAGCTTGTTTTTGGTCTTGTTTGGACTTGTCTTGGGACTATTTTAGGTTCCCTTAGCCCTTTGGGGCTTGCCTTGCATGGCCATGGCATAAATCCCTTTGTTAGTTTCGAGCTTTGAGCTCTTTAACATGCTATGCTTGCATTGTCTAGTTGATTTGGCATCAATTTACATGAGATTTCAGAGCTTACCTTGTTGTCACATATCCATGCTTGTCACTCTTTAAGTGTGCTTAAGAGTTGCATCTTTGTGCCTTAATCCTTGAGCCAATTGGCATGCATGTTTGCCTTGCCTCTTCATGCTTTTCATACTATCAATTCATCACTTATGGCCACTGATTTTAGGCATGGCTGAGGCCTATCTATCTTTAGTGTAAGCCCATTTTACCATGTTGTCACATGCTTGTCCTATTTCGTATATTATTGCATACTTGTCTGCCGTTACATGCCTTGCATATTTGTATGTTCATGTTGCATTTTATCATGTTATTCAAGGTTGTTACCTCACATCATGCTTATATGCTTGTTGCATGCTCGGGTTATTGCATTGCATGTTTGTATGCTTAAGTCATATTGCATGTTTGCCATGCTTGTTTTGCATTGTCGTTTGGATTAAAGTGTTAATCCAAGCACGAGGAACGAGGGGCATTTCATACTTCAAGTGATGAAACGTGTCTCAATTCTTGGTCGTCGACGCTCTTGATGATTCATGATAGAGTTTTAGGCTTTGTGTGTTTATTTGTGCATTAATTTCATATTGATTTGCACAAGTTGGATCTTTGGCCATCATGCATCGGGATGCATGATTAATGGTCGTAGATCCGACTATGCCTCTCCCTTGATGTTTTGAGATGATATGGGGTGGCATAGTGCGTATATATCCTTGGGAGATCCTCCATTTTCTCTGTTTTGTGCTCTACTGCAGCTTGGTGTCCCAACACATCAATGGCCGGCAATGCCTTGCAGATGGCCAGCAGTGTCTTGTTGTTG
This sequence comes from Camellia lanceoleosa, assembly GCA_025200525.1. Classification (NCBI taxonomy): domain Eukaryota; kingdom Viridiplantae; phylum Streptophyta; class Magnoliopsida; order Ericales; family Theaceae; genus Camellia; species Camellia lanceoleosa. The sequence continues at coordinate 29,077,201 of CM045769.1, read as the reverse complement.
GCCGGCACCCCTTCATTATTGGTCGGCAGTGGCTCCCCATGGCCGGCAGGCCACTGATGCACTCCCTAACATGTTTTTGGTAAGGTCCAACAACAAGTTCTCAAGGACACCCTGCAAACAGAGCCTCAAAAGAGCAACCGGAGAGCTTACCGGGAAGGGAACCGAGCATACATACTCTCCTTCTTCAAACAAAGCTGGAACAGCATTATTTACTGTTTTGCTTACTTGTCAGTTAGCATTTTGAATTTGTAATTTAATTAGTTAATTTGTTAATTAATTAAGTTTTATAATAATTAGTTGAAGCTAGTTATTCAATTCGGTTGTGTAATAATTAATTAGCTTGTTGGTTTGTTAATTAGTTGGCATGTATTATTCATTCGGACCCTCCGTCGAGAGGGCAAATTTTGTAATAAGTGTGCGTGCGTGTGTGCATGTCTTCCAATCTCCATTTCTTTCTCCCTTTTACTTAACCGCTTTCAATGGTTAGTTCTAGGTCATGTTTCAATTAGCATACTTATGCTCGCATGTTTGCATCCATTCATCTGTCTAGCATACTTATGTTTGCATGTTTGCATCATTAATCTACATTGCATGCACCGGGATCGGCGCATCATACTAACTGCATTATAATTCGATACCAAGTTGAATACATGTATCAATTATTGCATCTCATATGTCATCTTAGAATAGTCGAGCCTATTTCTAAGTTACATTTTGCATGTGTTGCATTAGCCATCTTAACATGAACTAGGATCATGCATTGATTACTAACTAGTTCTTTGTTTTGGCTCGGAGTACTAGGTAAGCTTTATGCTTTCGCATACTGCATACGTGTCATTGATTGCCATGATAGTATGCTTGCCATGAGGCTATTTGCTTAGTTGATATAACTGTCTAAATGCCTGTGGGTGAAGGTTGGATTGCTTGAATTGAGACAATTCATTGAAATCAGCATTTTAGCCTACTTACGAGTAGCAAACTTCAAATCATTTTCTAAACAAACGGATATGCGATGCTTTGTTCCAAATTAGGCGATCTAGTCTGCACTTGTTTGCTGTGCGTATCACATAGTAATTCTAGCTAATTAACCAGAATAAGAATGTATGTGTTTTCAAAAATGAGATATCATGTTTAGTAGTGGCCGATCTTCGATCGGGCGAGTGAGGGTGCTCATACCTAACCTTCCTCAATCGTATCCAAGTTCCCGAGCCTAGGCAACTTTGGTGATGACGGACACGTGGCCTTAGGCACGAGTCAGGGTTTTCTAAATTTTCCCCAAAATAAAATATTTAGGTGGCGACTCTGTATCTGGCAAAACAGTCCATGTTTGACACTTCTTTCTTAAAAATCAGTTTTCCAAAACGATTTGCCAGATTTAGACTCTTTGGTGATTTATCAATCTCACATTGCACATTGTAAGACCAGATTAAGAACCGTGATAATTTGAGTCCAAACTGTAGCATGAGGCTCTCGGGGCGCGTCTACAATATGAAAAAGAAATATTTGTGAAATAAAGTCTATATAAAATAAGTAAAGTTAGTATAATGTAAATTAGGTTGGGTTTGTATAAAGCTCTATATGTAATTAAAAAAATACATGTTGACATTGCTTTCTTAGAAAACAGTAAGCTCTTATAATGTGCCACTTAAGTATGAAAAAAAATATCACTTTTAATAATATATATATATATGATAAATTATGTTTTAAACTTTCAAAAATTTATTATTGCATAACATATCATTTAATAAAAAAAATTTGTATAACATTTTTCTATCACTTGTGACACATAGCATATCTCATTATTTTTCCATTATAACACTAGCTACTTAAAATCTCTCTTCATTGTCTCCTTTAAAATTTATTTTTCAAAAAATAACAGTGGAAGAGATGAAGATATGGATTGAATCACTCTCTCCAAATAAAATGAATAAGAATTTTAGTTAGAAAATGATTATGCCGTAAAGATTAAAATGGTGTTGTATAGGGTCGTATATAGAAAAAATTTGAACCATAAAATTTTGCATAAAATTCTGGATAAAAATAATGAATTTGTAATATTACTATTTGGTGAGTTTTCCGCAATTTACATGCTCTATCCATTTGTAGTTGTGGTCTCAGATTAATAATGTAGGAGGAAATCACTAAATTTTAGAAGGTGGGTTGTCTCAAGTAATAATTTCAATTCAACAGTATTGTCGGGCCAAATTAAACTCATTACGGGACTTATTTTGATAATTAATTTATTTATTTTGTAAGAAATTTTGAAAAGATTATTCATATAAAAAATTATATTGATCGAATAACTATAACTAGATGATCATATCACATCTATCGTTAAAATAAAATAAATAATAAATATGATTTTTAAAATAAATTATTCAATATTTTGAAAAAATATATAATTTGATCACATTGTTACGATTAGCCAATGAATATGATTTTTCATACGAATGATATTCTTAAAAAATTTACAAAATAAATAATCTGAATTATCAAAATGAGCCCAGTGACAAACTCATGGTGGTCCAATTTTTAAGTAGAGACATCCAAATTTTGTCGTATGTGAAAAAATCAATCCAATTTTTATTTATTTATTTATTTTTTTCGTGTATCAAATTGCATATCCCACTGTGACGTGCTGGGAATAATTTGGTAACCCTATTCTTGTTTTTCTACTTTCGATTTTATTTATTTTTATTAAACTAGAATTGATAATTTGTTTGTTCTATTGTTTCATTTAAAAAAAAAAAAAAAAAAGAACTGATTTTAAAATTAATTTTAAAAAGAAATTTTTTAAAAAATTTTGTTTAGTTTTTAATTTTTTTTTTTCTCATTTACACACTACTTCTAGCCACAGATACCTTGTGTTCGACAAATTATGTAAATTAAACAAGATAAATAGATTCATGATTCATCAATTACGTTACAGAATAAGAAAAAATATGCTGAATATTACAACCATATTTCAAAGAAATACATAATACGATAAAATGGTACAGAAACCAAACCAAAATCTATGTGGTACTACAATCTTCTTAAAACAGATTAACCGCATCACCGTGGGTGTTGGAGGTACGTCAACTTCTGTCTCCTAGGATATGACGGTTTAGACCAGCTAACGCAGAAGCACCTTCTGATAGCATTGACGAATCAAAAATGGCAGCACTCTCTCACACAGGAAGAATATATTATAGGAGAAGAGAAGACTGACTTGCCTATAATTGAGAGCAAAAATTCTATACCAAAACCAAGGGAAATAGGTCTCCTTTTATACACCATAGAGGAAAGAGGAGGAGCCTCCAAATGAAGGTTAGTAACCAATGCCCATTACTCCTTCAAAACTGCTAGAGTAATGGACCAACACCGACGGACAATAATATCTGAGATATATATTTTGTATACACAAGTGTATATATCTGCAACAGACTTGACCCAAAAAGATTAGGTTGGCGGACCACCAAACCGGCCCAGTCCAAACCCATTCTAGCAAGCCTCAAGCCTAAGATCCACGACCCACGGATCACGGACCACGAATCCGGACTCGGCCCAGTTGGTGCGGGCGGGTGGTGCGCACACGCACATGCGTGTGGCAATTTTTCCATAACCAACTTAGACTATAGTTTTGGCCCAAGCCCATCCTTGAAGCATCTATAACTCCATTCCTTCGAAAAATTTGAATGCCCTAAAGGGCTCATGCTCTTATCAAAATTTTGAGGTTTAAATACCTATCAAAGCTTTCCTCTACAATCAATGTGAGATTGGTAGCTATACACAATTCTCAATACCTCATTTGTGAGACCAACTTTATGAGACAATTTCTCATTCAATTCTTAATGGTTTTTGGTCATTCTTTTTGTAGTGTAAAGACCTTGTTATAAAAAATATAAACCTATTTAATCTCATCTCAACCAATGGTTGGGACTTACTTTAATTTCACAGTAAAGTCACCATAAAACCATTTGTTCCAACAATCCCCAAAATGAATAAAAATTGACCGAATAAAGAAAATGGACAATGTTTACAACAAAGACTCGGAGAGAGAGCACATAAACTAATTCTGCATCAGAAAAGGTAGTTGTTGGCCTTGAACCTTTCATAGTGAAAGCCTATCGGATTTATTGGCTGACCAGTGAACGTGATGTCTTGAATTGTTCTAATATTTGTGTAAATCGAGACAATAGACCTCACATAGAAGTTAGTCCAACCATTGTTCTTGTTCTCACTGGTGTGTCTGGTATGGCCTTGGAACACTGACCTGGTTCAGTGAGTATTTTTAAAGAATTCGGCCTTACCAATTCTTAAAGAAGCGGCCCCACTTTACACTCATGTAGGTGACCTATATAAGGTATCTCATTATACCATGGTTGATTATTCATATCACTTAGGTCATTAAAAGTATTAGCTTAATCTTCCACCCTCATAGGGTATCACTATACAAAGGAATGGATAGGAGGATTTACCTCTTCAGTGATTCACCTCGTTACATGAAATTAGGTTGTCCCTTTGAACATAGATCTTGGGATCTCTAGTCAATTAGGTTGGATTTGTCGTCCCGATTACATTACTAAAGGCCTTAATCCCATTCTTCGTGACGACGTTTCTACTGACTCTCAAGTTAACCTTTTGGTTAGCGGATCCGTAATGTTGTCCTTAGACTTTACATAATCTAGAGAGACAACTCCATTAGAGAGTAGTTGTCGTATGGAATTATGTCTACGACGAATATGTCTAGACTTTCCATTATACATATGACTCTGTGCCCGTCCAATCGTCAATTGGCTATCACAATAAATATAGATAGCAGGTGTCATGACCCGATCCCACCCCTATGGGTTAAGGACATAACCGGCCAGTAATCGAGGGATTACCTACGGCCTCAAACCAAACAAGACATATTTTAACAGAGTTAAGGGGCCAAATGAAAGCAATTTCAAACTTTTGTCCATAGAGCTGTGCTTACATGGTACGTCATAACAATCCATACGTATACACGTTAATAACTCACATCAAAATATGTAATAACACAAAGTTTTGTACATACAGGATCATTACGTCTAAGTTGGTCAAACCCAAAGTTTATATACAAAAGTAATTCAATGTTTTCGCCAATATATCAAAACCATATCAAAAGAGCAAAAGAGGCGAAGACAAGTCTCGTGCGTGAGACGTTTGGGTTGACTTTTCAAAACCTCGATTGTTTCTCACAAACTTCACTGAGGCTGGGTTTGGACCTCCCTTGGCTCACCTACAGACACATGAATGAGCGTGAGCGAAAGCCCAGTGAATAATATCAAATAAAGAAGATACACGAACAGTATTTAGAATGACATGCACCAAACGGCCTTGGGCCCAATTCATATTTCTATCTAGTATATATATATATAGGTCAAGTAACTGCGGTTCTAAACACATCAGACGGCCTCAGGCCCAATCCATTCATGTCAAACGGCCTTTGGCCCATTTATCTTTTATTCATGTCAAACGGCCTTCGACCTATCCATTCTTTCGTTCATGTCGAACTGGCCTCTAGCCCATTCATTCTTTCATTCATGTCGAACTGGCCTCTGGCCCATTCATTCCTTCATTCATGTTGAATTGGCCTCTGGCCCATTCATACTTTCATTCATGTCAAACTGGCCTTGGGCTCATTCATACTTTCATTCATTCGAATTAACGAACTTATAAGACTTACATAGAAGTAAGTAATTGGACAAATAACATACTTCAGATATCTTTATTAAGATATTACTCACAGTGATCGGCTGGATGATTTGCCCTGGAGCTCGACCCTACACATTCCATGAACACAATGGGTCACAAACAATTCAATCCGTTCTTAATTCACATATTCCTCTTTAGGCTTCATTCTTATCCTTTTAACTCATTTACAATGCTTAATGCATGCCTAAGAGTACTTAGAAGTGAAAGAGAACGGAAAATGAAACACAGAGCACATTTACAAAATTTCATAAACAGGGGTTTCCGCTCGAGCGTGGACTTTTCTGCTCGAGCGGATCCATTAGGACTGCAAAAGTACTGGTTGCCTCATTTTTACGCTCGAGCGTGAACTCGGACGCTCGAGCTGAAGGTCATTCTACATAGCTCCCCGCTCGAGCGTGAACTTCCCCGCTCGAGCAGACATCATGCCTGCAAAAAGTTCTGGGAGCTCGTATTTCCCGCTCAAGCGGCGCCTTCCCCGCTCGAGCGGACATGCCAAATTCTGGAAAATCCAGAATTGTTCTTGAGCTTCAAACTCGACCTCCAAAGGTTCAAAACTCATAATTTTGGTTCCAAAACATGCAAACACATTATATATCATGAGTATACAAGCAAGATGAGGTCATTGCTCAAAATCATGATCACATTCTCAAATTATTCAACACTTCTTTTGTATAATTCAAATTCATCCCTTCAAATCTCATGTAAGCTCCATATTTCTAACAACCAAACATGCATGTAAATTTTTGACCTAAATTCCCTTTCAAATGGCACCAATGATACTCATAATCATGAAAATCAACAAAACTATACTTGCATGTATGTTTCAATGCTCATATTGCCATATTCAACTCAATACATGCTTGATTATGTCAAATTATGGTAATTCTATGCATGCATGTACACATTAGCTTCAATTCCATCACTTCTAACACAATTCTTGTTCTTGATCATCAATCAACTTTAAATTCACAAAATTATAATATTAAACTCATGAATTTCCTCACCTAGGAGCTTTAATCTTCACAATTTCTAGTTGAATCTTGAGTCCAACCTTCCAATTTCACAAACTTGAGCCAAACACACAATTCTTCTTCTTTCTCCCTCTTTAGAGCCGGCCCCTCACTCTCACTAGTGTGTAATTCAGATTTTGAGTTCAAACAAAAGTTGAGATAAGTGTAATGGGGCCTATTTATAGGCTCTCTTAATCAAATTGCTTAATACTAATTAATTGAGCACTATTCCATTAATTTAATCTAATTAATTTGATCCGAATCAATTTTCAATTAAATTTCACCGTAGGCTCTAAAAATTACGCTAATCACAATGGCGTAGTCAATTTCGGCTTCTGTGGCCGATAAGGCCTTCAATTTAAATTCCGAGCAGACAATCAAACAGATTTTCCTACTGTGAACATATAGAAATTAAAAACCATATATATTCATATAAATAACACACAAAATCATATCAAATACATGCTCATATTCATAATGAGGATCAATTAGCATAATACGGAACAGGGTTATCACAGCAGGTATAGACCTCGGCCAATGTAGAATATCCTCAACAAACTGGCGAAGCCATTCAGCTTCTTTAGTTGCTTTATCCAAAGCAATAAACTCAAAATCCATCATTGATTTCGATATACACGTTTACTTGGAAGATTTCCAAGACATAGCTGTCCTTCCAAGGGTAAACACATAACCACTAGTGGATTTGGAATCCTTTATATCAGATATTCAATTAGAGTCACTATACCTTTCTAGTACCCCTGGGTATCTGGTATAATGCAGCCTATAATCCCGGGTGTAGCATAGATAACCTAACACCCGCATAACGCTTCTCCAATGAGTGATATTTGGATTACTCGTGTATCTATTAAGCTTGCTAACAGAGTAGGCTATATCGGGCCTTGTACAACTCATCAGATACACCAAACTTCCAATGACCCGAGAATATTCTAGCTAAGAGACACTCTCACCATTATTCTTGGTCAAATGTAGACTCACGTCTACTGGTGTCCTAGACACACTTGTATCTGATTTCCCAAATTTCTCAAGTATCTTCTCAATACAGTGAGACTGAAAAAGTACAATACCACTAGATTTTCTAGCAATCTTAATACCCAGAATGACATCTACAAGGCCCATATCTTTCATAAGTTTAACAATCTCTTGGTAGTTCTAATCATTTCATCATTACTATCAACAATGATGTTATCCCACGTAGGCAACCGAAAAGGGAAGGTGAATTGGGTTTAAAAAAATTTACAATATTAAAAAAAATAAATACGATATTCAAAATAAAAAACAAAACAATAATTATCAATATAAAAGTAAGAGAAATAAGGAGAGAAAATTAAACATTGAGATTTATAGTGGTTCGACACACCAGGCCTACGTCCACTCCCCAAGGAACCTCCTTGAGAATTTTTTCACTATCAAAATGAATCAATACATCAACACAACTTCACCAAGCTTGTGGATTTTATACAGGTCTTACTTTTATCTATTGAGCCTCACTTAATAATAAATGCCTTACCCTTACAAAATTTTCTCACAAATAATGAATAAAAAATAAGAGGTATTTTAACCATCTTTTACAATAATTTTCTCACAAAGAGTAGATATGAAAGTGTAAGAACAAAGACTACACTTAGATCTAAAAGTAAAAGAGCATAATACAATACACTCAAATTTTTAGAACCCACAATTTTTTTCTCTTCAAGTTCTTGATTTTTCTCCATACACAACACTTCTATTTATATCCCAAAATATACTCGTTGGAAGAGGAGACGCTCCTCGACAGCACATTTTTTCTTTGTTAGACTCTATTTTTTTCTTAGTCCACTTTTTCTTTGTCAAACTTTACACCTTTTCTTTGTCTACTTTTTCTTTATCCATTTTTTCTTTGTCAAACTTTTGCAGGCAAGTCACCAAGATTTTGAATATAAAATTCAATTCATATATATATATATATCAATTCCCTATATTGCTCTATTTTATGTCCAAATATAAAGTCCCTTAGATATTTAAATGGCACTACAATATTTCCAACAACCTAGTCAGTTGCCAGCATTTTGTCAAATGGTGGGATGCTTTTAAAGTTTAACGCATTATTGAGCAAGTCCAGCAAGAATTTCCAATCAATATTCATACTCCTATTCCTGCAATGGTTAAATCTTCTCAGCAGAACTCAACTGCTTCAGTCACTCAAGGAAGCCTACTTCTTTTTACCACAGTCAAACTTGGGAGCCCAACAGCCAGTTATGGGCCTTCAAAATCCAAGTCAAAGCCCAAGTCGAAGACCAGTAATGAAGAACTTATTCAGATTGCAAAGTTACTATTGGCCCAAGCCAAATCACAAGATGAAGATAATGCTTCAAATAGATCAGCCTCATTCGAAGCCTCTACTAGTCATGATCCATATGGTTCGCAATTCCAAGATGCTCAGGACTCATACGCCTAAAATAGTCATTGGATTTCATGTATACATCAACTTCAGTCACCACTCTTACTTTGAGAAAAGCTGTTGATATATATATTGATTCCCCATCAGTCAACTGTGCAGTCACGAATTATTGATTCCCCATCAGTCAACTGTGTAGTCACGAGAAAAAAAGAAAAAAAAAAAAGAGAGAGTTAAAAGTAGACAGCTTTCCATCAGTCATCGAAAGTTGCCCACAGCACCCATGTGCCTCATACTTTCCAACTTTTGAAGTTACAAGCCTCACAGTGTGCCTCTTACTCTCCAGATGTTGAAGTCACAAGCCTCACAATCATCTGCTTGGCTTATAAAAGAGCTTCTCTAGTCAGGGAAAAGGCAAAATTTTCAAGAATTGAGAATCCACTAGCTTTTCACTCTTACTTTTTGCTATGAAAAAATTATATTCAAGTTGTATTTTGAAACTAGACTTCAAATTCAGTGAACAATTTACGATTGTAAGTTAGTGTTATTTCAATTATTAGTCTTTTAAATCAGTCTTTTAATTATTCTATTTCATTTATCTATCTTTTAATTACTGTTATTGTTTTAATTGTTTTAATTTAATATATATATATATACCCCTTCTAAAAGTTTTGCAATTGGTTGGAGAGATTATAAATACACTCAAATAAAAATAATCAATCATCCCATGTGAGTATATCAAAAGGAAACAATTCATCAATATCATATTTGTCAAAATAATACAACTAATCAATCAATTTTGTCAAAATAATACAATTAATCAATTTTAAATTTGTTAAAAAATGAATAGTAACCAGCCAACCAATCAATCAATTTTGTCAAAAAGTGAATAGTGATATTTTCAAAATGTTTCCATTTAAATAATATTTATAACAAATATATTATATAACTCATATTTTAAACAAATAATATTTTGTGTCAAACATGTATATAAAAAAAAATAGAACTTTCAAATAAAATTTTAGACACTATCAAAATTAAACAACATGATTAATAAATGAGTATGTCATCTACGTATAGACACAAAATGACATAACATTTCTCAGTGTCTTTAACGTAAACGCACTTGTGACACTCATTGATTCTTAATCCATTTGACAACATAGCTTGGTCAAACTTCTCGTGACGTTGCTTAGGAGCTTGCTTCAAACCATATAATGACTTGACAAGCTTACAAACTTTCTTATTTTTCCCTGGAGCTGAAAACCCCTCGAGTTGTTCCATGTAGATTTCTTCATCTAAATCTCCATTTAAGAAAGCCGTCTTTACATCCATTTGATGTATCTCCAGACCACATAAAGTGGCTATCGCAATCACCATACAAATGGATGTAATCCTTGTCACAGGTGAATATGTATCAAATAATCCAGGCCTTCTCACTGCATGTATCTTTTGATAACTAGCCTAGCTTTATACTTATCAATTGAGCCATCCGCTTTCATCTTTCTTCCAATGGTCCACTTACTCCCTAAGGCCTTATTGCCTGGGAGTAGATCAATAAACTCCCAAGTATAATTCTATAAGATGGAGTTAATCTCACTTTAGTTTCTTTTTTCCATGAAGGACTTTCAGATGAAATCACAACTTTATGTAAAGTTTAAGGTTTTCCCTCTAACATATAAGTCAAGAAGTTTGGACCAAAGGACTTGGCAATCCTAGCCCTCTTACTCCTTCTTGGCTCATCTACGTGATCATCGACTTGATCATCTTCAAGTTCCTTCTCAAAACTTTGATCCTCTCCTCGGGTTCGGTAAGGAAATATGTCTTTAACGAAGAATGCATTCCTTGACTCTATTATGATATTCTTGTGGATATCTGAAATATTAGACTTGTGCAGAAGAAACCTATATGCACTACTATTATGTGCATAACCAATGAATATACAATCCACAATTTTCAGACCTATCATAACCCCCTTGGGTTTAGGTACCGCCACTTTTGCAAGACACCCTCACATTCATAGGAAATTATAAGAAGGCTTGCGTCCTTTCCATAATTCATATGGAGTCTTGTCTACTTTCTTTCGGGAGATTCTATTTAGAATGTAATTCACATAGAGAATTGCTTCCCCCAACAAGTTCTGTGGCAACCCATAACTTATTAACAACACATTCATCATTTCTTTTAACGTTCTATTCTTTTGCTTAGCAATATCATTTGACTGAGGGGAGTAAGGCGCTGTGGTTTGGTGAATAATCCCAAATTGAGCACAAATCTCAACAAATGGGGATTCATACTCTCCATCACAATCACTTCTTATTGCCTTGATCTTTCGGCTTAATTAATTCTCAACTTTATTTTGGAAAAAAATAAATTTATCAATCACCTTATCTTTGCTTTTAAGCAAATACACATAACAGTATTTAGTGCAATTATCAACAAAAGTGATGAAATACTTGTTGCCACCACGTGATTGTACGACTTTCAAGTCACACACATCACTGTGTACTAAATCCAAAGGCTCACTACTTCTTTCAACAAAATGAAAAGAAGTCCTTGTCAATTTTGTTTCTACACAAGTTTCACACTTGTGATTCGGATTAATCTTAAAAGATGATATGTGATCTAACTTGATTAATCTACGCAAAGAGTCAAAATTTACATGACCCAGTCTACCATGCCATAAATTAATAGACTCAAACATATAAACAGAAGAAAAAGCTTTCACATTAAGTTTTGAGATAATAATCATTACATTTAGCTTGAACATACTAGTCGACATATATCCATTCCTTACATAGACCCCATTCTTGGTCAACACGACCTTATCAGACTCAAATACCATGTGGAAGCCATGCTTTCTTAAGAGCGACCCTGAGACAAGGTTCTTACGAATGTTTAGCACAAATAGGACATTATTCAGAGTTAGCTCTTTTCTTGAAGTCATCTTTAGGACCACCTTGCCTTTACCCACAACAGTTGAGGTGACAGAGTTTTCCATGAACAATTTCTCATTGTTTGAAACAGGTTCGAAGGTTATGAATATTTTCTTCTTCACACAGATGTGGTGAGTGGCCCCAGTGTCTACCAACCATTCTTTCGGGTTGGACACCACCATGTTCATTTCGGAGACGACAGCTGCCAGATGCATGTCATCCGCATCTGGTCATCGATCCTTCATCTCAGCCATGTGTGCTCGATTTTTGTTTTGTGAAGGGCACTTGTTGTAAGGCTTCTTCTTCTTGCGGCAGTCAATCGCCCGATGCCCATCGCTTCCACAGTTGAAGCACTTTCCATTGAACCTAAAAGTAGGTTCCTGCAGCTTGTAGACTGGTCTTTTGGAGCAACCGGCTTTTGCCCTCAGCTTTGAGCTTTTGCTTGTCGGTGGCTTTTTCTTTACCCCCGAGGACTAGCCATGCTTAACCACATTGGCTTTCATAGTGGAGGTATTCCGTCATTTCCTCCTATTATCTTTTTGTCATGACCCAAACCCGCTCCTGTAGGTTTAGCGTTGTAACCGGCCAGTAATCCGTGATTACCAAAGGTTTGTTTAATAATAATGACAATAAACGAGGCTGGCGGAAGCCAATTATTAATAAAATATATCGTCCAATGAGTTGTGAGGACTTATATAAACAAAACAACCTTTTATATAGATATTTTCACACATTCACTTAAGTCCATAACATAACTTGTACAACAGAAAAAATGTTCATAGCTTAGGGATTAAATTCCAATGACAAAACAGTCAAAATAAAAGTCTTGACAAAAACTCCATGACATGTCCATAACATAAGATCATAATATAGATGGGGCAAACTCTGAATCGCCCTAAAGCCTTGACTTATGATGGTTTGGAATCTCGTGGTGAGGCACAATAGTTAGCTTGACAAAAAGAGGGTTTGAGTCAACGTCGCTACGACTGATCCGGTGCTTAATCACCTATATACATATAATAAACAGTGAGTTAAAACCCAGTGAATAACAAATGTGTAAAGGGATTTATCAATGATGTCCTTATAACAATTCAAAACAGTCAGATTCAGTAGTGAATAAATTCACAAAGCAGTATTTCAAACATTTCACAGTTACATGAAATTATAGTAGTCATACATGGTACATCCAATAACAAAACAATACAGTAGGTCTTAAAGACCGAACGGTCAGTTGATGACCATTAATACAGTAACAGTAGTTCCAAAGATTGGAATTGACAAAGATCTCTGTAACAATAGCAGTATGCTATAGATGCCACGAATACAGTTCATAAAATAGGACAATCATTCATTCAATAAATAGTATCATTTCAGAAACAAAACTTAGCAATATCATTCAGAAAATAATTAACACTTGAACATAGCTTTACAACGTTGTTACTCACAGTGGGCTCCTTGAAACACGTACTAAAATGCACAAAAGGCGTCCGACCTAACAAACAAATTTAAGTACAACAATTTAATACACAATTCAATCATTCAATCGGTTCGATTCAATTTGTTGTTTACTTGATTAGTTCCTATTCGTTGTTCATTTGTTCGGTTCTAACTTCTCGTTCTCTATTTCATTCGTGCTCATGAGACGCAATGCACATAAAAAACACTTTAAAACCATATAAAAGGAGGCCCGGAAGGTAGAAAAGTGGTGCAAAAAACAAAACCGGGACTGCCCTTAAAACCGCATGTGTAGGGGCACTGGCCGCACGTGTGGAACCATCGCCGCACGTGCAATTATTTCAGTAGTTGAGCAGCAACAGGGGATGCTCTTCTGCACGTGCGGTGCCCCAAGCCGCACGTGCGGTCTGGGATCAAAATGTGTCCGAAAATTGCTCTTGTTTTTTGATCTTCCTCTTTTCAAATTCTAACTTCATTTTCATGCAATTCAACTCAAAATCCATGAAAATAACCTTGACTTGGAAATTCTAACATCAAACATAATTCATAGCTTTAAATCAACTCAATTTTTCCATGTAAAACAAATCAAACCTTTGAAATGAAATGTATATACATGAACATACAAGTTTGGAGGTGGTTGTCACACTTCCTCTATTTGGGGTCAGTCTAACAACGAGCTCTTCGACTGTCATTTCTTTTTGTTTATGCTTCAAATAATTCTTGAAGTCTTTCCAGCCATTAGAAAGCTTCTCAATCAGAGCAGCAACCTAGAATGATTCACTCAGGAACATTTCCTCTGCATGAATTTCGTGTAGAATTACTTGGAACTCTTGGATTTGAATAGTGACGATTTCTGAGTCTACTATCTTAAAGTCTAGAAACCAGCCAACAAAAAATTTCTTTGCCCCAACATCCTCGGTCTTGTACTTCATGTCCAAAGTATCCCACAGCTCCTTTGCCGACTTCTTGGCATAAAACATGTTGAAAAGTGAATTTGCCAAGCCATTCAGAACGTAGTTCCGACAAAGCAAATCTGACTGCTTCCAAGCATCTAGAGCCATGAGTTTCTATTTGTTTTGCTAATTCCCCTCCACAGCTAGTGGATCCTCACTCAAAACCCTGGCACGGTTAAGAGTAGTTAGGTAGAACAACATTTTCTGCTACTACTTCTTGAAATTCACTCCCGTGAACTTCTCCGAGCACTCATGATGGTTAAGTGGGCCCCCCAGAACAGCAGGAGCAGCAACAGGATTGACCACAAAGGTCACACCAATAGAGGTTGGCAACCCAGTTGCCCCGGGGTTTAGATCCCCTCCAACCTTAGCAGCAGCAGCATTGGTGACAGTTGTCATTTCTGAAAAACGCAACAAAGTTTCATGTTTGTGTTTCCAGAAATTAAACTTAACACTAGAAAATCACATAGTTGGAAGAATCGAACATAGTTAGGAATGTTCCCAGGAAAACTAGAGGGGTTATATCGGTCCCACTTAAAACCCAATTAACCTTTTGACAAAACTTTCAAGAGCATGTTGACTTCTAGTCTGTGGGAAACAATTTTCCGAATTAATTTTTTCAGGGAATGAACTATGTTAAAACAAACCAAGTTTCAAACGTATAAGCAATTAAAATAAAATTGCTAACAATTACAAGCAATATAAAAAATTGCTACAACAGTGATAAATAAATAAAATGCTTCTAACAATACAAGCAAACAAACTTGCTTCAAACATATAAACCAATGTAGACCAATCCAAATAGGATTATTATTTTCTAAACTCCTTTCTTCGCTCAGGTATTTCTATTCAATCAAAAAAGTTAGTAGTCTAAATTTTTTCCAAATTTTATTAATTTGGATTTATATTTTTTTTTTCATTCCCTTTCGCATAGGTGTTCCTACAAAGAAGGTTGGTAGAAAAACACAACAAAATATAAATCAAATAATCTAAAGAAATTGTAAAATTAATAAATTAATTTAATAGTAAAATTAAGTAAAATTGCTATATAAGTTACACATATAAACCTTAAAACTCCAAAATTAAATGTACAATTTAATTTACACAATAAATATATAAATAAATTAGACAAGTTACAAAACCTTAACATTTATAATTTCAAATAATTAAATTAAAAATTTTATTGCCATGAGTTGTATATTAATTTAATTCATAATTAACATGTAAATAACTCTAGCAATTAAAATCATGCAAATGTTATTATAAAATTATAAAATAAAAAGACATATAAAGCATGGTACGAAATTACGAATCATACTGATAAAATAAAATTATTCTAAAAAATTATAAATTATGAGTATATTATTGCACCAAACTGTATACTAATGGCATGCAATTATTGGTACTCATAAAATAACATTATACATAGATAACAGTAGACAATTTAGAGGAAACCGTAGCATGCAACTTATTTTAATATTTCAATTATGACTATCATATATGCTGCAAATATGACAACAAAAGAAACTGGACAAATTTGAAAGCATGCACTTTTCTAATATGAAACAGAGGCCTACCAAAGAAATTAAATTGGAAGTCTAGTCTAGAATAGCATGTGAAACAGTGGGCTATTACGGGTGGTTCGGCTGTTGGGAAGGCAAAGAAAGTAGACCATGAATTCTATCCCAGTAACAGGCAAATAAATTAAATCATGAATTCTATATATGAAACAGTGATTATACATATGCGTCAGTTGCAACGGTACTAATTCGATTTCATCCATTACATATGAATTTATTTATGTAATATCATGAAAAATAAATATATAACCTGTTTTAAAATTGTTAGACAAATTGTATAAATTAAATAAGATAAATAGATTCATGATTCATCAATTACATTACAAAATAAGAAAAAATATGTTAAATATTACAATCATATTTCATAGAAATATAATACAATGATAAAGAAAGCAAATTGAAACTTGTGTGGTATCACAGTCTCCTTAAAACAGATTAACTGTCTCACTGTGAGTGATAGAAAAAAGATAAAAAGATAGATTATTTTTGAATTGTCAAATTTAACCTTACTCTCCACGGTCACGTCGGACTACTTCTTAAATATGTTTTGTTTTTAATTTTTTTAAAAGAAATAAAATAAAATAAACTTGTTTTTAATTTACTAGGAATGGCATCTTAGCGGCAACTTCATAAGTGTTTGGATTTGTATTGTTTGTTCATGATTTGCATTTGTTCTCTGGAGTTAAGAAGCCAAATCTACATATATATATATATATATATATAAATTTACATATAAATCTTAATAGATTGATTTATTATTTAATAGATCTTATAATGATTAATGACATTTTTCATTAAATACTATTAAAAAATATCATTAATTATTAATTTTCAACCACAATTTAAAATTTTTATCCCAAAAAATATCACTAATTATAAGTTTCAGCGATTTTTTTTAAAAATCGTTATAAAAAAGTCACTAATTTTCAATTTTCAGCTACAATTTGAAAATTTTGGCATAGAAAAACGTCACTAATAGTTGGACTTAATTCCATCAAGTCCTATTGAAAATAAGTCATAATAAAATCGTTGTTAAAAATAATTTTCTATGACGAATTTTTTAAACTATTGTTGAAAGTTAAAAATTAGTTACTTTTTTTGTCACGATTTTTTTAAACTGTTGCTAAAACTTATAATTAGTGACATGTTTTGTAATAAAATTTTTAAACTATCACTGAAAATTAATAATTAGTGACATTTTTAAATAGTATTTGATAAAAAACACCAAAATTCTCACAGGACCTATTGGACAATAAGTTTATTTATTAGGACGGTCCTAATAAATAAACTTATTGTCCAATAGATCATATGAAAAACGTCACTAATTGTTAATTTTCACCGACAATTTAAAAACTATCACAAAAAATATCACTAAGTTTTAACTTTTAGCGACCATTTGAAAAATTTGTCACAAAAAAGTCATGAATTGTAAGTTTTAGCGACAATTTATAAAAATCGTAATAAAAAAAGTCTTAATTGTTAATTTTTAGCAACGTATAAAAATCATTGTCACAAAAAATTATTTTTAACGACGATTTTATTAGAACTTATTTTTAATAAGATTTGATAGAAATTAAATCTAATTCTTAAGACTTATGATTAGTTTATTCATATATATATATATATAAAAGTAGATATGTATTTAAAAATCAACCTCCATGTGCTTCAAATATTATAATAATTCTCAAAATTAACTTTGAAAAATTAAAACTATGGCTCCTATCGTGTCTTAAAGTGTCTTGCCTTGTTCTCACGGTGTCTTGTGTGTTTTTGTTGTGCCAATAAAATAAAATTATGAAACAATAGACTTGTCATGGGGCATATATGTTTCGAACGATTACAACACTTATTTTAAAGAGTCAATTTATGTCACTATTCTAACTTACAATAGTGTAATGATATCCAAACTTTGTTTTGAATTTTTTATTTAAACAAGGATTTGCAATACGTATATAAATTCAAATACAAATTTAAAAAAAAAATAATAATAATTCATGAGTTATGCAAAACTCTTGTAGGTAAAAACTTGTTGCAATATGGCAAATTTTTAGCCATTTTTTTTACATTTGTAAACAAAAATAAAAAGAAAAAATAAATAAATGAAAGAAATAAAGGAAAAAGACTTCACCGACATGGCTGTGATAGCCCATCTACTATGACTATTTATTTCTCCATTTTGTTGGCTTCAAGTCCAGCTAAATAATTCTGTAGTCTAAGCAGAATTTCCACAAAAGATAACTACAAAAAAAATCAAGGGTCATTCTATGGGAATGGGTTGCAAAGCCGCAACTATTGTGCAGTCTTTTTGGTTTATTCTAGGTCTATTTTAATAATTTAAATTATTTATTTTTAAGGTATATAAAATATAATATATTAATAAAAAAAAATTAAATTGATCAAATATGAATAGTCTTTTTATCAAATCACATTTATATTTGAAGAATAAAATTGAGTATGAAAGGATTATCGATATTTGATCAATTTGATTTTTTACAAATATGTTGTACTCAATATATCTTAAAAAGTGGTGGACTGTTCATATTATCAAAATAGGACCTGAAATGGTCCCAAAAAGCAGCACAACAGTGGCTATTGTGCGGCCCAAATCTCATTCGTCTTTGTACTAAAAATAAAATAATGAATTATAATCAAACACTACATAAGGTATAATAAAAAATCTTTTCAATTATAACAATAATAATAATCATAATAGGTAATAACCAACATTACAATGTGTCATAACTAATATCATAATAATTTATAACCGAGTCATAAACAAATTATAACTAATACCATAATAAAATATATATAATCAAAGACCACATATATTCTAACTTACCCAACCCATAGAATTTCCCATGCAGAATTTCCGCGAAAGATAACTACAAAAATGCCCTCACACAAACCAACCCTTGACTATCCTTCTCCTATAAATAACCATGACACTAAACTACAACCCATAGTACTCAAATACATCCCTATATAGCTCCCAATCGAAAACATGAACTTCTTCAAATCTCTCTCCCTTCCCATTTTCTTTCTCATTGCTCTCCTCTCCACCTACACCCATGCAGCCACTATCAACATCAAAAACAATTGCCCTTTTACTGTTTGGGCTGCAGCGGTGCCCGGTGGTGGTCGACGACTTAACCATGGCCAAACATGGGTCATCAACCCTCCTGCAGGCACAAAGGGAGCTCGGGTATGGGCCCGGACTGGTTGCACCTTTGATGGAGCAGGTCGGGGCAGGTGCCAGACCGGTGATTGTAACGGACTCCGCGAGTGCCAAACCTACGGTACACCCCCTAACACACTAGCTGAATATGCACTAAACCAATTCAACAACTTGGATTTCTTTGACATATCCCTAGTGGATGGATTTAACGTGCCGATGGATTTTAGCCCTATTTCCAATGGATGCACTCGAGGTATCAAATGTACCGCAGATATAAACGGGCAGTGCCCGAGTCAGTTGCGGGCCCCAGGTGGGTGTAATAATCCGTGTACAGTATTTAAAACCGATAAGTACTGTTGCAATTCTGGAAACTGTGCACCTACAAATTATTCAAGGTTTTTCAAGAAGAGATGCCCAGATGCATATAGTTATCCTAAGGATGATAAGACGAGCACATTTACTTGCAAAGCGGGAACCAATTATAGGGTTGTGTTTTGCCCTTAAATTCCATTTTGATATGCAAGTAGCAGTACTAGCGTTCTACAATAAGAGTTTTGGGATCCAAAGCTTATGAAGAATAAATTCAAGCACATGTAGTGATGTGCACATGTACTTGTAACCTATGGTTGTAATAAACATAAACCTAAATGGGCATGAATATGGAAAAAAAAAAAAAAATTTTGTTTGGGTAATTTATAATGACTTTCCTTGAGTTTTTGTTTGGGTAATTTATAATGACTTTCTTTGAGTTAATACAGTAGTGACACATCTTAGAATAAACAAAACGAGATGAGATAATATGATTATCATAATAACTTTGAATTTTTATACCCAATTTGCTTATCATTTAATTTCTCATCATCGCATTGGTGTAATAGACTTCACTTTTTCACTGGAAAAAAAAAATAATAATAAATAAAAAAAAATAGTGAGAGATTGACCAATAAGTCTTATATTTTGAATATGTAATTCATATAATTTCATATTTTTTCTTGTAATCCATTTAATCATTTTAGATGTATAATGACTCATTTGTCCGCCATATTGAAGTGTCACATTTGAAAAAAGTATACTAAAGAATTTTTTAATATCACATCATACCTGTCACATTAAAGTGTCACATTTGGAAAAAGTATATTAAAGAGTTTTTAATTTTTTTTAGAATGTCACATCATACACGTCACGTTAGAGAGTCACATGTCACGTTTGGAAAAAGTGGAGTTTTTAATTTTTTGTGCAGTGTTACATCATACCCGTCACGTTGTCATGTTTGAGAAAAGTAAACTAAGGAGTTTTTATTTTTTTTGAAGTGTCACATCATACCCGCTACGTTGTCACATTAGGAAAAAAGTACATTAAAGAGTTTTTATTTTTTGAGTAAAAATTTTGGAGTGTCACGTCATACCCGTCACATTGTCAAATTTTGGAAAACTACACTAAGGAGGTTTCAATTTTTTTTTTAGTGTCACATTATTAGAGTGTCACATTAATACCTGTCACATTAAAGTATCACATCATACCTGTCATATTACAGTATCACATCATACATGTCACATTAATAAAAGTGTATAACTGTCAACCAAAACATTACTAAAATAAAAATAGGACCACACGGAAAGAAATTCTCCACTAACAGGCCATAACAGATTAATAGAAAAAATTTTGAACTAATTGAAGTAATTGTTTAGAGTACCTTGAAATTTATTGATAAATATCTCAAAAATAATCCACTTCTTCGTGTGTAGTGTATCAATTCATGGGTGACGTGCAAAGTGTCATGTTAAATGATTAAGGGTTGGTTTGGGGTGTTTTAAAAAAGTGTACACTTTGTCTTTTTACGAAAAGATGTGTAAAAAAATAGAGAGGTGATGTGATAGAAAAAAATAAAAATAAAAAGATAGATTATATAGTAGATGCCAAACAAGGCTTAAGTGAATTTAATATAAAAATTTAATCATCTTAATTATTCAAAGAAAGTCTCTCACGTGCACAATAGAGAGGGAGATGGCCTTTTTAGACGTTATCACTAAGTTAGGTCTTAATTAAGTTCTTTAGAGTATTATAACATGTAAGAGTTTTAAGGGATCAAATTTTTTTCTCTAAAAATAAATATTTTATTGTAAAAAATTTTAAGGATCAATTTCATTTATCAAGAGGATAATAGTTAAAAAGTTGTCCCCAAAAATTTTAAAAAGACTTTGAAAGGACAAAATTTTAAAAATGTCACTGATAAATACACAAACAAAATAATTTGACCTCAAAAGGACAGAAATTGTTGTAATTTAAACATTTCCTCAATCGTTAATATTTATTAAAATAAAAATTCGATAATAAAAAAAATTGTAAAAAAAGAAAAGAAAAAAAATGGTGATTGGATTTTGAATTTGAGAAGGATTTACATTTTCTCTCCAAATACATGATTCAAAGCTAAGGTCCCTTTTGAAAATTGATTATTTTAATTATTTTTTTAACTTTTTATATAAAAAAATGTACAAAATAAAGAGAGTAATATGACTACTTATAGTAACCCTTTATTTTTTGCCTAAAAATCATGATTCCAGGACGGAGCCTTAATAATTAAGGGATAGCTTGTGGGTCATGTAAAATTCTCTTGGAGGAAAAGAGCTTTTATAGACTAGTCTAGCTCCTTCTTCTTTTATTTATTTATTTGTCTTTTTTGAAAATATTTTTTACAATTGTAAACATAGATAAAACAATAAATAAATAAATAAAGGAAAGAAAATAAAGAAAAAAGGGGTAAATTATATAAATGGTCTATATAGTTTACACGATATGCCAATTTGGTCCCTGTTATTTTAATTTGTTCGATTCTATCCCTTAATTTAACAGATTGTGTCATTTTAATTCAATAAATAATGATTGTTAAATTTGGTGGACGAAAAGTGTCACGACCCGAACCCCGCCCCATAAGGGTCGGTGAAGTGATTAGCCAGTAATCTGCGATTACCAAAGGCCTTCCTGTACAAATCAACATAATTGGGACTAGCGAAAGCTTATAATATAAAGACAACAAACAGTCCATTGTGTATCTATATGCACAAATTCAAATGTATATAAACGTTCATTTACCCACTGCACAATACATACATACAAAAACATCATTCATGGATATATATATATATATATATAAACAAAAGCCCGACAATATGATCACAGACTATACAACAGCCTCTCGACCTAACCTCAACTCGGAGGCACCAAAACTCGTAGGGCTTTAAAGGGTGGCTTGACTCTCTCCTTAGGCTGGTTCTCTATGACGTTCACCTATACATATATATAAAATAGTGAATTAAAAAAAAATATACATAAAATAGTGAGCTAAAACCCAGTGAATAACATTAACGTAAAGAGGTTAGTAAACAAATTCCAAGCTATATCATATACAAAAAACAGATCATATATATCGGTCATATCAGAACATAATAACGGTACATTTCATAAAACATATCATATTGTATTCCGACTAGAGTAATCGGTTCTAAATACCGATTAAACACATCACCACAATAAAGTGGCTAACGAGATCTCGTAATCACATATATGTCATGGACCCGCATTTACATATCGTCCCCCATGACTTGGGACTATCTGTAGATGCCCTAGTAGATTCACAAATAGGACATTCGTTCACATAGCAAAATAACAGTTCAGAAAATCATATCTTATTATATAACGGTTTGAACATAATTTATACAAACATATCTTTACAAGAATGTTACTCATAGTGGGCTTCTAGAGATGGTCAGTCGGTCCTCGACTCGTGACCTACAATCACAAAGAGAAAGAGAGAGAGAGAGAGAGAGAGAGTTGAAAGTAGAGAAGAAAGAGAGAGCTTTAAAGAGATGGAATTAAGGGATATGAAAGGAACAATTTATAGGGCAAAGGATACTTGGGGCAAAAGAAAGAAAAAAAAATAATAATAAAATAAAATTTACTTGGTGGGCAAGAAAGGGGTGCACTTGGGGAAAAAGAAAAGGAACTTTCCTTGGAGAGAAAGTAAAATAAAAATGATTTTGCTTATTAAGGAAGAAAAGTAAATCTATTTCACAAGAAGATGAATACTAATGAGATGGAGATAAAAAGAGATAGGATAAGGAAATAAGTTAGGTTTTCATCTAGAAATCTCACCACCAAACTACAACCAATATCTCTCACTAAAATATTAATACCTCAAAAATCAGGAATCTCACATTCTATCCTCCTTAAATAAATTTTGTCCTCGAAATTTACACTTTTAGTAATTCAATTGGGTCTAGCAACACTTTCACAGTTCATCACAAACATGTTGCTTAACTTAGGATAGTACCTACAACAATCGTCTCAATCTACCGGGTATTTTCTGGAACTAGAGTATAAACCCTTCCTTGTCTAAGATTTTTCCCCTCAAAAGCAGTAGTTACATTTGTTCTTGGTACAAAAGTAGATCCAATCATACTGGCATTGGGTCTATCGGTACTCGGATGAGCTTGTGGGAAAATTTTGGCTATGTGTCATATTTTCCCACATCTGAAACAAACTCCAGACAGACGGCGACAAACGCCCCATTGTTGTTTTCCACACTCCTTGTAAGTAGGTATGCCATTGTCTCCCTGACTTGACATGCCATTTACGGAAATAATTGAATCACCGGTCATGTCAACTCTTTGCTTCTTTTGTTTCTTACTCTCCCATTCGGTTGATAATATGGGCTTTTTGAATGCGACTATATTTCCTTCAGCCATGAGAGCTCTATCTAACACATCCTCATATTTTGGTAATTTCAAAACGTTGACCCGATCGAGTACATCTAGATTACCTTCCTTCAAATTTCCTGGCCTTTTTGTAATCAGTGTCTATCATTTGAGGTGTGTATCGGGCTAACTCTGTAAACTTGGCTTCATACTCGGCTATGGTCATGCTGTCTTGTTTCAGTTGTTCAAATTCTGCCACTTTACGATCTCATAAAACATCTCCTTGAACTGTTCCCACGTCATAGCTTCGTTATCATTCTGGACCAACATCCACCATCGTCTAGCTTCCTCTTTTAGAGTAAATGTTGCGAACAAAACTTTCTAGGCCTCTGAGCACGGAAATACTTTGAATATCTTTTCAGTCTAAAGTATCCAGGCTTCAAACTTTAGAGGTTCAATGCTTCCCAAAATTCTAATGGTTTCATTTTGTTAAACTTCTGTGTTAGACATATAATATCCTTATTATTGTTTGGCTCTATTTGGACTGGTGGTGGAGAAGGTAAGGGTTGTTGCCTTTGCTCTTGTTATTGTCTCACTAGTTTAGTTAAAACTCCCACCATCCTTTTGGACTGATCAATTCTTGCATTAGAAGATTCAGACTCATTTGCATTGCTCATTCTTTCCATTAGTCTAATTATAAACAGAGGCAATAATCAACATAGTCAATAGTTCTCATAATTTACGTTTCATTTCAAATATGTGCTCATGGAATGCACACACATTTATACATGTGTTAGAAATGGTTTTGAAGTTTTGGAAAAATCTGATTTTTACTTAACTTTGGTTTATTTTTTAGGTGGGACCCATGCGCCAAAGTTGGCAGGTCTAAATGGTAACGCGTTCTATGCCGCGTTGTGATTCACATAATATATTTGGTTGTTCAAAACCATTATCGCGTGAATGGGAAATTGAAGCCAAAGAGAGCTCTATAGAAATGGTGTCTTTGGTGAAATTTCCTAAAAGTTTAGTTTCAGGCTTGTCCCATATTGATTTGGTGGGCATACTTTGAGTGGGTTTATAAGGCTTAAGTTTGAAATTTGGGGTAGGCACCAAGGGGCACCCAAGTTTTTTAAAGAGGGAGGTTATGGGCAAATTGCGCTAGATCCACCGAACCCAAATATAAGCATGCACGCGCGTGCCACCGTCGGGCCAGTCGGTCGGTCGAGCTGGGCTGGGCCTAGACTTGGGTGTGGGTGCGTAGTGTGAGGTTGGGTTGGGCTTGTCCGACCCAATACCTATCTTTTTGGGCCAAAAACATTTGAATTTAATTTAATTTTTTGGTAAAATAAAATCTGTCCAGAATTCAAAATTAATTCTGAAAAAATCTGACCATTTAAATTCAAATTTTGGTTGGAAAATTTGCACCTTTCTGTACAAATTTTGAATCTGTCTGAACAGATTCAGTTTCCTCCTTTACCTGTTTAATTTAAATTCAAACAGATTTGTATCTGTTTAATTTAAACCAAACAGGTACTATACCTGTTGAATTCATAACTAAGAGGCACCATTGCACCTATAAATAGACTAGTCCTCACTTAGTTTTTTTACTCAATTTTTGTCCAAAAAATTCTGCATTTATTCTCTACATTTTGCTACGTTATTTTCTTGTGAGAAAGTGTATAAACACAAAGTGTGTTTGTTGTGCAAATAGTTTGTAGTGTTGCTACTGTTTGTTGTTGATCATTTTATCCTGGGCGATAGACATCCACAATCTGAAAACAGTGTGGAGAGAACGAATCTGTCTTAAGGACACAGTGTTAAACACTGGATTTGATCAAAAATTTGTTCAAGAAATTAATTTGGTAAATAATTAATTTATTTTCTGTTTTATTATTTTCTTGTTTCAAATTTTGATTTTTTTAGTAACAAAATAAAAATTTATTTTTATTTATTTATTTTATATTTTTGGTTTGATTTTTGTAATCAAACAATCTCTCTCATTTTCTTTATTTTTTCTGTATTTTATTTGTTGTTAAATACACAAACAATTTTTATTTTTTTAAATACAGTGAGGATTGTCCAACAATCTTAAGACATATTATTTTTTAGTGTCTTCATTGTATTTAATTTTCTGTGATTTCACAAAGTGATATTTTAGTTGGAAAATACAAATAGTGGTAATATACTATTTGACAAATAGTAATAATATACTATTTATTTCTTTGACAACTAGTAGTAATATACTGGTGTCATTAACAATTGCAAAATATTAATTTATATTACAGAAAAATTATTGTAGTATTTTATTTTTCTAGTTTTAGTAACAAGAAAAATAAAATTATTTTGTGTTATAATTTATTTTCTGGTTTTAGTAACTAGAAAATTAATTTGTGTTTTGATTTTTTTTTTTATTTTTGTAATAAAATATTATGGCTGCTAAAAGTAGTACTCCAAATCTGATCGTTACAACGACTCTAGTCCCTATCCAGAACCAAGTTCAAGTTCTGATAAATTATAGAGAAAAATCAAAAAAATTTAATGGCATTGAGTTTAATAGATGGTAGCAGAAAATGTTATTCTA
The DNA here is from genome assembly GCA_025200525.1 of Camellia lanceoleosa. NCBI lineage: Eukaryota > Viridiplantae > Streptophyta > Magnoliopsida > Ericales > Theaceae > Camellia > Camellia lanceoleosa. Next base: position 29,050,704 of record CM045769.1, on the reverse strand, counting down.
TCTTACAACTCTAAATTTGGCCTAGTTTCTCCGTGAAGAGGCTCCAGTATTTAGAAAGAATGAAAGTGATCGATAAGTTGTTGCTGCTGTAGATGCTTAGAAATATTCTGATTTCCTGTGCAGAAACTACATCCTCAATAGCCTTAACAACATGCTGTATAATGTTTACAGCCCTCTGAAAACAGTAAAAGAATTGTGAGATTCTTTGGAGAAAAAATACAAGACAGAGGATGCTGGCACAAAGAAATTTGTTGTCGGTAAATTTCTGGATTTCGTTATGGTAGACTATCAAACGGTAATTTCTCAAGTTCAAAATTTTCAATTAATTTTCCATGATATTCATTCTGAAGGTATGTCTCTTAGCGAGTCTTTCCAAGTCGCTGCTTTAGTGGAAAAGTTACCACCGACTTAGAAAGATTTCAAAAATTATTTAAAGCATAAACGCAAGCAGATGACCATGGATGAATTGATTAAAAGACTAAGAATTGAGGAAGATAACCGAAAGACTGAAAAGAGGGATGGTAAAAATCCCATTGAGTCTAAGGCTAATGTGGTTGAACAAGTGCACAAACCACATAACAAAAACAGGAAGTTTACTGGAGATGGTCCTAAACAAGATGGCAACAATGGCAATAAGAAGTTCAAAGGAAAATGCTATAATTGTGGCAAGCCCGAACATCGAGCTTCTGATTGCCACCGCCGCCCTAAGAAGGATCGCGAAAGTACAAGCAAGAAGACCACTAATCAAGCTAATATGACAGAATTAGATTACATCTCTAATGGAGTAAATGACATCAATCTCTCTGATGTGGTGTCTGAGGCTAGTTTGGTTAGAAATCCCAAGGAATGGTGGATTGATACTAGGGCAACTCGTCACATTTGTGCGGACAAGAAGATGTTCACAACTTATAATGAGGCTGCAAATGGTAAACAACTTTTCATGGAAAATTCTTCTACTTCTACTTCTACTATGGCTGGACAAGAAGAGGTGATCTTGAAGGTGACATCAGGGAAAAAACTTACCCTCAACAATGTACTGCATGTATCAGATATATAGAAGAATTTAGTTTCTGGTTCTTTGTTAAGTAAAAATGGTTTTAGACTTGTATTTTAGTTTGATAAATTTGTATTAACAAAGATTGGTATGTATGTTGGTAAGGGATACATGAATGATGGTCTCTTCAAGTTGAACGTAATGACAGTTGTACCAAAACTTGCTATTAATAAGAATAACACATCTTTTGCTTATATTCTTGAGTCGAATTTATGGCATGATAGATTAAGACATGTAAATTTTGATGCTTTGCGTAAATTAATTGGTTTGGATTATATACCAAAGTTTGAAATTGGTCCTAATCACAAATGTGAGATTTGTATAGAAACAAAACTAACTAAGGCTCCATTTAAATTGGTTGAAAGAAAAACCAAACCTCTAGAATTAATTCATACTGATATATGTGATCTTAAATTTGTTCAAACTAGAAGAGGTAAGAAGTATTTCATAACATTTATCGATGATTGCACAAGATATTGTTGTGTATACTTACTTAGAAGTGAAGATGAAGCTTTAGAAATGTTTAAACTCTACAAAATGGAAGTTGAAAATCAACTTGGTAAAACCATTAAAATGGTTAAAAGTGATAGGGGTGGTGAATATGATGCACCATTAAATGAATTTTGTGCACAACATGGCATTATTCACCAAACTACAGCACTCTATTCTCCACAGCAAAATGAAATTGCTAAAAGAAAGAATAGAACCCTTAAAGAAATGATGAATGCCATGTTACTAAATTCAGGCTTACAGCAGAACTTGTAGGGGGAAGCAATATTGTCTGCTAATTATGTTGTTAACAGAATACCCCACAAGAAAACCAACAACACTCCTTATGAATTGTGGAAAGGTCGACCGCCGTCCTACAAATACTTAAAAGTGTGGAAGTGTTTGGCAAAAGTTGAAGTTCATGATCCTAAAAAGACTAAGATAGGACCAAAAACAGTAGATTGTGTGTTTATTGGTTATGCTCAGAATAGTAGTGCATATCGGTTTCTGACTTATAAATCAGAAATACCTGATATAAATGTGAACACTATTATAGAGTCAAGGAATGCTGTGTTTTTTGAACATGTCTTTCCTTATAAGAAAAGACAGGAATTAAGTTCATAAAAAAGAACTTATGATTGTACACAAAGTCAATAGACTAATGACAATCAAACACAAGAGACTAGTAATGGTCTGGACCAACAGGATTTAACTGATGATGAACCAAGACAAAGTAAGAAAGTAAGAACATCAAAATCCTTTATTCCAAATTTTCTAACATACCCATTAGAAAATGAACCTCAAAGCTTTAAGGAAGCAATGACAGGTCCTGAAGCACCTTTGTGGAAAGAGGTTGTCAATAATGAAATTGAATCCATTATACAAAATCATACTTGGGAATTGGTACATCTTCCACCTGGTTCTAAACCTCTTGGATATAAGTGGATATTTAAGAGAAAAATAAAAGCAGATGGTTCAATAGACAAGTATAAAGCAAGACTTGTAGTAAAAGGTTACAGACAAAAGAAAGGTCTAGACTATTTTGATACATATTCTCCTGTGATAAGAATAACATATATCCACATGCTTATTGCCATAATAGTGTTGTATAATTTAGAGATACATCAAATGGATATTAAGACAGCTTTCTTAAATAGTGATCTGAATCTATATGGAGCAACCCGAAGGGGTTGTAGTGCCAAGGCAAGAAAAGAAAGTTTGTCGGCTTATAAAATCTCTTTATGGATTAAAATAAGCACCTAAGCAATAGTATGAAAAATTTGATCATGCTATGCTTACTAATGGGTTTAAGATAAACGAATGTGACAAGTACGTCTATATTAAAAACACTGATAAAGGTTATGTCATCGTTTGTCTTTATGTGGATAACATGCTTATCATTAGAAGTAGTCAAAACATGATCAAATCAACTAAGTAAATGCTGAACAAAAGATTTGATATGAAAGATATGGGGGTCGCAGATGTTATATTAGGAATGAAAATTACTAAAACATCTGACGGATATGCATTATCTCAATCACATTATATTGAGAAAATTCTTGGTAAATTTATCAAGGATGATATGAATGTAGCTAGAACACTTGTAGCCATCAGTCTTTATTTATCAAAAAATAAAAGTGATGCGGTATCTCAGTTAAAATACTCCCAAATCATTGGAAGCCTGATGTACATAATGAATTGTACTCGTTCTAACATAGTTTATGCAGTCAGTAAATTGAGTAGGTACACTAGTAACCCCGAAGAAGACCATTGGAAAGTGATCATTCGGGTTCTTAGATATCTAAGATTTACCCGTGATCATGGTTTGAACTTTACTCGATATCCTATAGTACTAGAAGGTTATTGTGATGCCAATTGGATATCGGATACTAAAGATTCAAAATCTACTAGTGGATATGTCTTTACCTGAGAGGTGCTGTTGTTTCTTAGAAATCCACGAAACAAACATGCATCGCACGATCCACAATAGAATCAGAGTTCATTCCTTTAGACAAAGTAGGAGAAGAAGCATAATGGTTTATTATTTCTTAGAAGACATTCCAATGTGGCCAAAACTTGTGCAAGCTATTTGCATTCATTGTGATAGTCAATTTGCAATAAGCAAGGCACAGAATCATATGTATAATGGTAAGTCATGACATATTCGTCGTCGACATAATACTGTAAGGCAATTGCTCTTAAAGGAATAATCTCAATAGATTATATAAAATCTAAAGAGAATATTGTAGTTCCGTTAACAAAAGGTTTGACAAAAGGGCAAGTGTATAGTTCATCGAAGGGGATGTGATTAAAGCCTATTACATAAGAGTCATCATAATGGTAACCCTACTTATATGACTAGAGATCCCAAGAACTAAGTTCAAAGAGACAACTAAGTTATGTGTGGCTCGCCATAAATCACCAAGGTATTAAAATTCCCCATCCATTCCTATGGTGAGAGTGATATCTGCAACATATGTTGTATGCAGGGGTTTAAGGATAAACTTTGCTTTTAATGATTACTTATATCTTGATTTAGGCATAAAAAAATCAAGATGAGTATAAGGAGATACTCACAATAAGAATCACCTATATGAGTGTCGAACTGGGACCGGTTCTATGAGCATGAAGAGGCTAAATTCTCTAGAAAGCACTCAAGAACAACCAAGAGCGTTCAAGGTCAAAATGAACACAACCGTGAGAACCACAATGTATCAGAAGATATTTTGTGTGAAATCTATTGTCTTGGCTTACACAAACGGTTAAACAATTTAAAGTATCGCGTCCATTGGTTAGCTAGTAAGTCCGATAGGTTATCACTAGGAAAGGTTCAAGGCCGAAAGCTACCTATCCTAATGCAAGATATTTTCGATTTATACTCTTTCAACAAATTCTGCATATTTTTGCATTTCCGTTGTTATCAAATTCCATTCATGTGGGGGATTATTAGAAATGGTTTTGAAGTTTTGGAAAAATCTAGGTTGTGTTTGGTAGAGCTTTCTAACTATGATTTGAGAGTAGAAGTTGTATTTTGAGTTTGTGAGTTTTGGAATTATGATTGAGTGCGGAAAATTTGTTTGGTGAAAGAGTTTTGAAAAGAGTTTTGAATTGAGTGGAAAATTTTTGATGTGACATGTGATATTTGATACAAAAACTTACAATTCATAACAAAACATACAATTGAAAATTCTATTAAAACACAAAAAAAATTTAAAATTCAGAAAATATTTTTTTCGAATATATAAAAATTAATATATGTCAATTGCAAAAAAAAAAATAAATAAATAAAAAATTACACTGTTCCAGTCAACCGGCCAAACGACCGATGGGATGATCGGTTAGTCCAAATTTCCCTCTTTCGACCACGTTTTCAAAAGTGAGCGTGGAATTAAGTTTTGAAATTCGTAAACAAACGCCATGTTCTAATTAAGCTCTGTAACGTTAGTTCTAGAGCTGTACCAAACACAGCTCTGATTTTTCCTTAACTTTGTCCTATTTTTTAGGTGGGACCTATGTGCCAAAGTTGGCAGGTCTAAGTGGTAATGCATTCTATGCCGCATTGTGATTCACGTAGTATATTTGATTGTTTAAAACCATTATTGGGTGAATGAGAAATTGAAGCCAAAGAGAGCTCCATAGAAATGGTGTTTTTGGTGAAATTTCCTAAAGGTTTGGTTTAAGGCTTGTCCCACATTGATTTGGTGGGCATACTTTAAGTGGGTTTATAAGGTTTGAGTTTGGAACTTGGGGTAGGCACAAAGGGGCACCTAAGTTTTGTAGAGAGGAAGGTTATAGGCAAATTGCGCTAGACCCATTGGACCCAAAAATAAACACGCACGCGTACGCCGTTGTCCATCCGGTGGATCGGGTGGGCTGGGCTGGGCTGGGCCTAGGCTTGGGCGCGGATGCGTGGTGCGAGGTTGGGTTGGGCTTGTCCAGCCCAATACCTATCTTTTTAGACAAAAAACATTTGAACTTAATTTTATTTTTTCGTAAAATAAAATATGTCCAGAATTCGAAATTAATTCTGAAAAAATCTGACCGTTTAAATTCAAATTTTGGTTGGAAAATTTGCACCTTTCTGTACAAATTTTGAATCTGTCCGAATAGATTCAATTTCCTCCCTTACCTATTTAATTTAAATTCAAACAAATTTGTATCTGTTTAATTTAAACCAAACAGGTACTATAGCTGTTGAATTCAAAACTAAGAGGCACCATTGCACCTATAAATAGACTAGTCCTTACTTGGTTTTTTCACTCAATTTTCATCCAAAAAACTCTGCATTTACTCTCTACATTTTGCTGCATTATTTTCTTGTGAGAAAGTGTATAAACACAAAGTGTGTTCATTGTGCAAACAGTTTGTAGTGCTGCTACAGTTTGTTGTTAATCATTTTATTCTGGAAAATAAACGTTCACAATCTGAAAGTACTGTGGAGAGGACAAATCTGTCTTAAGGACACAGTGTTAAACACTGGATTTGATCAAAAATTTGTTCAAGAAATTAATTTGGTAAATAATTAATTTATTTTCTGTTTTATTATTTTCTTGTTTTAGATTTTGATTTTGTTTTAGTAACAAAATAAAAATCTGTTTTTATTTATTTATTTTATATTTTTGGTTTGATTTTTGTAATCAAACAATCTCTCTCATTTCCTTTATTTTTTCTGTATTCCATTTGTTGTTAAGTACACAAACAGAATTTCTTTTTTTTTTTAAATACGGTGAAGATTGTCCAACAACATGTTAATGCAATGCTCTTATTTTTTTTATTTTTTTTTCTTTTCATCCTATAGCTCAATTGGACACGTGTGTGGGTAAATTAACTCGTTCTCTGATACCATTCTGTCACGACCTGAACCTCGCCCCGTAAGAGTCGGTGAAGTGACCGACCAATAATCCGTGATGACCAAAGGTCTTCCTGTACAAATCAACATAATCGGGGCTAGCGGAAGCTTATAATATAAATACAACAAATAGTCCATTGAGTTACATATCTATATGCACAAATTCAAATGTATATAAACGTTAATTTACCCACTATACAATACATACAAAAACATCATTCATGGACATATATATACATATAAACTGTGGAAATATATTTTCTGAGTACTAACACGTGGCCAAGGTGATGCCGACGTGTCAACCGGGGTACCATGTGTCCAAGTCGTGACGCCGAGGTGATCTCGGCTAGGCTGAGGTTATCTCCGAAGATATCGAAGTCCGGAATAAGCGGATAAAGGACAAGAGTCCTAGAATGAAGAAGGACCTCAGCCTAGATAAGGATAAAACTCTTAGGGAGTTTATCTTTATCTATTGGAGAGTCCAAGATAAGCACTGAGCTGAAGTCCATTGAAGCTAGGCTTCTATTGGGACTAAGATTGGGTTAACTATAAAAAAGAGGCACCCCCATGGGTCTAAGGTACGCAATTTATGCTCTGAATAGCGAGTTAAGCACTTTTGATATCTTTGAGAGATAACTGACTTGATCGTCGGAGTGCCCTCAAGTGGATGAACCACCGCCAGAATCTCTTCCTTCTGTTGCAGGTCATTAGGGCCTAATCTATTCTGCCAGTGCTCTCCAGCTAAGTACTAATTTGGTAATGTGGTCGAAAATTGACACACACAATTTGGCGCCGTCTGTAGGATAGAAAGGAGAATAGATGGCCAACGACGGACAGAGAGAGAAGGCTGGGGACGACACTCCTACTAGGAGTGGAAAACCTATTGACCTTGATGTCGAAGGAGACAACTGCAACGAAGAGACTTAGGACTAGAATTGCGAAAAGAAAGATGTCAGCTAAGAAGGCGACGTACCGAAGAAATCAAACCGAAACGAGTACTATAACGAGGATAACCTCCGGGTATGGAAATATAGATACCTACGGAGGGACGAAGAGATGAAGGGGATGGCGAACAAATTGGCAGACCTACAGTCGGTTGTCAATTTCATGATGCAAAACAACGTCATGCAGCCACCGTTCCCGTTGCAGGACACGCCAATTCCAGCGGCCAATGCCTAGAAGGGAGGGCAGAAAACAATCCTTGTAGCCCCCCAACACACTAGGAGCGAAAAACACTCTCACCGGCCTTCAAGGAGGTCAGGCGAGGAGAACCGAAAAGGAAAAAATCTCGAAGGACACACCGCACCAAGGAAGCAGACCCCAGAGAACATCGACATGTTCAAAGACAAGAGCTGTGCTTCGACAGAACCAATGGAGAAAGGTCGAAAAGGGCTCACAACGATGCTAAGAGTAGTGCACCAAAAAGATTGAAATCAGGAGATAGCCGAGCTCCTGGGCGGACCAATGAGGACTTGAGAGATTACCTCAAGAGGAAGCAACAAAATGCCGAGGTAACTTCCCCTGTTAAGCCGAAAACACCATTCTCGGTGGAGTTGGACAAATTTGAGGCCTCGAAAAGATTCAGTATGTCGAGGTTCCAGATATACGATGGTAAGTCGGACCCCAACTTTTACGTCAGATTATACCTGAACTCGATGGCACTGTACACTAGGAACAAGCTGTTGCTCTGTAAGGTGTTCCCCTCATCCTTCGGGGAGATCGCATCGGATTGGTTTCACAAATTGCCAAAAGAAAGTATAAAGACCTGGGAAGGCCTGGCCGAGATGTTCGTGGCCAGGTTCGTGACAAACAAACTACAGTCATTAGGGGTAGATGCCTCGATGGCTCTGAGAATCAGTAAGGATAAAGGCCTTAGGGCCTACGCTAAAAGGTACTATGAGGTGTTCAACCGAATACCCGAGTGCAACCAATAGGTGGCGGTCGTATCTTTCAAGAACGGCCTAAAAGATGACTTTCCACTACGAAAGTCTTTGGCAAAGACATTGCCAAAAAACATGGAAGAGCTCATGGCCAGAATTGAGAAATATACCAGAACCGAGGAAAACACGTCAGGGACTAAGGAGACAAAGCAAGAGAAAGGAAACGGCTCGCCGAAGCGAGGCAGAGGTAACAATGGATCCAACAAGCAAGAGATAGGACTGAGGGCTGCACAAACAGTCACAACTGTATTCCGAATTCCAATTCACAAAGTCCTGGATAAAATCCGAACCCATCCCTATTTCAAAGCACCAGCAAGGATACCAGGAGAGTTTATGGGAAGAAGCCTTGGTAAGCACTGTGCCTACCACAATGAGGATGGGCATCTGACTCAGGGTTGTAGAGCCCTGAAAGCACACTTGGAAGACCTGGTAAGGCAAGGCCATTTAAAGGACCTTGTAAATGAGGTCAGGACAAGGGAAGAGCAGGCAAAACTGCCTCAGGCACCAGCAGCTCCACCTCCCCCAACATAGCAACCGCAGGTAGGCGGACCTCGGGTAATTAATGTAATTTACTCGAGGGTCAACGAAAATGAAATACGGGGGGAAACCTAGAAGGTAAAGCACTTGCAGCATGTGTACCAAGTCGGAGAGAAAAGACATCGGGCCGAGGAGTGCCAAGGATCAGTAGTGTCCTTTACTGAAGCCGACCTTGAGATGGTGCAGCATCCACATAACGATGCCTTGGTAGTATCCCTCCAGGTTGGAGAGTGCCAAGTGAAGCGCATCCTAATTGACCAAGGCAGCTCTTGTGACATCATGTATGTCAGGTGTTACAAGGAGCTTGGCCTTCACCCAGACGATATGGATTAATCCAATGGCCCAACGATCGGGTTCAATGGAACGCCGACATGGCCACTAAGAGAGCAAGCTTCGAGGTACAGGCTGGTACCAAGAAGATAAAGACAAAGTTCACCATAATCGACACATCCTCCTCTTACAATGCTATCCTGGGAAGGCCATGGTTACATGCAATGGGGGCTGTTCCCTCAACATTCCACCAGCTATTGCGGTTCCCAACAGAGCATGGGATAGAGGAGGTCAGAGGGGATCAGCTACAGGCAAAGAACTGCTCCATGGCAACAATGAAATCCACCTGTAGCATACGAGAACCAGAAAGGGCAGAGATCGAAAACAAGGATGTGGAGGTCCTAGAGGACGTTGGCAAGGAGCCAGCCAAGAAAAGCGAAGAAGCCCTAGAGAAAATCCTCGTCCAGTAGGGAGACGAGAAACGCTTCTTCCTTCTCGACTCGGGCTTAGCCGAAGAAGAGGAAAAAGAACTTGAGGCTTTCTTGAGAGCAAACATTGAGGTGTTTTCCTAGATGCCTTACGAAATGCTTAGCATTGACCCCGAGGTCACTTGCCATAAACTGAATGTAGACAGATCAGCTAAACCTGTAATCCAACGAATAAGAAGACCGACGTTGATGCATGTTGAGGCAGTGGAAGAGGAAGTAGACAAACTTCTAGAAGCTAGAGCCATGCGAGAGGTAAATTACCTGACATGGCTATCGAATACAGTGGTGGTGAAGAAAAAGAATGGTAAATGGAGGGTCTGCGTGGACTTTACCAACCTAAACAAGGCCTGTCCCAAAGACAGTTTTCCTTTACCCAAGATTGACCAACTGGTGGATGCCACTTCAGGGCATGGAAGAATGAGCTTCCTGGATGCCTACAGGGGGTACCATCAGATAGCCATGTACCCCCCAGATGAGGAGAAGACCACATTTATCACCCCAAAAGGACTGTATTGCTACAGAGTGATGCCTTTTGGGTTGAAAAACGTAGGAGCAACTTACCAGAGATTGGTAATCAAGATGTTCAGACACCTGATTGGCCGAACAGCGGAAGTTTACATCGATGACATGATCGTGAAGACCAAGGAACCTGAAGGTCATCTGGCCAACCTAAAAGCAGTCTTTGATATCCTTAAAACATATCGGCTCCGATTCAATGCATCGGAGTGTGCATTTGGAGTTGGATCTAGTAAGTTTTTGGGATACCTGGTGACCAGAAAGGGCATTGAGGCCAGCCCAAATCAAATCAAGGCCATCCTAGAGTTGAAGAGCCCGACGTTGGCAAAACAGGTGCAGATGCTGACTGGAAGGGCTGCAACCCTGAATAGGTTTATAAGCAGAAGCTCGGACAAGTGCAAACCTTTCTTCAACTTAGTGAAAAAAGCCACAAACTTCTTATGGACAGAGAAGTGCAAAGCCGCCTTGGCCGACTTAAAGAAGTGTTTAACCACGACTCCAGTTCCTTGAAATCCATAATCTGGAGAGGAGCTGTTCCTATACTTAGCAGTTTCGGAACATGCAGTAAGCACAGTGATAATCCGAGAAGAAAAAGGAAAACAAATGACTGTTTACTATGTAAGCAAAACCCTAGCTGATGTAGAAACGAGGTATTTATCCCTAGAGAAGTTGGCGCTGGCTTTAGTAATGGCTTCAAAGAAGCTGAACCATTACTTTCAAGCCCACAACATTGTGGTGCTAACTGAACATCCTTTGAAGTCCCTATTGCAGTAGGGAGATCTGACGGGCAGAATAACAAGGTGGGCAGTAGCCTTGGGCCAGTATGACCTAGAATACAGACCCAGAATAGCAATCAAAGTCCAAGTTTTAGCCGACTTCGTGGCCGAGTTCATGCCAGGATCCATCTTACATCGGGCTCCGTTGAGCCGAGGTGAACAATGTCCTAGCAAGCAAAGAGGAGCCCAGCCGAGGGCAACAGAACAAAGGGAGGAAAAAAAACTCAGACCCTACAGCATTTACATCGACGACTCCTTTCGACTGTTTGTTAATGGGAGTTCAAACCGACAAGGAGCAGGGGCAGGAGTAGTACTGGTATCTCCAGATGGACAGATACTAGAACAATCCATTCGTTTGAGGTTCAAGGCCTCAAACAATGAAGCAAAGTATAAAGCACTGGTTGCCGGACTGAAACTGGCAGTAGCAGTAGCAGTAGAAGCAGATAAGGTGATAGTTTTCTGTGACTCTCAGCTTATAGTCAACCGGACAACAGGCGAGTTCGCAGCCCAAGACGAAAGGATGTCGGCCTATGTGAAGAAGGTCGGCAGATTGATGGCCCTGTTTTCAGAATTTTCAGCTATAGCAGATTAGCCGAGATGATAACAGTCACGTCGATGCCCTGGCCAACTTGGCTAGTGTAATACAACCTGGAAAGGCAATGACGATAATGGTTGACTACTTGTCGGGCCCGAACATCGAACCACTGACCACAGAGCGTGAAGAATGTGTGTGGACATGAGACCAAGCTGGATGGACGCAATAATAGCATTCCTGAAAGAAGGAAAACTACCAGATGATCACAAAGAGGCACACAAGATCAGATTGAAATCGACAAGATTCAGTCTGATAGCAGAGGGACATCCCTACAGAAGATCCTTCACTGGACCCTTTTTGAGGTGTGTACATCCTTCACAAATTGAAGATTTTTTGTATGAAATACATGAAGGAATATGTAGAAGCCGCGCTGGGGGCAGATCACTTGCTCATAGAGCCATTACCCAGGGGTATTAGTGGCCCTACATGCAGAAAGATGCAGAAGCCTATGTCAAGAGGTGTGAAAAGTGCCAAAGGTTTGCACCTCTGATACATCAACCAACAGCAAACCTAAACCCAATATCTAGTCCTTGGCCGTTTGCCCAGTGGGGCATGGATCTCGTTGGAAAACTGCCCCAAGCGACTGGGTAAAGGAAGTACCTGCTGGTAGCAACAGATTACTTCACCAAGTGGATAGAAACTGAACCCCTTGCAACAGATTACTTCACCAAGTGGATAGAAACTGAACCCCTTGCCAAGATTCGAGACGTGGATGTGAAGAGCTTTATATGGAAGAACATCATCACCAGGTTTGGGATCCCAAGAGCACTAGTTGCAGACAATGGAACGTAGTTTGATAGTAAGCTAATCAAGAGTTTCTGTGCAAAATTCAAAATCAAAAATTATTTTTCGACCCCAAATTTTCCTCAAAGCAATGGACAAGCAGAAGCATCCAACAAAGTCATCTCGGATGGAATTAAGAAGAGGCTGCAAGCAGCAAAGGGAAAGTGGGTAGATGAATTGCCAAGTGTACTCTGGGCATATCGGACTACGCCAAGAAGGTCAAATGGGGAATCCCCATTTGCCATGGCCTATGGCACAGAAGCAGTCATTCCTCTAGAAGTCGGCATCCCAGGGATCAAAACCTAGGGAGTAGAGAATGGGCCTAATGATGTATTATTAGCCCAAGATCTAGCTCGAATTGGGAGGGACCCTATAAAATCATCTCGATATTAGGCAATAGGGCATATCGACTTGAAGATAATGAAGGCAAAGAGTTGCCAAGGCCTTGGAATACTTGTAATCTGAAATTTTTCTATCATTAGACTTTCTTGTTCTTTGTTATTTGCCGAAGTAATAAATAAAGTTTTAGATTGATTTTTCTACACTTATGATTATGAAATACGTACATAATGAGAACCCAAGTGGAACTTAAGTTTGCATTAGGGGGCAAAGAGTTGGAAAATGGTTCCTAGAAAGAGAGAATTTACAAGTGTTTAACACTTGCTGAAATTTGTGAAAAATTTACAAGTTGAAGTTAAATCGAGGACATGTTTAACAATTGTTGAAACTTAAGTTTACAAGTTGAAGTTAAACTGAGGACATGTTTAACGATTGTTGAAACTTAAGTTTACAAGTTGAAGTTAAACTAAGGTCATGTTTAACACTTGTTGAAATTTGTGAAGATTTTACAAGTTGAAGTTAAACCGATGACATGTTTAACACTTGTTGAAATTTGTGAAAAATTTACAAGTTGAAGTTAAACCGAGGACATGTTTAACACTTGTTGAAATTTAAGTTTACAAGTTGAAGTTAAACTGAGATCATGTTTAACGCTTGTTGAAACTTGAGTTTACAAGTTGAAGTTAAATCGAGGACGTGTTTAACATTTGTTGAAATTTGTGAAAAATTTACAAGTTGAAGTTAAACCGAGGACATGTTTAACATTTGTTGAAATTTAAGTTTACAAGTTGAAGTTAAACCGAGGTCATGTTTAACGCTTGTTGAAACTTGAGTTTACAAGTTGAAGTTAAACTAAAGACATGTTTAACACTTGTTGAAATTTGTGAAAAATTTACAAGTTGAAATTAAACCGAGGACGTGTTTAACACTTGTTGAAATTTATGAACAAATTTACAAGTTGAAGTTGAACTAAGGTTACGTTTAAACACTTGTTGAAATTTTGTGAAAAATTTACAAGTTTAGACCAAGGATGCACCAAAAGAAGTACTTATGTACTTGCTGAAGAAAACCATTGGTTTGTATAACTGAGGTGTATTATCCCGAGAAGGTTACACAGACTAAGGTGTATGTTGAAGATGTCCAAATTATTCCAATTATAGTTATATAAAAAAGACAAACATACAAGCATTTCGAAAGAGGAAGTTGTATTTATATTCAAAAGAAGGAACATCGGTCACATGAAGAGCTTACACTGTTTCAGAGAAAGAAAAGAAAAAGAAGTAAGTACAAGGTACAGAAAAAAAGAAGCAGAACATCAAACTAAGACTCTTCGGCGCCACTGGCAGGTTGGGTTTGGAGCTCGGAAGACTGCTGAGAAGACATCTCGGCGGCCTTCTCAGCCGCGAACTCGGCATCTATTTCTTGAAGGGTTTGGTCAAGGCTCTTGTCGGCGACAGGCATGTCCGATATTGCCTTCTCAGGAGTAGCATCTTTGGAAACCTCCTCACTCTCCTCATCTTGAGTCAAGTCTAGGACTTGCTCATTTGGAGTAAGGGAATTGGCCCCAGCAGCTTCCTTTGATTTCCTCACCAAAGCTTCATCCTCAAACTTAGAATCGCCTTCGGATTGGCTTAGAGTAGGGGAGAATGGCAAGGGTACGACATCGGCGTTCTTGAGAGGGGAGTCCTCGGGGACGTCAAGCTTTTTTAGAGCAGCCATCCAACCAAGAGAGAAACCCTTGTTGCATGCCTGCTTCACTTGTTTTTTGTAGTCCTCCTTGACGTCGGCTGCCCCCTCTGCGTATGCCCTCTCATCGGCGGCCTTGATCTCGAATTCCTTTGTGGCTAGGGCATCTTGGAGTTCTTTTTGGGCCTTAGCCGTCTTTTCCTCGGCCTCTTTCTTTTCAGCCTCAAGAACCTTCTTAATGGCCTCTGCAGCATCTGTTTTTTCCTCGGCCACGTCTTTGGCTTTAATGGCTGCCGCAGCCTGATCTGACAAGGTTTTTATTTTTGCCTCGGCCTTTTTGATGGCCTTCTGCAATCCAGCAGCCTCTCTAATTTTGTCGGCCAACTCCTTCCTCACCTCAAAAGCTTGCATTAAGAAAGAGTGAGCGTGCTGGATTGCCTGAAAGAAGATGAACATAACAAAAGTTAGTAAAATTCTTTGAGTATGAAGGAGTAGAGAAAGAAAAAAATACCAAGTGTGAAAAGACTTACTTGAACAGAATGCTGGAGCATCAGAGCGAAGTTCTCATACTGGCTCATCTCGGCGTTGCGATCAAGATCTCCAGGAAAGAGCAAAGCTGTACTAAGAGCAACACTGACGTTAACGTCGTCGGCACTATCGCCAGCTTTGACCGGCCTGTCCTCCAGTGTGATTTGGGGGGCCCAAGGGGAGTCAGACTTCATGGAGCCCGAAGCTGTTGCCGATTCTGACCTCGGCCTCTTCGACCGAGTTTATTGGGATGTTTCGGCCTCGGCAGGCCTCTTCTCGGCGGCGGAAGTGGTCTTCTCGCTCGAAGCCAATTTTGAAATGGGCAAGGTGTCCTCAGTATCAATCTGAGTCACCGTTGCCTTTGGCTGAGCCTTCTTTATTCTTTTTGGCTTTGATTTTGGTGGAGGCTGGGACTGCATTGGTTGGGCATCGACGCTGGATGGGATATCAGCCAAAAGATCTTCAGCGACTACTTTCTTGCGGCCTATCTCAGCAGCAAAAACAATTCGGCGTCGTTGTCGGCGTTGAGATGGGGGGATCAGTTGTGGAGCTGAGGAAGATGGCTGCTCTGTTGGATCAGAGGTTGACCCTTGATCTGGCCAAGATGACGAGGTTGCTGGAGGAGTAGTGGCAAACGGAGGAGACTAGCTCTTCTTCTTCTTTGGGACGTCGGGAAGAACCGACTTATAGGTAGGAATAAAGTTAAGTAGAAAAGGAGCTCTCCGCCTCAGAATGGGTAGATCCAACAACTTCTTCAAGCCCTTGCTGGGGAAAAAAGACTTGCGGAAGTCTTTAGCTGGTTGGGGAAGAGCTGCAAGAAAAACAAACATTAGAACAAACGAAGTATTGAAGAATTTAAAAACGAGTAAATATAAACACTGGGCTCTTACTATTACCCTCTACAAAAACTATTCGAGGAAGAGGGTAGAGGTGGAGGTCCTCATCTGGAGCGAACTCCCAGTTCCCCGAGATAATGAAGTAATCATCCCCAGCTCCCTTGTTGGAGTCTGGGAGGTCGGCAACAATTTTGTACTTTGTGGACCTCGGTTTGAGGTAGTAAATATAGCCTTTCTCATTTTTTAGGCCACATATAGTGTAGTAATATTGGATGTCGGATAAGGTAACCCTAACATTCTCTTGTTTTGCTAAGGCTATTATACCATTGATAACTCGGTAGGAATTGATGGCAAGCTGCATTGGGTTCAATTTATTGTAATGGATTATCTCACGGAAGAGGATGTCAAGTGGGAGCCTAAGTCCGCACTCAATAAAAGTTACAACAGGGAAGGGCATAGAATCAATTGTGGGCATGATGGTGTAGACACCCCATTTTTGACCATCTTCAAGACTTGGACGTCACCGCTTGAACACTCGGTGATTATCCATGTTTGTGTTCGTCTTGAGTTCCCGGAGGTCTCGGATATGCGCCTTGCCTCAGGATCTCTCGACTCGACTGTTTCGTGTCTGGTTTTACACCAAACACTTGTGTTTTGCCTTGAAGGGGCAAGAAATGGCTTGTGGGCCATCCCCACACTCCACCGGCCATGGCTTAAGGCCACAGGCTGTATTTTGTTGCCACCAGACAAATGTTGGGTCGGCCAACACTATAGATTGCCGGCCGGCTATCTTTTTTTGATCAATTGCATCTTTGGCCGGCCGACTACTGTGCATCTTCTTTTGCAGATATTTTGGCACAACTGGCATGCACTTGGCTCCCCTCCATACACGTGTATAGAGTGATCTCTCTCTTTAAAAGCTTGTCTTGTAAGCTTACAAGACAAAAAGCTCTATAAAGAGAGCTTCTTCTCTCTTGGGAGAGGGATTTTTTTTTGGGGGAGATAGCTTTTTTTAGGGTTTGAATATTGTGTGTATCCTATCTCTATTTCTCCCCCTCTCTTTGTCTTGTGTGTGTTTAGGCTTAGTATTGCTCACAAACACTCACCATTACACCATCCCTTGGACCTGAGGCCCTTGAGGGTTATTTTTGGAGGTTTTAGGTTGATTTCAACCTAAAGAAGTTGCTGGAGCTCCATTGGTAAAGAGGGTCTTCAAGGGTAAGAAACTTGTCCCTTTATTAGTGTATAACATAAAAAAGTTCTTTTTTTTAGCCCTCTAAATAGTTGGTTAAGGGTGCTTTGGCATTTGGGGTTGTTTGACCCCTCTTAAGCCTTGAAAGGCCCCATTTTGTGCCATTTTGAGTGGACTCTGGTACCATTGTATTTGGGCCTCCTCACCACTGAAATCTTGAGGGATTTCAGAGGTAAGGATGGTGCCTTGAGGCCCTAGGAAGGAGAGGGTCACCCCCTCTCCTTGTTGTCCTTGAAAAGGACCATCTTTACCTCATGAGGGAGCACCATGTTTAGGTTCATGTTGGCCATGCCTTAGCTGTTTTTCATGCTTATTATGTCATAATATGCCTCTGTTTTTAGTTGGTTTTGGTACACCATGCTTGCTTAGCATACATGCCTTGTAATGCCTTGTCTTAGCCTTAACATGTCTTATGCTTTGAGTTCTCATTCAAGCATGTTTAGGCCTAGCTTTGTGAAGCCTTTATGTTTGTTTTGCCATGTTTAAGGCCTGTCCTTAACTGTTTTGGTCAATCATGACATGTATTGCATAGCTCATTTGCATTGCTAGCTTGTAGCCTTAAGTGTGTGAGTGTGTAGCATGCATTGCTTGCATCATTTCAGTGGTTTGGAACCACTTAACATGCCATTTCAGTCCATTTAACATGCTTGTATGCTTGCCTTTGATGCCTCTTTGATGCCTTATGAGGTTGTGCCTTATGTTCCATGTTTGGTCATTGTGCATGCCCTTGAATTTAAGTCATTTAGATGCCATCTAAGTGATCTTTAGGCTTTGTTTTAATATGCTAAAACTCTGTTTTTGGTCATTTAATTCATGCCATGTTTGGTTTTGCTAAGGGTAGTTCAATATCTCCTTAGCTTGCCTTGAGTTTTAGACCTCTAATTGCATGCTTATGCTTGTCTTGTTGGCTTGGTTTGGCACCAATTTAACATGATTTTCCGAGCTTATGTTGCATGTCATTAGTCTATGTTTTTGTGCTTACAAGTTGTCTTCATGTGCTTAAGTGTTGGACCATATTTGCATGCATACGTGTGTGTGTTGGACCTCACTTCCATAGTATTGGCCACTGATTTTGGCAAGCCTGCAAGCTACCCATGTTAGTTTAAGTCCACCCCTTTGCATGTTGTTGTATGCCCACCTTGTATGTTGTTGCATATTTGTGTGTGTTGTTGCATGATTGGAGTTGCATGATTGAATGAAGTCACATGCTTACTTGCATGCTCGAACACCCACATTGTGCCTTGCATACTTGTTAGTTGCATTGTCTCATGCCCTATGTCTTGCATGACCATTGTATACCTTGTATGCTTCTTAGCATTGTCCATGTTGCATACTAGTCGACATGCTTAGGATTGCATTGCATTGGCATGCATGCTTTGCCTCTTGAATTGCTTGTGATAGAGGTTGAGTTCAATTTGCTTAATTATGTGCATTGCATTCCATATCAACATGCACACTTGATTCTTTGGGCCATCATGCATGGAAATGCGTGATTGATGGTCCGAGAATCGAGGCCGTCCTCCTTTGAGTCATACACATGATAAGGGGTGTGGTTGGTATATACATGGCTTGAAATGCATTGCCATGCTACGCTTTGCCCTTTGTTGCAGTCAACTGCAGGTTCTGCAGGGAGTTTTGGCCGACCGGCCATATACAATGCCGACTAGCCATCCATCAGTGGCCGATAACTCAATTTGTGGCCGGTGACTATCATACATGGCCGGTGGCCATCCCTCCCAGCCGATGGTGTTCCACGGTGCCCAGAAAGCATACCTTGGGAGTTGTGCAATTTTCAGAGGAGTAGAACAGTCAAAGCAGAGGCAACTTGAGCATGGCAGTGGATTTCCGGGCGAAACCGAGCGCGCATGCATTGAGCCCTCTCCCCAAGGCTGCTATTTACTGCCTTCTTAGATTAATTAATTTGCTTAATTAATTTAATTGTCTATAATATTTAATTAGCTAGTTCGTTAGTTAAATTGTATTATTCTTTTGGTCCCTCCGAGCGAGGGCAAATTTGTAATAAGTGTAGGTGCGTGTGTGCATGTCTTCCAACCCCCACTTCTTTCTTCCCTTTTACTTACCTGCTTTGATGGTTAGTATTAGGGCATATTTTCTTTAGCATCCTTATGCTATGCATGCGTGCATCATTCATCAGTATTGCATGCACCGGGCTCGGTGCATCATACTAATCGCATAGGCATTTCAAATCTAACTTGAATACATGCTATCTGTGCATTTTCACATGTCATCCCTAGATTAGCCGAGCCTACTCTAGCGACATTTTGTATGCGATGCATTAGCCACTTAACATGAACTAGGGTCATGCATGTTTACTAACTAGTTTCTGTTTTGGCTTGGAGTACTAGGTAAGCTTTTATGCTTTAGCATACCGCATGCGTGTCAGTGTCGCCATAACAGCATGCTTACCATATGGCTAGATGCTTATATGATATAACTGCCTGAATGCCTGTGGGTGAAGGTTGGATTGTTTGAGTTGGAACAACTCACTGAAATCCGTATTTTAGCTTACTTGCGAGTAGCAAATTCCATAATGTTTTCCAAATAAACGGATATGCAATGTTTTGTTCCAATTTAGGCGATTTGGTCTATACTTGTTTGCTGTGCGCATAACATAGTAATTCTAGGCTAATAACCGGAATGAGAACACATAATGTTTTCAAAAACGGATATCACGGTTAGTAGAGGCCGATCTTCGGATCGGGCGAGAGGGAGTGCTCATAGCTGACCTTCCCCAATCGTACCCAAGTTCCCGAGCCGAGGCAACTTTGGTGATGACGGACACGTAGCCTTTGGCACCGAGTAAGGGTTTCCTAAATTCCCCTACAAAAAATATTTAGGTGGCGACTCTGTATCTGGCAAAGCAATCCATGTTTGGCACTTCTTTTCTAAAAATCTGTTTTCTCAAAACGATTTGCCGGATTTGGACTCTTTGGTTCAGATTAAGAACCGTGACACAAATTGAGTCCGAACTGTAGCGAGGTCCCCCGCGGGCTTGTTACAGATGGAGTCATCCTCCCAGCCAACCTCAGATGGACGTTGGCGGGGATGGAAAACTCCTGCCTGAAGTATTCTAATTTGGTCGAGGTGTCTACCCTATGCTTCCACATACCCATAATATCGGCTTGAGGGGAAGGTGTAGGATTTCAGAAAGAAAGTGTTTTTTGACGGTTTTGAAGGACCTTGGCTAAAACCTAAATGTAAGCTGGGGTAAGAATTTTTGGGGGTTTTAAGGGAATTCGTTTCAGTTTCCCTAAAAATTTGTGGATTCTATAAGCAAATCCCAAACCTAGATTTATGGAAACGAAGATTGAAGACACGAATCTGGAAAAGACACAGAAAACATAAAACAAGAACGTGTTTCAGAATCAAGAACAATGACAAACTATCAAAAACATTGTGACAAAGTGTGCACAAGGGTGCGAGGCCAAGAACAGTGGCAAAAGTGAAACAAATTTGTGAGCAATATGTGGATAAACAATAGTGGATTGGGCCAAAGATAAAATCACGATGTAAATATACGGATTTGTAATCAAAAATATGAGCAAAGCCATAGTAACAGAGCACAAATGTAACAGAATTCAAAAAGAACCAAGAACTAAAAATCAGAAGGAATAGTGGCTTACCAGAGAAAGTGGGGCCGGTATGAGGATCGCCAAAGTCAGACGATGGTTACAAAAGTGATGGGGCGGTGAAAATCACGCCGGAGGAGGTGAACGGAACAAGTTGCAGAGCTAGAAATGCTTGAACAAAGACAGATTAGAGAGAGAGAGAGAGAGAGAGAGAAGAAAAGTTGAACACTTCATAAAACAATAATGCAAAAAGTAAAGAGACAGAGAGAGAGAATTGATTTTAGATCAAAACACGGAGAATGGCAGCAAAAAACCATTGATGCGTCTAGAGTGACGTGCTTGTTAGACAGCGTACCCAGAACACAAGACGACTTACAGGCGCATATCGAGTATGATCTAGTGAGAGGAAGACGTGTGGCAGAAACGGTTGATTTATTTTGCGTGATAGCTCATACGCGTGATAAAACTCTTGGAGTTTTTGGTTTAATTAAGCAAATGACCTCGGCTGGGCCTGGTCGTGTGAAGCCAACATATTATAACCTCAGTAAATGGATGATACAGCAAGATAGCCGACATGCTATACGGTATGATGATATAGGTTCCATCACCTCAGGATG
Organism: Camellia lanceoleosa; assembly: GCA_025200525.1. NCBI lineage: Eukaryota > Viridiplantae > Streptophyta > Magnoliopsida > Ericales > Theaceae > Camellia > Camellia lanceoleosa. Next base: position 29,029,559 of record CM045769.1, on the reverse strand, counting down.
CTGAGGTAATAGAACCTAGGGGGCAATTGTGGGGATATATTTTCTGAGTACCAACACGTGGCCAAGGTGACGCCGACGTGTCAACCGGGGTGCCATGTGTCTAAGTCGTGACGCCGAGGTGATCTCGGCTAGGCTGAGGTTATCTCCGAAGATATCGGAGTCTGGGATAAGTAGATAAAGGACAAAAGTCCTAGAATGAGGAAGGACCTCAGCCTGGATAAGGATAAAGCTCTTAGGGAGTTTATCTTTATCTATTGGAGAGTCCACGATAAGCACTGAGCTGAAGTCCATTGAAGCTAGGCTTTTATTGGGACTAAGATTGGGTTAACTATAAAAGAGAGGCACCCCCATGGATCTAAGGTATGCAATTTATGCTCTGAATAGTGAGTTAAGCACTTTTGATATCTTTGAGAGATAACTGACTTGATCGTCGGAGTGCCCCCGGGTGGACGAACTACCGCTGGAATCTCTTCCTTCTGTTGCAGGTCGTTCGGGCCTAATCTATTCTGCCAGTGCTCTCCAGCTAAGTACTAATTTGGCAGTGTGGTTGGAAATTGACACACACATAAACAAAAGCCCAGCAATATGATCACAAACTATACAACAGTCTTCTCAAGCTAGCCTCAACTTGGAGGTACCAAAACTTGTAGGGCTTTAAAGGGTGGCTTGACTCTCTCCTTAAGCTGGTTCTCCATGACGCTCACCTATACATATATATAAAACAGTGAGCTAAAAATTCGGGATCTCACAGAAGGTCTACACAATGTGTCAATTTGGTCTATGTAGTTTACACTATGTATCAATAATCCTATTGTTTTAATTTACTCGATTTTGACAGGGACCAAATTGATACATAGTGTAAATGGTAAGGACCAAATTGACACATAGTTTGACTTTCCGTCCACCAAACTTAACAATCGTTATTTATTAGACTAAAATGACACAATCCATTAAATTAAGGGGCAAAATCGAGCAAATTGACACCATCATCTACCAAAATTTCCATAAAATTTCCACAAAAATTAATTATGTATTCACACCAACATATGGTCACTCTTCTCCTATAAATACCAAACTCAATTCTCTCAAAATTCCACAAACCACCAATCAATTGATCCCAAATATATCTCTAGTTCCCACTCCACAGTCCCCAAACATGAGTCTTTTTAAATCTCTCTCCTTACCCATTTTGCTTCTCATTTCTCTAGTCTTCACTTACACCAATGTAGCCAATATTGATATCATAAACAATTGTCCCTACCGTCTGGGACATATCCATGCCTGACTTAACTCTCATCATCAAAACCATTGATGAATCACACTGGATTTATAAAATTTTAGAAGAAAATTTTAGTGAACATCCATTAAAACTATGGCAACGTAGCCCACGTTATTGTAGTTTAAAATTGAAAGACACTAATGTTATCATTAGAGTAAGACCAATGATCTATACTAGACAAGATATAGATGAATTTGATATTCAACTCCAAGACCTTTTAGACAAAAAGTTAATTGAAGAAACCAAAAGCCCTCACTCTAGTCCAGCTTTTATGGTAAGAAACCATGCTGAAATTAAAAGAGGAAAAACCCGAATGGTAGTCAACTATAAACGGCTAAATAAAAATTTAGAATATGATGGATATTTTATTCCACGAAAAGATGTTTTGATTAACTTAACCAAAGGATCAAAAATCTTTAGCAAATTTGATTGTAAAAGTGGATTTTGGCAAATTCAATTGACTGAAGAGTCAAAAAAATTGACAGCCTTCAGTACACCTAGAGGACATTACCACTGGAATGTTATGCCTTTTGGATTAAATAAAGCACCACAGGTATTTCAACGATGGATAGATACAATTTTTAAAGATCTTAAAGATTGTTGTGTAGTTTATATTCATGATATACTTATTTTCTTTAAAACCAAGGAGGAACATAAGAAACCTTTAAAATTAATTTGTGAAAAATTTTAAAAACATGGAATTATTTTGTCTCCAAAAAAGATTGAACTAGAAAAAGAATCAATTAAATTTTTTAGAATAATTTTAGACCAGAAAGGTTTAAAATTAGAAGAACATATTTTGTCCAAAGTACGAGATTTTCCTGATACTCTTGAAAATATAACACAATTATAGAGTTTATTAGGCATTTTAAATTACGGACGAAATTTTATTAAAAATATTTCAAAAATAGAAATTCCATGGTTAACCAAATTAAGGAAAAATGTTATTTTTGAATGAACAACAGAAGATGTTGCTTTAATTAAACAAATTAAAGAACATGTTAAAACTTTACCAGATGTTTATCTTCCTAAAACAGGTGATAAATTAATTCTAGAAACAGATGCCTCAGAAGCATGTTGGGGATGTGTTCTTAAAGCTATACCCTGTAATTTATGGCATGATAAAGAAATACCTTTATCAGAAAATGGAATTAGACCAAGAAAAAATTCAATACCCATAAAATTACAAAAAGAAAAATTAATTTGCGGATATAATTCTGGAACATTTAAACGAAATGAACAAAAATATATTATTTTCGAAAAAGAATTACTTGCAATAAAATTGGCAATAAAAGTTTTCATATTTATTTAGCCCTAGAAAATTTTATTGTACGCACTGATAATAAGGCAGTAAGAGATTTCTTAATCAATAAAAAACCTATTGAACAAGGAAGACGACTAGCCTGGTATAATAAAATTTCTGAATATACTTTGAAGTAGAACATCTTAAAGGTACTAACAATTTTCTTGCAGATTTTCTTAGCAGAAATTATTTCAGAAAATTAAATTGCTAAACAAGTTTTTTTTTTTTGTGTGCAGAAGACCTCTAGACCAAGAGGAAAACAATAAATAAGGGCAAACAACCCGCTCAAGGAGATTGGGTGACAATTGCTAAAAAAGCAATACCCCGAGAAGAAAAAGTTTATGTTGTGTTTTCAGGAAGACAACCTGGAATTTACACAGACTGGAACGAAGCCAATCTTCAAGTTTGTGGATACTCAGGAGCAAGCTTTAAAGCATATGATAGCATGACCAAAGCTAAAAAAGTTTTTTACAGTGCACCAGCCATGCCTATTTTTCAAAGGAATCAAATAAGAACTAACCCAGTTCAAACTAATATTCATACATCTAGACCAGATGAATCTGAAATAAAAGATTTTTTCAACCCTGGTATATCCAGAGAAATTTATACAGAACTCAATGGAGTTTGGAAAACTCACATTGTAGACAACAAAGTGAAATTTTGAAAACACATGGGAGTTTTGGCCAACAAATTAGCTGAGCAAACAGCTAAATTAAAATATTTGCAAAATCTTTGTTTCAATATTCTTAAACAAATGAATTAGAATGAAGATTTTAATTTTGAAAAAATAAACAATTTTCTTCAACTATTAGACCTCATATCAGATGAGTTTTCTGATCCAGTTTTTGAACAAATAAAAAGAATTTGTCTTTTTGAAAAAGCAAGAACTTTGCTTCCAAAAGAAATTTTTATGTTAATCAAAAATCGAGTTGAAGATCATCATGATAAGATTAGACAAATCTTAGAACGATCTTATGATAAATTAAATTTGAAAGATGGAATTCCCAAAATAACCATCATGACAAACCATGACATGTGCTTTTTTGAGGATATAGATTGGGGAATAACTAATCAAGCTATTTTTCAAATTCTAGATCCAATCCAATGGATAGATTTTCCAATGATCATCAAAGCAATGCTCTCATGGATAGTAAAAGGCTTTCGATGGAGCAAATATTTTACTTTCTGGATTTCCAGCATTGTTGGTTGGCGAGAACGAGAACATTTTTTCCAACCATACCAGATTTGGTATCTTAAAGAAACTGAAGATTTTGAATTTGAAGATGATTATTTAGATGAAGATCACCGGAGAGAGCGATTGGAAAATATCCAAAAACTTTCTTTGACAGAATATTGGATAGACAGTCTAATATCTGTTTCACAATCAGCGTCCAACATTCATGGCTCAGCAAAATTGCCTTTCATGGTTACAGATGGAAGAATATTATTTGTAACCCATTTTCCCATCACATATCAAAGGTCTCCAACGCAAATTAATGAGGCTCTTGACATGTTAATAAATCTCAAAAAGAGAAATAATTTGGATCTTCCTTTGGAACTAGCCATGACTGCGGATGATGTAGAACATTTCTGGAACGAGCAATACAGCCAAGATCCGGATTCCCCTCCATCAGAGACTGATGAAGAATATCACAATCTCATCAACAGGATGGAAGCATAGTGGACCCCACTATCAAATGCAGCTGTCTCCTGATCGACTCCAACCATATCCAGGACACGTGGAGCAACCTGCATCATTTGGCGGAAAGTGATTAGCCAAATCTTTTCAGCCGACGCTACACGCCAAAACCGATCAGCCCAAGCTTATCTATAACAGTCTCTCTCTTTGAAAATCGGGAAGGATATATAGTGTATGTATATCATTGTATAATTGTAGTAAAAAAGATGACAAATAGCTATAGTATATGTATATAATTGTAGACTATCCTTTATGACTTTTGTCCTTATATTTAATGCCTACGCTTGTAGGTTTTGACAAAAGTGGTAGAAATTAGATATGCCATAACTTTTGGCTTTTGTTTGTATATACTTTATGTATTCTATAAATTGGCATTCACGCCAATGAAGAAATGTATGTAAATTCTCTCCATGTTTTCTCTATCGTTGTGCTTTCTCCTTTGTCTCTAAATTCTCTAGCATATGTTCTTACTCCTTTATCTCTAAATTCTCTAGCATATGTTCTTATTCCATAACTCCACCATAATTCCATAATAAAATTAGAAAAAAGCTCCTTTTTCTTTTTGGTTTTGTAATTGGTATCAGAGCTTGGTGAAGAGCTTTTTAAAGCAAGATCAAGCTATGTAAGTATTTCTATCTATGTATAAATTTTAAGTTTGTATGGTGTGTTTTATGTTATAAAAAAAAAATTTTAATTAAAAAATTTTTGTCTAAGTTTTTTGTAAATCCTTCGTATTTTATATCTTCATAACTATTTGTTTCATTTTTAGTTGTTGTAAAACCTATATGCTTAGCGTCTATCAAAGCCCATATACTCATTAAGATCTTTTGACTATTGGCCATAATTAAGTCTTTAAGATCATAAAGAGAGGTTTTAGGTACCAGAAAATACACTATGAGGGTCTTAGGTGCCAACAACAATCTAAAATGGCAATTAATTCTGACGATATAATATGTTTTGGAAATACAAAAAATAATGTTAATAATAAATATGATCATAGTTTGCATATTACTAAAGAGTTTGCAAATATAAATAGTGTGTGTTCTAGTTTAAATAATATTACTGATATTATGTGTTCTTGGTTTTCTAAATTAGATAAAAATCAAAAAATAAATCAAAATTATCTAGAGACTAAAGTTGAGTCTATAGAATCTAAAATAGATAATTTGGGTTCTATAATAAATGTTGACTTAAATAAAGTAGTAAAAAACCAAATAAACAATTTGGTGACAAAATTGGAAACTATATCCTTCATAAACAATGATTGAATGAATAGTTCAGGAGATAGTGACATCCCTAGGCTATTTTATGGAACAGAAGATATTATGGTACTTCAAATCAATACCTATAATAGAACTGAATATGAAAATATTGTTGAAATGTTGGATTATTGGAGAAAATTATATAAAGACTCAGATTTAGGTATTGATGAAAGAAATAGACTACTAGATCAGATAAGAGAAACTTATCTAGAAAATGAAGCACTTTTACAACATTTTAATTATGATATTAATTGTCAACTAATGATGATGACAGCCAATCATCCTTATCTGAAGAATCCATAGATTAAGATATTTCATCAGAAATAAATAAAGGGAAAAGAAAGGCGGAAGAGCCAATTGATCCCGAATTATTTGGCACATGGGGAGATGGAGAAAATTTTGACTTTATTCAAACAAATGAAGTTAAAAATGATACTAACATGGGAAGTACCTCCAATCCTACACCTGAACCAGTAATATCTAGAAAAGATAATAATCACAAGTATCCAATAGTTCAAAATGGTACTTATTTAGACTTGTCTCATGTTCCATTTAAGGATCAACCACAAGCAATAGATGATTGGGCACAATCCTTGTCCATCATTATTACCAATTATAAAAATAGTTGGTCAAAGGAAAAATTTCTTGATTATATTGCAGCAACTCTCTAGAAAGATGTGTTGCAATGGTTAAGACAGTGGAAAAAATCTGAAATTGGAAAAAGTCAAAAAACGGCTTTATTAACAAATTTTCTCACACTTGACACAATTTTAGCTGAATTTGCAAAACTCATAAAAGAAAATTTATGTGGGTTTTATGGAGATACTAATTTGCAAACAGATGCAAATTATATTTTGGCTAAATTAGAATTATGTAATATTTGTCTTTTTGAAGACTATGTTCAAACTTTTAAAAAATATTATTATCTTATTGATCCACCAGCAAATCAACCTTAATTAGATCAATTTTTTCATAAACTCCCTAGTCCATGGGATGAGTTATGTATTAAAAACTATCCTGCTTTTCTCAAAAAAATGGGAAAGGAAGAAAATGATAATCTTGGTTTTCGCATTAATTTTGTTCTAAGAGAGATAGCAAATCGGTGTCTAGAAGTAAAGGCGAAAAAACAAATAAAAAATCAAATTTCCAACTCACAATACGGACAAAAATGTTGTGATAAAATTTTAAAAGAAAATTGGAAAATTGGTTGTAATACATTTCCTAAAAAGAAAGGATTTTCCAAAAAACGCAAAAAATATAAATGGAAACCTTGGAAAAAGAACAAAACTTTTTCAAAGAATAAAAAATATATTCGAAAAAAGAAACAAACAAGTGTTTCAAAAAAGAAAACTTGTAAATGTTACATTTATAACGAAGAATGTCACTATGCACCCGAATGCCTAAAAAGGAGAAAAAGTGCAAAGAAAATGATCAAAGTCCTTGAAGAACAAGATTTTGAAATAATATATGGAGAAGAAATTTTTGATGAAGAAGAAATCTTATATGAAATTTCTAGTGATGAAGAAAGTTCAGACGAAGAACTAATCTTCATGATGACTAATAATAGTCAAGCAATATCTCAAGAAGTAGATAATATATCTCAAGAAAAATTGCAGGCAATTCGACTTGGAGATGTAATCGGGGAAGAAAAAACTTTTACCGACGAAGAATTAGCAAAATTCGAAAAAATATAAGAAGTTGCTGTTTCAGAAATTTATAAACTTTCAAAATTCAACTTCTTTTTAGCAAGAGTGTTTGAACAATACAGTGGTAACACTCAAGCAAAATGGTCAGAAAAATGAAATATTGATATTCCTTTTTTTGATAAGAAAAAAGTTGCAAGATGGAAAAAGAAATATCCTGAAATTCAATATATTCATATTGGATTAATTCAAGTAACCGTAACAGCTTTATTTCGCCAAGGGATAAATACTTCTATTTTGGCAGTAATTTTTGACAAAAGATTTTCCGACCCAATGAAAGCAATCATTGGAGGAATTCAGTCTAATTTGGCTAATGGAGTAGTTTGGTTTAATGTTAGACCAAATTTCTTTATTTCCATAAATGATCATAATCTTGAAGATACAGTCAGAATAAGAATTAAAACACAAGGATTAGGAATGAAATCAAATTCTCATGATTTGGCTATTCGTTGGAAAACATTTCATGAATTAACCAAATTTCCTAAAACAAAAACAAGAGCAAACGATAATAAAATCGTTGAAATCTTTGAATCAAGACCATTTGACACGGTAATACAACCTCGTCCAATGAATTTGAGTGATTTAAAAGTCCCTCGACAATGGTTAATCCAAGACTTAGTGGGACAAGAAGAATCTTCTAAAACAAAAAAACCTACACAATTACAAATGCAGGCATCAGGAAAAAATTTATATATTGAAAATACAATTCCAAAAATTAAAAGATCAACTTCTATATTTGAAAAAGATTTTACTAACAAATCATTTTCAAAGTTAAGTATTAGAGAATCAAGTAATAATTTTAATCAATAATCTATTACTTCAAATAATGTTCAGATTCCTATTTTTCCAAGAACAAGAAAACTTAAACATATTAAATCTGCATATATGTATCATTTTCAAACAAAAAATGATGACATTATTTTTTCTCCTAGCCAAGGAAAAAGAAGATACACATATGTATTGGGAACATTTAATTTTGCCGGTTATAAACCCTATAGCCTCAGTGTTCTCATAGACACAGGAGCTACAGTCAGCTCATGTAAATGAAATGCCATACCAAAAGAAAAATGGACACTAATAGAGCATCCAATTTTAGTCACTAGAATAGATGGTAACCATACTTCTATACAATTCAAGGCTAAAAATATAGCTATTTGGTTAAATGATAGCAAATTCATTATACCAAAAATTTTATGTTTTCCGTATATGCATGGAGATTTTCTTCTTGGAAATAATTTTATATATAAATACCTTCAAATGCAAATACAGGAAAAGGCTATTTCATTAAGCATAAACAATGTCTTAATTCATATTCCCTTGTTAGAACAACATAAATACATTTGTGATAAAGAGTTTGCGCCCGTGCCGCGTGGTGACTTAACTCCCATCATCAAAACCATTGATGAATCACACTGGATTTATAAAATTTTAGAAGAAAATTTTAGTGAACATCTATTAAAACTATGGCAACGTAGCCCCCGTTATTGTAGTTTAAAATTAAAAGACCCTAATGTTATCATTAGAGTAAGACCAATGATCTATACTAGACAAGATATAGATGAATTTGATATTCAACTCCAAGAACTTTTAGACAAAAAGTTAATTGAAGAAACCAAAAGCCCTCACTCTAGTCCAAATTTTTATGGTAAGAAACCATGCTGAAATTAAAAGAGGAAAAGCCCGAATGGTAGTCAACTATAAACGGCTAAATGAAAATTTAGAATTTGATGGATATTTTATTCCACGAAAAGATGTTTTGATTAACTTAACCAAAGGATCAAAAATTTTTAGCAAATTTGATTGTAAAAGTGGATTTTGGAAAATTCAATTGACTGAAGTGTCAAAAAAATTGATAACTTTCAGTACACTTAGAGGACATTACCACTAGAATGTTATGTCTTTTGGGTTAAATATTGCACCACAGGTATTTCAACGGTGGATGGATACAATTTTTAAAGACCTTAAAGATTGTTGTGTAGTTTATATTGATGATATACTTATTTTCTCTAAAACCAAGGAGGAACATAAGAAACATTTAAAATTAATTTGTGAAAAATTTCAAAAACATGGAATTATTTTGTCTCCAAAAAAGATTGAATTAGAAAAAGAATCAATTTAATTTTTGGGAATAATTTTAAACCAGAAAGATTTAAAATTACAAGAACATATTTTGTCCAAAGTACGAGATTTTCCTGATACTCTTGAAAATATAACACAATTACAGAGTTTATTAGGCATTTTAAATTACGGACGAAATTTTATTAAAAATTTTTCAAAAATAGAAATTCCATGGTTAACCAAAGTAAGGAAAAATGTTATTTTTGAATGGACAACAGAAGATGTTGCTTTAATTAAACAAATTAAAGAACATGTTAAAACTTTACTAGATGTTTATCTTCCTAAAACAGGTGATAAATTAATTCTAGAAACAGATGCCTCAGAAGCATGTTGGGGATGTGTTCTTAAAGCTATACCCTGTAATTTATGGCATAATAAAGAGATACCTTTATCAGAAAATGGGATTAGACTAAGAAAAAATTCAATACCCATAAAATTACAAAAAGAAAAATTAATTTGCGGGTATAATTCTGGAACATTTAAACCAAATGAACAAAAATATATTATTTTCGAAAAAGAATTACTTGCAATAAAATTGGCAATAAAAAGTTTTCATATTTATTTAGCCCTAGGAAATTTTATTGTACGCACTGATAATAAGGCAGTAAGAGATTTCTTAATCAATAAAAAACCTATTGAGCAAGGAAGACGACTAGCCTGGTATAATAAAATTTCTGAATATACCTTTGAAGTAGAACATCTTAAAGGTACTAACAATTTTCTTGCAGATTTTCTTAGCAGAAATTGTTTCAGAAAATTAAATTGCTAAACAAGTAAATTTAATTTTTGCAGAAGACCTCTAGACCAAGGCGAAAACAATGGATAAGGGTAAACAACCCGCTCAAGGAGATTGGGTGACAATTGCTAAAAAAGCAATACCCCGAGAAGAAAAAGTTTATGTTGTGTTTTCAGGAAGAGAACCTAGAATTTACACAGACTGGAACGAAGCCAATCTTCAAATTTGTGGATACTCAGGAGCAAGCTTTAAAGCATATGATAGCATGACCAAAGCTAAAAAAGTTTTTTACAGTGCACCAGCCATGCCTATTTTTCAAAGGAATCAAATAAGAACTAACCCAGTTCAAACTAATATTCAGACATCTAGACCAGATGAATCTAAAATAAAAGATTTTTTCAACCCTGGTATATCCAGAGAAATTTATACAGAACTCAATGGAGTTTGGAAAACTCACATTGTAGACAACAAAGTGAAATTTCGAAAACACATGGGAGTTTTGGCCAACAAATTAGCTGAGCAAACAGCTAAACTAAAAGATTTACCAAATCTTTGTTTCAATATTCTTAAATAAATGAATTGGAATGAAGATTTTAATTTTGAAAAAATAAACAATTTTCTTCAACTATCAGACCTCATATCAGATGAGTTTTCTGATCCAGTTTTTGAACAAATAAAAAGAATTTGTCTTTTTGAAAAAGCAAGAACTTTGCTTCCAAAAGAAATTTTTATGTTAATCAAAAATCGAGTTGAAGATCACCATGATAAGATTAGACAAATCTTAGAACGATCTTATGATAAATTAAATTTGAAAGATGAAATTTCCAAAATAACCATCATGACAAACCATGACATGTGGTTTTTTGAGGATATAGATTGGGGAATAACTAATCAAGTTATTTTTTAAATTCTAGATCCAATCCAATGGATAGATTTTCCAATGATCATCAAAGCAATGCTCTCATGGATAGTAAAAGGCTTTCGATGGAGCAAATATTTTACTTTCTGGATTTCTAGCACTGTTGGTTGACGAGAACGAGAACATTTTTTCCAACCATACCAGATTTGGTATCTTAAAGAAACTGAAGATTTTGAATTTGAAGATGATTATTTAGATGAAGATCACCGGAGAGAGCGATTGGAAAATATCCAAAAACTTTCTTTAACAGAATATTGGATAGACAGTCTAATATCTGTTTCACAATCAGCGTCCAACATCCATGGCTCAGCAAAATTGCCATTCATGGTTACAGATGGAAGAATATTATTTATAACCCATTTTCCCATCATATATCAAAGGTCTCCAACGCAAATTAATGAGGCTCTTGACAAGTTAATAAATCTCAAAAAGAGAAATAATTTGGATCTTCCTTTGGAACTAGCCATGACTGCGGATGATGTAGAACATTTTCGGAACGAGCAATACAGCCAAGATCCGGATTCCCCTCCATCAGAGACTGATGAAGAATATCACAATCTCATCAATATGATGGAAGCATAGTGGACCCCACTATCAAATGCAGCTGTCTCCTGATCGACTCCAACCATATCCAGGACACGTGGAGCAACCTGCATCATTTGGCGGAAAGTAATTAGCCAAATCTTTTCAGCCGACGCTACACGCCAAAACCGATCAGCCCAAGCTTATCTATAACAGTCTCTCTTTACTGCAATATAATCAAGGAATTTTTCCTTTGACCAACTAGTTTTGTAATTGGTATCAAAGCTTGGTGAAGAGCATTTTAAAGCAAGATCAAGCTATGTAAGTATTTCTATCTATGTATAAATTTTAAGTTTGTATGATGTGTTTTATGTTATAAAAAAAAAATTAATTAAAAAATTTTTGTCTAAGTTTTTTGTGAATCCTTCGTATTTTATATCTTCATAATTATTTGTTTCACTTTTAATTGTTGTAAAACCTATATGTTTAGTGTATATCAAAGCCCATATACTCATTAAGATTGTTAGGACCTATCTTGTCAAAATCCTGCGCACAAAACTAAGTATTGAGTTGTAATTATTTCTGAGTTTTTTTTGCCTTTCTCGCTCGAGCCAGGAAGTGTTCGCTCGAGCGAAGGATGCGTCTGGGCAAAACCTGAAGGCCATGTTTGTGCGCTCGAGCGAAGAGCATGGTGGCTCGAGCGGCTAATCGGCCTACACTTGAACCTGAAAGGATGTCTTCCTCGCTCGAGCGAAGGGCTCGTGGCTCGAGCGAGGTCACTAGTAGCAATCACGCGAGATACACTTCTCGCTCGAGCGAGAGGATCCTCGCTCGAGCGAGCTTCAGAATCCGGAATTTTTCAAGAGTTTGGTTTCATTCAGAATTGGGATTCTTTTTGGTTGTTTATAAGTAGATGGTTTTCTCCTAAAACCAATCCAACTTTTTCTAGATCAGATCCAAGAGTTCTAGAGTTTGGTTTGAAGTTTTCCTCTGAAAGTTTGATGAGTTTTCTTTGATGTTCTTGAGAGAGTTCTAAAACTCATGAGTTGAAATTCATACATCAAAGAGGTTGATACTAAATATTCAAGAGTGTTCTCTTCGGTGGAATCCGAAGATCATTACGTAAAGTTTCAAAAGGTGTTTGTTTCTTTACGTAGTCGTTAATTCGACAAGTGAAGTTGAGGTGTGGAACCAACTTCAAATGGCGGCGTGGTGAAAGAGTTACAGAAGATTGAGACAAATTGACTGGTTTGGGTAATTTGTATGATTTCTTTGTAACCTTGTAGTCCTTCTATAGTGGATTGATTAGTGGCGGTTCGCCCGTGGTTTTTTATTACAATTGAAGGTTCTTCAATTGTGATTTTTCCACGTAAAAAATCGTTTGTGTTGATTTATTATTTTTTTCTAAAAACAAACAAACTAAAATCACTCTCGTAAGTGGTTGATGATTTTAGATTGAGTGTTTTGGAATTTTTGGCTTTGGAATATTTTAATCCTTATCTAATCACGAATCACATAGGATTTTCAATTGGTATCAGAGCGGGTCACTCTTTGTTTTTTCAAAACTATAGGAGTGTGATTTTGTGTGACTAGTTTTAGGGATTCTATTCGACAAGGTAGCTCGACTCATAGACCCCCTTTACTACACGGTTCCACCTATTCTTATTGGATAGCTCGCAGGAGAGGATATTTAAAATCCATCGATGAGTAAGTTTGGCAATCGTCGTCTTTGGGTGGAGTGAACCCATCGTCACTATAGATGGCATTGATATTCCTAAACCTCTAGATAAATGGGACACAATTAATTACCGAACTCGAGTTGGAACAAAGAAGGCGTTAACTCTTTCGCTTCGTCACACCAAGAATTCCGTCGAATTTGCACGTGTGAAATAGCAAAAGAGGCGTGGGATATTCTTGAAACAATTCACGAAGGAACTACCTCTGTCAAAAGGTCAAAACTTCAACGTCTCACATCGCCTTGAAACCCTTTTTATGCGGCGATGATGAGACGCTTTGATGATTTCTATGCTAAACTCGGATATCGTGAATTCTGCTTTCACTCTCGGTGAAAAAATCCGGAAGCTAAAGTTGTGGGAAAAATTTTGAGGTCCTTCCCGAGAGGTTCCAATCAAAGGTGATGACTATTGAGGAGGCTCGTAATGTTGATACCCTCAAGCTCGATCAATTGGTTGGAAATTTGCAGACTTATGAAGCACACCAAATTTCTAAGAAAAAGCAAAAAGAAAGTATGGCTTTCACAAGTACTCATGAGACTGCAAAACCTCCGGAGACTGAATTTGATTTAGAGTCTGAGATGACGGCTATGCTTACAAAACAGTTTAAAAATTTTTTAAAAAAGAAGCCTAATTTCAGAGCCCCTATTTCAAAAGAGAAGAGTAATGACAAACCCAAAACTTTTCCACCAAAATTAGCTCAAACTACTGAAAAGAAGGTTGTTAGGGGGCAAGGGGTCAAGTGCTTTGAATGTCAAGGGTTTGGCCACATATCCCTTGAATGCCCTACTTAAAAAGAATCGGAAGAAAGTCTACACCGTAACTTGGGATGATGAAAGCGGTCGAGCAAGAACCCAAGAACCCGAATCTGGTGAAGATGGGGATAGTGCTTTCATGGCATTTTGGGCCACGGTTTCAACCTCTTCCAAAGCCTTCGGATCGGCCGTGGTCAGAACTTGCATCATGCTCCCACCTTTGATGGGACCAACTACCTGTATTGGAAAATCAGAATGAGGGCTTTTCTGAGAGCCTTTGAACCAAAAGGTTGGCAAACCATTGAAGAAGATACAGAAAGTGCAGATAATCCGGGCAATCAGAGAGCCCTAATCATTATTCGTGGAGCAATTTCTAATGAAGAACAGCAACGGGTCGTTCACTGCACAAAGGCTAAAGATACATGGGAAATTCTGAGCCAATTCCATGAAAGAAGAGATTCACCTCCACCTCCATCCAATGACTTGTCTGCCTTGGTTGCCAGATTGGATGAGGTTAAGAAGAATGAGGAGCAAAGAGAGGATGATGAACTATCTGAAGACATTGATGAGATCAATGGTGAAGAACTACAACAAGCTTACGAGAAGTCAGATGAGGAATCTCTGAATTTGTCTAAAACCAACGACAAACTCTCTCTCAAGCTCAAAACATGCGAGAGTGAGAATGTCCTACTCAAAGGAGAACTCTTGACAAAGAAATGAATGTCATCAAGATCTCAAGTGATAGGCAAGACTTATGTGGAAAACTCCTATCCTGTGAAACTGAAAGGAATGAACTTTTGAAGGTGTATTCCACATATGAAGAAAAGCTTGAAAGTCTTGAGCTGTCACAAGCTGCATTGGAAGAAAAAGTCAAACAGAAAGATGAAGAACTCTGTATTGCTCGAGCAACAATTGCCATGTGGAACAAAGGTTCCAGATCTCTAGAAGACATTCTCGGGTCTCAACAAATGGGTTCTGACAAAAGAGGGCTAGGCTATGGTGCGACAGCTCAAAAGGGACAGGCCTCTACCTCACACAACTTGAAGACTCAAGCAAAGGGAAAATTGAAGGTAGACCAAGATGACTCTTTTCATCATCAAGCAAAAGCAGGCAAGATCAACAAAAGGGAGGTAAAACCTGTTTTTATTTGTCATCACTGTGGTAGGTATGGCCACATTCGTCCTTATTGCTTTGAACTGTTTGGTAAGGTGTCTCAAAAGGGCAGAAATTCTAATACTTTTGGGTTAGGAGATGCCTTACATGTCTAGGCGAACACCAAGACTAAAAAGATTTGGGTTAGAAAAGATGACTTGACTTGTTTTGTTGCTCACATCGCTCTAAAAGCACGTGACTCACACATGTGGTATCTTGATAGTGGGTGCTCTCGTCATATGTCCCAGAACAAATCCTACTTCACCTCCCTTGAAAAATATGAAGGAGGAATTGTTACCTTTGAGATGGCGGCACTTCTAGAGTCATTGGTAAGGGCTCTATAAGTGTTATGGTCTTCCCAAGCTAGATAATGCCTTACTTGTTGATGGCCTTAAAGCTAATCTTTTGAGCATTAGTCAAATGTGTGATTCCCATCATGAAGTATTGTTTTCAAAAGATAAATGTGAAATTTTGGATAAAAAGGAAATCTTGTCTTACATGGGGTTCGCACATCCGATAATCATATGGGATTCTTACTACTAATGATCTCACTTGTCATTCTCGCCATCATAAGTAACATTGATCTGTGGCATCAAAGATTAGGTCACATGAATTTCAAAGACCTAACTAAGATAGCCAACAAAGAACTTGTGAGAGGAGTACCCAAACCGGGTAAGAATTTGAGCCATGTCTCAGGACCATGTCACTATAGCAAACCCGTGTTCGCACAAAAAGGTGAACAAACTTTTACAACCAAACGTCCTCTTGAATTAGTTCACATGGATTTAATGGGTCCTACTCGCACTGAAAGCATTGGAGGTAAAAGATACATTTTTTTAACTGTTGATGATTTTACTCGTTTCTCATGGGTAAATTTTTTAAGGGAAAAATCTGATACGTTTGATGCTTTCTAGGCTTTAGTTCTTAAAATCCAAAATGAACAAGGTGTTCCCATTGGGCGTATCATAAGAATCCGAACTGATCATGGTCGTGAATTTGAAAATAGTTCGTTTTCGGATTTTTGTGATATGCATGGAATTAAGCATGAGTTTTCAACACCTATTACTCCACAACAAAATGGAGTGGTTGAGAGGAAGAACAGAGTTGTTCAAGAAATGGCTAGGGTCATGCTCCTTAGTAAGAGTCTTCCTCCAAAGTTTTGGGCCGAAGCCTTAAATACTGCTGTTTATGTCATAAATCGTGTGTATTTAAGGCCCGGTACTTTACAAACTCCTTATGAATTGTGGAAGGGTATGAAACCTAATGTAAAATACTTCAAAACTTTTGGGAGTACGTGTTACATCTTCAAAGATAGAGAGCCCTTGGGCAAATTTGACTCCTGGAGTGATGAAGGTATTTTTCTAGGGTATTCAACCAACAGTAGGGCTTTTCGAGTCTATAACCTGCGAACTTCATCATTAATGGAATCTATCAATGTGGTTATAGATGACACAGGTTCACCCACTTCAGCAACAAATGAGGATGACAATGGTGAGGTTCCAAGCTTGGATACTGAATCACAAAATCAAGGAGATGCTGCGGCTCAATCACAAGAAATTATTACAGCACCATCCTCACAGGTAAGTTCAAGTCCAAAGAGTGCTCAAAAGAACAGCACTCCGGTTCCTCCTGTCACCCAAAGTCCTGAACTTAAACCATCAGCAAGGGTGAAACTGAATCATCCAGTTCAACAGGTAATTGGGAGTGTTTCAGATCGAATGAAAACCCGAAGACAGATTCGGGATGAGGTATCACATATGTGTTATGTTTCTTTGATTGAACCTAAGAATGTTAAAGAGGCCTTGCTAGATGATAGTTGGGTTAATGCTATGCATGAAGAATTAGGTCAATTTGAACGTAACAAAGTTTGGACTCTTGTTCCCAGACCTAGAGACATGAATGTAATAGGTACCAAGTGGATCTTTAAAAATAAATCTGATGAGAATGGTACTGTTGTGAGGAATAAAGCTAGGTTGGTTGCTCAAGGCTACACACAGGTAGAGGGTATTGACTATGATGAGACGTTTGCCCCAGTTGCACGTCTTGAATCCATTCGTATTTTACTTGGTGTTGCTTGTTTCCTTGGCTTTAAATTGTTTCAAATGGATGTGAAAAGTGCTTTTCTGAATGGGTACTTAAAAGAAGAGGCATATGTTGAGCAACCAAAAGGGTTTGAGGACCCTAAATGTCCTAATCATGTCTATAAGTTAGATAAGGCTTTGTATGGGTTGAAACAAGCTTCTCGGGCTTGGTATGATAGGCTTACTACCTTTCTTCTTGATAATGATTTTCAAAGGGGTAGTGTGGATAAGACATTATTTGTTAAACATACTAAGTCTCATATTCTTGTTGCTCAGATATATGTTGATGATATTGGGTTTGGTTCCACACTTGATCATCTTGTGAAATATTTTTTGGATTGCATGACACATGAGTTTGAGATGAGCATGATGGGAGAGTTGTCTTATTTTTTGGGTCTCCAAATTAAACAGTCCCCTTCGGGTATATTTGTTTCTCAGTCTAAGTATGCTAAAAATCTTGTGTCAAAGTTTGGTCTTGAGTCTGCCAAACATGCCCGCACTCCCATGAGCACCACTCTTCACCTTTCCAAAGATTCCTCTGGTATTGATGTTGATCCTACCCTTTATAGGAGTATGATAGGGAGTCTTTTGCATCTCACCAAATGTCTCCGATATTTCTTCGGTGTTGGTGTCTGTGTCTGCTTACCAAGCCAATTCTAAAGAGTCTCACCTTCTTGCGGTAAAACGCATCATCAAGTATGTTAATGGGACCTTGGGGTTTGGGGTTTGGTTTTCCAACGATACTACAAATTGAAATTCTTGGTTTTTCGATGCCGATCGACAGGTGTCTTGATGATAGGAAAAGTACTTCGGGGGGTTGTTTTTACCTTGGGAATAATCTGGTTTCTTGGCATAGTAAAAAGCAAAATGCTATCTCTCGCTTCATCACGAGGTGAATACATTCTCGCAGGAGTTGTTGTGCCCAAATGTTGTGGATGAAGCAAATGCTTCATGATTATGGAATAGGACAGAACACACTCACTCTTTTTTGTGATTACAAAAGGGCCATAAACATTTC
Source organism: Camellia lanceoleosa (assembly GCA_025200525.1). Classification (NCBI taxonomy): domain Eukaryota; kingdom Viridiplantae; phylum Streptophyta; class Magnoliopsida; order Ericales; family Theaceae; genus Camellia; species Camellia lanceoleosa. The sequence continues at coordinate 29,011,279 of CM045769.1, read as the reverse complement.
AAAAATCTCCCAACACTCTCGCACTAAACACATTGACATCCGTCATCATTTTATTCGAGAGTTAGTGGACGAAGGCCTTGTTGTTATGGAACATGTTTCTACTGAGCATCAAAAAGCTGATATTTTTACAAAACCCCTAGATCTTCTTCGCTTTGAGTGTCTGAGAAAGACCTTGGGTGTAATGTCTCAAGAATTCAGGCCGCTTTCTTGTAAGGTGAGTGTGAGTGGTTGACTTATCGTTCTTGAATGTGATTATCTCGTGTTTGAGTTCGATATCTTTTCATCAAAATTAATATGAACACCGCCTCTGTTGCATACAAGATCTGTTTCATCTTTGTTCATAGCTCATTCTCAATGCCCATACTCATTTACTTCATGATCTCATTCTCAGACACATTCTTGAGATAAACTGCAGGGTTTCCGCAAGTGATCAAAGTTCTCTATGGACCAATCGATGTTGTTTCTTGTACTCTACAGAGGAATTGACCTATCTTGGTATATCATGGGTGATGTTAAGTCTCTTAACCATCTACCATCTTATTTCACTTCCATGGTTTCTCCTCAAGACATGATTTCCGGGCATGAGGAAAAGGCTACCTCAGAGGCACCAACCAGGCCATCATTTTGATTTCATTCTTCTCTGGTTTGGACTCCATACTCTTGAGCGTGTATGCCACCAGTGAGTGCCCACAAGAAAGAAAAGTTAAAAATTTAAAAAAAAAAAAAAAAAAAGGGATCATTGTCTGAGGGGGAGCTTCCGCATTTACTCAACAAATACCCCGTGATTCCCAGTGGTTTGACTTTTCTTTGTGATGGTCAGTTATTCTTGTTAGAGGTCCAGCCATCAGATCACTACGAGGATTAACTCTAGCTTTGTGGCTCTCAAGGATTGCACACACACACATTTTTTATATGAGCTCTCATGTGTGTTTTTGAGTTATGCATTCTTATGATGCGTGTGGCTTTGATTTAACATTATCTGTTTTATTCATGAGCTGTTGTTTCATTTTTTTTTTTCAAATTTTCAGGACTCAGAATTGATGGATACTCTTGTTCTTGTGAAAAAGTCTGTCACCCGGTCACCTTGCTTTTTACAAAAAATATCCTAGGTGTTTTTAGTTTTAAAAAAAAAAAAAAAATTGTTTTTTTTTTTCTTGGCTCGAGCGACTGGGTCCTCGCTCGAGCGTGCTTCTGCTTCTGCATTAGACCTGAGAGCATGTATTTCTGGCTCGAGCGACCATTTTCTGGCTCGAGCGAACCTGGCGGTTTTGTTACCCTCGCTCGAGCTAGCGATTCTTGGCTCGAGCGAACTGTCGCGATTCAGTTTTTATATAACAGGGGTCTCTTCAGTTTCTTGTTTCAATCTCTTTGATCTCTTCAAGTTCTTCTTCTCTCTCTCTCCTAGGGCTTTTTGTATTCACCTTTGCTAGGCTTGTTTGTGGTTTTTCTCTTGGATTTGAGGTTGCTTCCATCTCATCCCTCACATTCCTCCTCGTTGGTAAGTTTTTTTTTCTTCTTTTGTTTCTTCTTCATCTAGTATTGGGCTTGTGATGGTGCTCTGTTTTGGCTTGTGTGCTTCTGATTTCGTATCCCTCTGCATTGTTTTAGGGTTTTGCTTTTGATTGATTTGTCTTGGGAATAGATGTGTTTGTATTTTGGGGTTTGTTTATCTACACGGTTTTTTGCTCTTATCTCATGCTCTAGGGTTCATGGTGTTCTTTATATATTCTGCATTTGGGGAAGTTGTTTTGTTTGTACAGGTTATATATTTCAACATTGGGTTTTTAGGTTTTTTCAGTTCTCTTATTGGAATTGCTTGATTGTTCCCTCCTGTTGACCATATGTGCCATATTTTGCTCATGCCTTATGCTTCTTGTTCATCTAGCCCTGTTTTTCTGGTTATCATCTGCTTAGCCTGGATACTGATTTTTTTTAGTTGGCTATTGATATATGGTTTTATACTGTTAGTTTCATAAACCTCATGTTTGCTTTAACTCTGTGCTTATCTGTTTTTTTATCTTGTTGCACTAATGGTTTTTGTTGGACTAATGGACTAATGCTGTTTATCTGTGTTCTTGGTTTTGTCTTGGGGTTTTGGGGTGGTCTGTTTATGGATTGTTTTGTTCTGTTTTTCCTCTGTCTCTGTTGTGCCTCTGTGGTTTGTTTAGTCTTGGCAGAACCTTCCAAACGTCGAAAGACGACTGTTTCTCGCCCCTCTTACAACACTTCCAAGTTTGAATCAAAAGAAAAGGCTAAATTGTTTAGGGAGTCTTATGTCTCTCGGAAAGTTCATTTGGAACGAAATGTTTTACCTAATGCATTTGAGGTCATTCCTATTCGGTCCTTGTTTGATCCCTTAGGTGGTGACCAAGTATTACACTTTTCCGGTCCCCAAAACCTTAGCCTTATCCGCGAGTTTTATTGTAATATGCATTCTATTAATCGCGAAGCTTGTACTTTTCAAACTTGGGTTAGGAAACAATCTCTTGTTATCACTGATGATGTGTTTCGTGAGTTCCTTGGTCTTCCTGCTATTGATGATTGTCATTTTCCTTTTCTTACCCGGGCTGGTGTTAATTTTGATATGGTTGCTTCCGAATTGTGTGGTGTTTCTAGGACTTGGATCGCCGGGGCTCTCATTCAGCAGAATGAGATGCTTCCTCGGTTTCGTCTTCTTAACATCATTGTGTGCGCCAATATTTTTGTCACCACCCATTCTTCTCATATTACTCAGGACCAGGGGTATGTTTTATACTGTATTCATCATCGCCTTCCCATTGATCTTCCAGAGATGATTATATCAAAAATGATTGGGGTTTTTGAGGGCCGAAAATCTTTAGGACTTCCTTATGGTTGTTTTCTTCATCGTTTTCTCACTTCTCTTCATGTCCCTGTTTTTGAGGATGATGAGTTTGCTTCTCCTGTCAAACCCATTACTAAACTCACAGTTTCTCAGAGTCAGGCTCATGTCAGGGGGAGTGGGTCAGGGGTTGGGGGAACTCATGCAGGTGGTCCAGTTGATGCAGGTGATGATGATGTTTTTGCAGAGGAGGAGGAGGTTGCGGCTGCCCACGCGGGACCAGCAGCAGATCCTCCTGCTTTGGATCCAGCTCTTGCCCGTCGGCTTGACCTTATCGATGCTCGTCTTGATGAGCACAGTGCGATGTTGTCTCAGATTTTATCTCTTCTCCAGCTGCAGCATCCTCCACCATCTTCCTCCGGATTGTTTTTTTGGTTTGTTTCTCTTTACTTTTGTTTCTCCCGGACAAAAAGGGGGAGATGATGTGTTTGATTTGGATATTTGGATATATATTTGGATATATTGTTTGATCTGGATATTTTGATATTTGGATCTATATGATGGATGTATATGTTGGATATATTTGTTTGATTTTGCAATATATGTCTGGATGTATCTAATGGTTTTAATCTGCAGGATTGATATTGTGTTTGAGGAATGCATGCTTATGATTGGTTTCTTTACAGCTCAATGGTTGTTGGTTTATTTAATGATTGGATGGTTCTCAAGTTTGGATTTATTGTTATATTTTCATCGAGTTGTAATTTGTTAGGTTATTAGATGAGTTGTATTCGTTTGGCAAATTCTTTTGAGTTGTAATTGTTTTAGTTAGATCTTTTGGTCAGGAATCTTGTTTAGAAAGTTTTGTCCGGGTATTGACAAAGGGGGAGATTGTTAGGACCTATCTTGTCAAAATCCCGCGCACAAAACCAAGTATTGAGTTGTAATTATTTCTGAGTTTTTTTGCCTTCCTCGCTCGAGCCAGGAAGTGTTCGCTCGAGCGAAGGATGCGTCTGGGCAAAACCTGAAGGCCATGTTTGTGCGCTCGAGCGAAGAGCATGGTGGCTCGAGCGAAGCACTACGTCTACACTTGAACCTGAAAGGATGTCTTCCTCGCTCGAGCGAAGGGCTCGTGGCTCGAGCGAGATCACTAGTAGAAATCACGCGAGATACACTTCTCGCTCGAGCGAGAGGATCCTCGCTCGAGCGAGCTTCAGAATCCGGAATTTTTCAAGAGTTTGGTTTCATTCAGAATTGGGATTCTTTTTGGTTGTTTATAAGTAGATGGTTTTCTCCTAAAACCAATCCAACTTTTTCTAGATCAGATCCAAGAGTTCTAGAGTTTGGTTTGAAGTTTTCCTCTGAAAGTTTGATGAGTTTTCTTTGATGTTCTTGAGAGAGTTCTAAAACTCATGAGTTGAAATTCATACATCAAAGAGGTTGATACTTAATATTCAAGAGTGTTCTCTTCGGTGGAATCCGAAGATCATTACGTAAAGTTTCAAAAGGTGTTTGTTTCTTTACGTAGTCGTTAATTCGACAAGTGAAGTTGAGGTGTGGAACCAACTTCAGAATCAGTTCCGTGGCGAAGGCGTGGTGAAAGAGTTACAGAAGATTCAGAGACAAATTGACTGGTTTGGGTAATTTGTATGATTTCTTTGTAACCTTGTAGTCCTTCTATAGTGGATTGATTAGTGGCGGTTCGCCCGTGGTTTTTGATTACAATTGAAGGTTCTTCAATTGTGATTTTTCCACGTAAAAAATCGATTGTGTTGATTTATTATTTATTCCTAAAAAACAAACAAACTAAAATCACTCTCGTAAGTGCTTGATGATTTTAGATTGAGTGTTTTTGGAATTTTTGGCTTTGGAATATTTTAATCCTTATCTAATCACGAATCACATAGGATTTTCAAAGATCTTTTGACTATTGACCATAATTAAGTCTTTAAGATGGAATAACTCCACTATAAGGAGCTTTTTTCTAATTTTATTATGGAATTATGATGGAGTTATGGAATAAGAACATATGCTAGAGAATTTAGAGACAAAGGAGAAAGCACAACGATGGAGAAAACATGGAGGGAATTTACATACATTTCTTCATTGGCGTGAATGTCAATTTATAGAATACATAAAGTATATACAAACAAAAGCCAAAAGTTATAGCATATCTAATTTCTACCACTTTTGTCAAAACCTACAAGCCTAGGCATTAAATATAAGAACAAAAGTCATAAAGGAGAGTCTACAATTATATACATATACTGTAACTATTTGTCATCTTTTTTACTACAATTATACAATGATATACATACACTGTCTATCCTCCCCGGTTTTCAAAGAGAGAGACTGTTATAGATAAGCTTGGGCTGATTGGTTTTGGCGTGTAGCGTCGATTGAAAAGATTTGGCTAATCACTTTTCGCCAAATGATGCAGGTTGCTCCACGTATCCTGAATATGGGTGCACTCAGGACATCAAATAATGTGGATATTGACGGGCAATGCCCGAATGAGTTGCGGGCCCAGGGTGAGTGTAATAACCCGTGTACGGTATTTAAGACTGATAAGTACTATTATAACTTCAGAAGTTGTGGACCCATAAATTATTCAAAATTCTTCAAGGATAGGTGCCTAGATGCCTATAGTTACCCTAAGGATGATCAGACTAGCACATTTACGTGCCCAATGGGTTCCAACTATAAGGTTGTGTTTTGTGCACCTTAAAAAAAATAGGGTTTTTGATTGACGGTATGGAAGTATAGTAGTACTGTTGTATAATAAGAGTTTTTTTGGGATCCATTTACGAGGATTCAAAAGCCACGGAAGTATAGTAGTACTGTTGTATAATAAGAGTTTTTTTGGGATCCATTTACGAGGATTCAAAAGCCACGGAATAATAAACCCATGCACATGTAGTGAATAACCTATGGTTGTATTAAACCAAAATGTTCATGGAAATGGAAAATAATTTTGTATTGTATGGATGTGAAATGGTGGACAATAAATCTTATTCACACATTTTAAATTCTAAATACTTTTTAAATTTTATTTTTTGAGTACTTATTGTAATTCTGTGATGCCTCTTCTCAATCATTAATATTTTTTTTTTTAAAAATGCATCACAGTAAAAATTGCCGGCCAAAACTCTATTTGAGAGGATAATTTTTTCTTATTTTAGATGGGGGTATTTGAGAGGATAAGTTGACAATACTTTTATTATAAATAAATTACAAAGATGTAACAATAATGCTTGGGCCACTTTTGGCAGCTAAAATGTTTGTTTCTTAATGTTTGAATTTTTGTCGTGGCAAAAAACACTTCATTAGCATTCAAAAGACTATTAAAGATAGTCTCATCCCAAATAGAAAAATATGAGGAAAATTGAAAGAAGAATCCCATATGTCACTAGTTTTTTATGGATTAAAATCCTTTGTCATTAGTCTTTTGTAATAATCTAACAATCTATATTTAAAATGAAATAAGGATTAAAATCCTTTGTCATTAGTCTTTTGTAATAATCTAACAATTTATATTTAAAATGAAATAAACGATGTTATTTTTCAATGTGTGGTCAAAAACAACGTAAAACTTTGATACCTTTTTTTACTTTATTTATATGTAGGGTAAGTTATCCTTGAGATTTTTAATAATTATAAGAATCTCCTCTGCAGTTTCAATAATTATAGTGACGTTCCTTACTTTTGAAACTATTATCAAGATTCTCTCAATCTATTACAATTTGTACCAACGACTTTAGTTGGGTTTGAAAATGACCATATTACCCTTTGATTTGCATATGAAAAGACGAAAATAATCATAAACCAACTCATTCATTATCAATATGGGTAAATTACTGTTGGCTTTTTGGCTTTTCGAATGGTATTTTTGTAAATGCAAGCGTGCCAGCAAGGATTAATCAGTCCTTACAGAAATTATAATTGCCAACCAATTTATCAGACGATTGTGTTTTAGTTCTTTCAGCCTCAATGAAGATGACTTTTACTGGTGGCTTGACTTAGGAGAAATTAAGAGAAATAACAGTTAATATGAAGAACAATCGAAGTATTTCATTAAAATGAACACTTACAATAGTCCAAATTCAGCCTCGAAGAGGTTTACAGCGACAGTCTACTTGAAACTACTCCTATGAATCGAAGTTCAGTGCGGGTATTTAAAGTGCAGGCATTTAAAGAACAAGTATTTAAAGTGCAGGTATTTAAAGTACAGGAAATGTAAAACTGGGAAAGAAAATATGAAGTAAAGACTGGTTTGTATGATCGGAGTCTGGGGGTCTTTTCTGAGGGCTTCCCTGCTATTTATACTTGTCAAAGATGACCTTCGAACTGCACTTCAAACCGTCGAACTACTCCTCCATGATCGCTGATCATGCTGCCTTAGAAGTAGTCTCACTACGCCATCTCTTGCAGTTGAGCTTCCCTCCTGTATTTGAATTTGAATATGAGTAACCGCTGAAGCCACGTCACTTTGTATCTCTTTTACTGATCTAGTACTACTCAGATCACGTGAGAACCAATGTTCATTGCCACGTGTTCGATCAGGATCGAAGACTTAAATTATCTTCCCATAATACCCTTATTCTGCCACGTGTCAAACTGTGATTTGGCTTTTACAAAATATGTAGCCAACATTACCCCCCACACTAATATACCCAATACTTGGAGATATTAGTGGATCAAAAGCTTTTCTCGCGCTTTTGGAACGTGTATGGAATCCATCTTCAGGAAACACAACCGTCACCTATTTGGTGATCATTTGCATTAACTCTCAACTTGTCGAACATCCCAATACCTTTAGCATTCGAACGGACTATGGCTCAATCAACTTCTCACTCTATTGATCAAACATACGAAGAGCCATTGAGTAATGCTGTTTCCCCTCGAAAGAATCTCCACGCATTCATTAGCCACCTTTACCTGCCCTTCTATATTCAGGTCATGGAGGCTTTTGCAAATTATCAACCTTTGGACTACGAACACATTGCCCTTAATCTTTCAGTTTACAAATTTACAGACACAAGAAGTTTTTCCTCTAAACTCCCCTTGTACTTTGAACGAACTATTCTCAAGCCTTTGCTTCAACAAGTTGCAAATATGGACTTGGGAAGTTCTTCTTCACAAACCTCTGCTTGGGATGAAGCTACAACTTCTTCATCTTCTGGAGTTTCTGGATGGACAAACTGGTCAGCACCTGAGTCCTGGGACTTGAGGGAACGAATCAATCACCACTTTGTTGAGTTCACTGACCCTTTAGATTTTCCTTCTTACGCTCGAAGCTCGGTGGTCTATCCTTATGTGCCCATTGACCTTCAACGTAGTTTGGAGGAGAATCTACTTGTGGCCTGGTACACATCCTCTATGCCAACAAAGATAATGCACACTGCCCAGCGTTTGGAAGAATCACAAGGGTACAGCCCTTCATTTTTAGCCAAGAAGGTGAAGATTTGCTCTTCTGACTGGCTTGACTACATTAATGCCTTTGTTCCTTCCGCTCCTGTGCCATCTCCCATAACAGAAGCATCCACTTCTTCTTCTCCATCTTCTGAAATTGAAGCATCCACACCTTCTTCTCCACCTTCTGGAATAGAACCATCTACTCCTTCTCCTCCTCCCACTCTTTTCTGGACAGAGAAACTAAGGCTTGCCCTTCCCATGGACAAAATCTTTCCACCTTACAAACCTCCATCATCCCCAACTCCAGCTGAGCGAAAACAAGCTCAACTTCTGCTTGCGGCTTTCTCTCACTTGCCCTTCAATGTTCTTGAGGATGACATCTCTCTCAAGAACTTTCAATGGGCTTGTGATATTCTGACTAGGGGCCATGTCCTTAATCCCATTGCCCAAGCAGAACTTCACATGTTCCTGGACCAACTTCCGGTACTCCTCCACTAGCATCGGAATTCCAAGGTCACCATCCAATCTTTGGATCAACTTTCATCTCTCCGAATTCATGCCCAGTACGAAACAGAGAACTTCATCGAAGATTTCGATGACTTCAAAAATAAAGATTCTGCGTATTGGGATGATTTGGTTATAGATGAGTTGGAACAAAAATTGAGAGAAGAGGCTTTCGAAATAAAGGCTGAGGAGCTCTACTATGAAGTGAGAGCACACCAACTTATGCAGCCAACATTAGAGGAGATAGAAGATATAATAAAGAAAGAACAAACATTTATTGATCATTGTTGAACAAAGTTCCATGATCTTGTTATTTATTCTATTCCTTATTTTTATGAGCTTGAATTTGTACCCAAATAGGGTTACTTAATGTAATTGTCTTGGCTTCAATACAAACAAAGTCCTTTTGTATTTGACATTGTTTGACTCTGTTTCCTTTTATCTTTAAAAGCCAACTCATAGCTTCGAATTGAACAATCTCATCCTTCGAATCTGGACTCAATTGTTTAATGAAACGCTAAAAGAACCAACATGTCTTTTTCCAATTTATGGAGTAAAGTTGACAATTCTGGCTGATATCATTTGGAATTAATGCTTTGAATTTTAACAACATTACCCCTCAAAACTAACTATAACCAATATATGGTCATGGTTAATATAGCCAATCAATTTCAAATTGACTTTTTTGCTTCGAAGAGTAATCCAACTGTTTTGGTTCAAAAAGCAATTCCTTCTTATATATATAAAAACTAACGATTGGTTTTAATGCTTCGAACAGTGCTCATCCTTAAAGGATCCAAGGAGTTACTCCAAAGGTCGTTACTTTGATTAATAACCCTCAAACAGGTCTTTAAACCCTTTGAAGTGGACCAATATTTGAGCATTCTAGCATTTTTAAGCATGTAGTACGCTTCGAAGCCGACTTATGTATTTCGAAGCCGTTGTTATTTGATTTTTTGGCGCCAAAATATCATTTCGAAGCCAAATATCTTGCTTCAAAGCTGGCGTCAACATCCGGAATGTGCTTTTCCTCCAAAACTATCAATATTAGAAGAGACTCCTCGTATTCGTACTTTTAGTACTTAACAACTTATGCAATATATTTCCAGACACAAAAAGCTTTTCTTTAAAACCCTCTTGCTTCGTATTTCTGAAATCACATGCTCTTTTAACGTTCAAACCCTCATATTTTTCACTTCTCTTTACTTCCCCCATTCCTTTTCGAAAATCGTACCATCAATGGCTTCTTCTTCACCAGAAGTGCCAATCATAGAACGTGTGAGCTCATCCGTAGCCTTGAAAAGGCTCATTGACGTGGAGTGTGAGAAGTACAAGGTTGGGGGGAAAAGCGCCATTGACGGGCGTATCTTTGTCCCTCGTCATCATAAGCGACATGACTACGTGCTTGGGCCAATCTTCAAGGAGATCCCTATTGAGCTCCCAACTCTATATCCTCGTCTGGAAAACCAATGTCTCCTTTATGAAGGTGATCTCGATTGGAGGAACTGGAGAGTCAATCGCCCTCACCGATGTTGGCCCACGATGAGACCGGAATGGCAAGAGTGGTATGATCGGGTCATCCCTGCGAGGACACTGGACCTTCAAGAGCTCTGCCTTCTTAATGCTCTCTGACTATCTAGGGTAACTATCTCGGAGGACCCTTTCTTAGTCCCTGCTGCTTTATGTTTTTGGAACCCTATCTTCAATTTCTTTCAATTTAGATGTGGGATGATGGCTCCTACTGTTCTTGATATTTGCCATCTACTAGGAGTATCCCCTATTGGTACCCTTATTACACCAGATTTCCCTGATTTAACAGTCTCTTTCTCCCTCCCCTCTCTTAACTTATCTTACAGCGATTTTGTTAAAGCTGAAAATAAAAAAGAGGGCCCAGTAACTGATAGGGAATTCTTTTCCTTCTTGTTATACTGGCTTTGCAAATTCCTCTTCTGCACCTCCTCTCAAAGAATTATGCCTGAATTTGCTCCTCTTGCCAAAGCCTTTGTTTTGTAAAAAAATGTAGCCTTAGCCCCATATATTCTAGGTCATGTATCTGAGTTTGTTTCCTTTTGTGAGAAGCCCTTAGATGCTAATCAAGGGGGCCATTTGGATCCTTGACTTTGGCTTTTCGCCTATTTCTTGAATTACAATCCAAATGCCTTAAATTTTCTGGGTTACACTCTCTTACCCATGGCATAAGACTAGCCAATGCTTCCCTCTATCCTTCTACCTTTGCCTTTTATTTCTCTTTCTTCCATCAACTACCAGCCGCCCTTCCTATTCACCGCTTCCGTCCCTTCGAGACCAACATAGGTCCAGCTTGGTTGAGTCACTTCTTAAGTGACAGGCTCTGTGCCTCGCCTATTCACAAAGATATATGGGCTTCCCTTCTGCTTCCTAGGGAACTGTTTATTGGGACTACGAACCCCAGAGCTTATAAATGTATAGCTGAACTTTATTGTCCTGCTCAATTTGCTAGACAATTTGGTTTCACACAAGGGGTCCCAATACCTTTCTGCAGCAACACCAATCTGAGCCTTACCAGGAGAGATCTGAAGGTTAGGAAATCAAGGCTGGAGGAGGCAACCTTCAAATTCATAGATGACTTGGCTAGTTTTGAATACACTCCTTTCATTCCTGAAGGTACTGCATTGAAGAGATACCAAAACTGGTGGGAAAATAATATGGAACTCTATTTAGCCATTTCACCTCAAAACCTACTTGAGGTATTAGATATGTCCAAGCCCAAAGGAGTTGAAACTGTCCCTTCCTCCACTGTGCCTCCTACAACTCAGTCCATTCCTGCTACCTCAACTCCTTCGAAAGCCACTCGGGCTGCTTCAAAGAAAGGTATATGCCTATGTTTTCTATCCTTCGACTTCCTATACAACGTTGATTGTGTTATTCTTATTTTGTTTCTATATTTTTTTGTGAAGGTGATCAGCAGCAAAAGAAGAGAAGACTGCTTGATTCTGAAAAGAAAACAACTGAGGTGCCAGAAGGAAAAGAAGAAGAAGCAAGAGAAACAGACCCAGAACACGAGTCACCCTTGATAAAAAGGAAAAAAGTCACTGACTTGTTTCAAGAGAAGACAACCATTAGGGAGGTAGAGAAGGAATTTATTTCCGAATCTCAATTTGAGGAAGTTGAGAAAAAATCTGAGGAACAAACAATGCCAATTCAACGAAAGAGGAGAAGAAAGATTACTGTCTCTCCTTCTGACTTTACTGAGGACTCTGATTCCGAGACACTCGACCAAGCAATAGAAAAGAGAAGGAAGGTGACTGTTTCAACTACTGTCTTGATTGAAGATCCCCCTCATGAAGCAGCTGCCAAGGCCGTAGATCAAGAACATTCCAAGGCCATAATTGTCTTCGAAAGGGCTGAGAAGAGACGGCAACAACAAATTTTAAGAGAAGAAGCCGCTGCTGCCGATGTGCTACAAAGAGAAATAGTAAGAAGGCAACAAACTGCCGAATATTACTCTCTTTACAGCTCTTCCATCAATGCCAGTGCTTCTAGAACAGGTAATTTCTTCTACACTTCCGTTGTTTTTCCTTTGTCAACTCTTAATACTGAATTTTGACAGTCCTTTGTATTTCTTCCTCTTGCAGCAACAGCTACTGCATTCATCTTCCCAACGAGGCCTCCCTCGATTTCAGTTGAAGTTGACCAGATGCAACATGTGAAAACCATCCAAATCATGCTCCCACTCTCCAAGCCTATATTCGATATCCCTTCTTTGAGTCCAAGCATCCATGCGTCTCTTTTCCTTGGCTCAGAGCCATATCTCTCTTTTTTGGCCCTTGACCTACCTCAATCCACTTTTCCTTCGAGCCTTGCTCTTCCTCTGTCCTTTACAAAAACTCAAACTGCTACTCCATTCCCAATGGCAGTTGATTCTTCCACAGAGGGTGCTGGTAGTTCTCCAATTTATGGTTCATCACCTATGCCTACTTCCAGCCCCTCTTCACTTGATTCGTTGGTGGCTAAGACCATAGAGGCTGCCAAAGATGCTCCATCCATTTCTCCCATCCCCATGCAGTCCTCTGTGTCCTCCGCCACGACACTCTCTATGCCCTTCATGTCCAGGGATGAGGTAGATATCTTTGAAGGAAGACTAGCTAGTCTCTTCGATATACTTTCTACCTCTCCAACATTTAGTGCTGAAGCTGAGCCATTAGTTTTGGCTGACTCCTTACTGGAAATCTTCGAGAGTCTTCCTTCCTCCAGCAGTAAGCCTTCTACACCTTCAATAGATCTGGACGTATGCCTGGAACTGCTGACTTCTTTCTCGAGGATCCCCTTCGAGGCTCTACAAAGGCCTATCATCAAGAATGGGTTCCTTCAATACTGTAACATTGCTGAGCAGTCTGGCATGAATGTCTCAAGTCATCTATCCCAAGCTGCAGCTACTATTGATTTCTATCTCAACATTTGTCATGTTGCTAAAACTGCGGAAGAGAGACTAGCTAGAGACCAGAGTTTTGTTTCCCAAGTGCATACCGAGGTATCAACGCTTAAGGAACAACACTCTTTTGCTTCCCACTTTCGAGTCCAACTGCTGGAGAAGAAAGCTCAGCTTGAAGAGGAATTAGCTGTAGTAAACCAAGCCTTGGTTAGAACTGATACCAAATTGCACATCACCAACCAAGGGCTGGCTGATCGAAAAGAAGACATGGCTGCAGCTATTCAATTGTTTCCATCACTTAGTAATAGGAAATCCATTATACAAAAACAATTAAGACATTGCAATGATTTCTAGGCTAATCTGTGGTACAATGTATTTAATTTTTTATAAAAGAACAAATTTTGTCTATCATTCGAGCAGTCTTATGTTTTTGTATTTTAATGTTTATTTTGTTCCTTGTGTTTCCCAAATGGTTGGAAAATAAGGTTTCAAATATCTGCCGTTAATCTTTTTGGGATGTACATACCCATTCAGATTTCTCAAATGGTATGCTCCAAAAGGCAGAACTCTATGAATTTGATATGGTCCTTCCCAGTTAGGTGACCATTTGCCAAACTTGTGGCTTTTAATTCCTATTGGGAGTATTGTTTTCCATACCAAATCACCTTCATCGAAACCAATGTGCTTGACTTTCTTATTATAATTCTTAGCTTCTTTCTTCTTTTGAAAAAGAATGCTATCTAATGCCAAATTTCTGGCTTCATCTATGCCTTCTAATTCCAAGCACATACTTTGATGGTACTGCTTAGGATCTAACTGATCTTCGCATCTTACCCTCAAAGATTTAACATTAATTTCCACAGGTAAAACTGCATCATGCCCATATACTAAGGCATAAGGAGTAACTCCTGTGCTTGACCTTGGGGAGGTTCTGTAAGCCCACAAAACATCCAACAAAAAGTTATGCCAATCCCTAGGATTATCCTCCACAACCTTTTGTATACCTTTTTTCAAGGATTTATTGGATGATTCAGCTTGACCATTGGCTTGTGCATAATAGGGTATGGAATTAACAAGGCTAATTCCAAATTCTGCCACAAAGGACTTCACCATTTTCCCATCGAACACAGTCCCATTATCTACAATAATGGTTTGTGGGATGCCAAATCTATGAATCAAGTCTTTAATGAACCCAATGACCTCTGTTTGGTCTACAGCCTTATATGGCTTGGCTTCAACCCACTTAGTGAAGTAATCAGTAGCCACTAGAATGAAACAATGATGCTTCGAAGAAGGTGGGTGTATTTTTCCTATCATATCCATGGCCCACCCTCTGAATGGCCAAGGTTTCATTACTGCATATAGGTCAGTTATGGGCACATACCTTATTGTACCATGCTTTTGACATGCCTGGCAACCCTTTGCATATTCTATGCAGTCTTTAAGGATAGTTGGCCAATAGTAGGAATGCCTTCGAAACAACCATCTCATCTTCACACCAGGTTGATGAGCACCACAAATGCCTTCATGAACCTCAGCCATAGCTGTTAATGCTTCTTTTGGGCCTAAACATTCCAACAATAAGCCATCTCCCCCCTTTTTATAGAGAGCATTACCATATACCATATATTGCATGGATTGCAATTTGACCCTTCTGCTGGCCTTCGAAGATGGACCAGCCAAATACTGCATTATTGGATGTCTCCAATCTTATTCTTGTAAGTCATTATGATTGACTTCCAAGATCACATTCCTTTTATTCAAAGGTTGTATTAATCTCTGATATGTTGTCTGGCTTATGTCCCTTTGGGTATTATCCCTTCTCTTGAAGTTCGAAGCTTTTTGAGCCACATCATTAGCTCTATTATTCAAGAATCTTGGAACATGAGTTACATTTGCTATTTGAAACTGAGAAAGCAGATGTAATGCAACAACATAATATGGTAGGATGCTTATGCTTTGACACTTGAAAATCCCTTTCACTTGGTTAACCACCAATTGAGAGTCCCCAAATATGTCAACTGCATGTACTTGTAACCCAATGAGGATTTCTAGTCCCACTATTAAGGCTTCATATTCGGCCTGGTCATTGGAACAAGTGGCTTTATCCACTCTGAAACCATGTGTGGTTTCTACCCCTTGTGAAGATTTAATCACAACACCAATTCCAATTAAGCCATTGGCTTTCGATCCATCAAACCACATCTGCCATGGCTCAACATTAGCCATACCAAGCTCCATTATCTCTTGGCTTTCTGTTTGAGATGGATGATCTGCCAGAAAATTGGCTAAAACTTGCCATTTTACTGCCCTTGAGGGACATATTCTAGATGAAATTCTGATAAGGCTGGTATTCACTTGCCAATTCTTCCTCTCAACATAGGTCTAGATAACATGTATTTAACCAAATCTGTGGTTGCAATTACCAAGACAGTTGTAGGTAAAAGATAATATCTTAATTTCATTGCAGCAAAATACAAAGCAAGACACAGCTTTTCAACAGCTGAATATTTACATTCACAAGAATTTAAAAACCTACTAAGGTAATAAATAGCTTGCTCTTTGCCTTCTTCGTTGTCTTGGGCTAAGAAAGCTCCCAATGAATCTTCTGCTGCAGCTATGTACAACTTCAAAGGCTTGTTCCCCTTTGGTGGCATCAGCACTGGAGGGTTGGCCAAGTAGGCTTTGATACCTTCGAAAGCACTTTGATGCTCTGCTGTCCACACAAATTCCTCTTCATCTTTCAGCCTTAACAAGGAAGAAAATACTTTAGTTTTCCCTGCAGTGTTAGAAATGAACCTTCGAAGAAAGTTAACCTGCCCCAGGAACCTTTGTAATTCTTTCTTACTTGATGGAGGCCTAGCTTCAATGATGGCTTTAGCTTTATTCTGATCAATCTGTATTCATTTCTTGTGCACTACATAACCCAAGAAGTTTCCAGATAATACACCAAAAGCACACTTAAGAGGATTAAGTTTCAACTTGAACTTCCTCATTCTTTCGAAAGCTGCTTCTAAATGAGACAAATGCTCCTCCATGGACTGGGATTTCACCACAATGTCATCAATATAACATTCTAGATACCCTCCAATGAGATCATGAAAGATAGTGTTCATAGCCCTCTGATATGTAGCCCCAGCATTCTTCAGACCAAATGACATTTTAACCAATTCGAAGGTGCCAATATTCCCAAGACATCTGAATGCTGTCTTGTGGATATCTTCCTCTGCAATGCATATTTGGTTATAACCAGAGTGGCCATCCATCATTGATAAAACTTGATGCCCTGCTGAACTGTCTACCAGCAGATCCACTATAGGCATAGGGTACTCATCTTTAGGAGTTGCTAGATTTAAGTTTCTGAAATCGATGCATACCCTCATTTTGCCATTCTTATTAACTACAGGCACAATATTAGATAGCCATTCAACATACCTGGCTGTCCTAATAAAGTTTGCCTTGAGTAGTCTAAGAATTTCTTCATTGACCTTCTGAATTACTTCTGGACTCATCCTTCTTGGTTTCTGCTTGTATGGCTTGAAATTAGGCTTCATAGGGAGCCTATATTCCACCAATGATCTATCCAATCCTGGTAGTTCATTATAAGACCATGCAAAGCAATCTTTGTATTTCTTTAGAACAACCAATAACTGGTCTCTGTCCAAAACATTCAAGCAAGTACTTATATAGGTGGGCTGCTGCACAGAACCTTCCTCTAAATTCACTTCTTCTAAGGGGTCTTGTGTCTGAGAACTCATTGAAGCTTCTTCTTTGGTTTCTTCAACCTTCGAAGCAACCTTTTCGCCTTGTTCTGCTCCTAGGTTCTTTAATTCGACATCTCTGCCCTTTTCCTCATAGACAAAATCTGTCTACAAGGCGTCTTCTTCCTGTATCTCCTAAACTTTCGTTTCAATGTCCAATGCACAGTATTTCCCAAGGGTCAAACTTCTGACTTGTTGCTGCTCTTGTTTACAGCCAATTATCATGGCCTCTCTCTCTTGCTTCTGTACTTTCTAGACTATTGCTTTTACGTCTAATGATGAGAATTTAATCAGAGCCAAGGACTTGGCTCTCGTTCTTCACCTCTTTGCCTATAATCAGGCATCATTGTCATCTTTCACGACAACCTCTTCATCAGCACTTTCTTGGACTAAGTGCTTCAAGTGTGTCACTTCCTCATCAGCCGTCACTTCGGCTGAGCCATCAGCTTTCCTCAGTATACTGAGTGGTGTCACTCCCTCAATATACAACTTGGCCTCTGCAAAGTTTGCACAGGCTATGAAGGGTTGAGGATCTGCATCAATCTCCTCTGTCTCTCCATTGCCTAGAGCCATCATGATTTTCTGATGCAAAGAGGAAGGCACACATTTGTTAGTGTGGATCCAATCTCTCCCAAGTAAAGCATTATATTTAGCATTGCTGTCGATTACGAAGAATGCTGTCATGCAGTCCCTGGTTCCCACACTCAAGTTAATGGGCAGAATCCCTTGAGCCATCTGTTTATCCCCAGCAAAGCCAGCGATGGTTGTTCTAGTTGGGATCAACCTGTGATTCTTTTTCCCTAGTTTCTTCAAAGAAGATTTCGGTAATAAGTTTACCGCTGCCCCATTGTCTATTAGGACTCGGTTCAGCTGTATCCCATCGAAGAAAGCCTTGATGTACAAAGGCTTGACATGTTGGGTCATGGAATTCGAGGGATATTCAAAAGGATATGAGAGGTTAATGCTCACCTCTTCCTCGCTTTCACATTCAGTTTCCATTGGAGTAGCCATTTCAGGAGCATCCTGTACCATACTCACTTGTGACTCTTCACTAGAGACAGGAATTGGATCCATGTCTTGGTCACCTTGGTCCTCATTTCTAGCCTGGAATTCATGAGGTAGTATATGTACCATATTGATCGACATAGGGAAATGAGCCAAACCGATGGTCGGGTCAGACCTTCTTCCCCTTTTGGCTACCTTGCTCAGTGTCTTCAACAGCATCCTCCATGCTGCACTCTGGTACTTTATTGATAACTGATCCCTTCGAAGGATCCTTCTCAACTGGTTCTTCAGTCAAAAATGTTTGTTCAGCCATGAAGGCTTCGAACATTTCTTCTTCTACCATTCCTTCTTTTGGCTCATGCCGATCTCTTCTTCCGTTTCGCTATCACTTTCCATCAGAGCCTTGTCCAACCCTGCCAAACTAGACTTCTCTCTAGCCTTTAGTTCAAAATGAACCTGGGCCAACTGTTCTCTGCTACAAACCACTTTGCTTTGTAGAGTCGGTTTTGGAGTATGGTCTGACTTCAAAGTTTTCTTTCCTTCTGTCTTGACCTGTGAAGAACTCTCTCCACTTTCTTTCAGATCTTGCTGGTACTGGGTGTACCTGTGCTGAATCTTCCTCCTCTATGATCTGGAAATAACTGGAACCATATTTGGTTCCTTTGGCTCTGGGTGTTTCAGCAATACCCAGTTGTTCGGAGCCACCAAAGGAGGCTTGACCATCCTGCCTGGGATTCCAACATCTCTCCTGGCAGACACTTCCCTAAGTTTGTTTTGCATTACAAACCAATCTAGAACTCTAGGTACCCAAGAGCTTACTGACTCAGATGTTGAATCACCTTTTTCTACCTTCGAAGCCATCTTCGAAACTGGCCGTGAAGGTAAGTGCTTGATTCTGGTCTCATGTTTCGGGCCTGATTCTGGTCTTTGATGGAGGTGGCCATTTTTTGTTCTGTGTGAGGTTGGTCTAGAGGGCCAATCTCTAGCTTTAGTCCCATAACCTGAACTCCTCTCTAATCTTCTTTCAGAATGTTTGCTCTCCATTCTGTAGTAGTTAAGTGGCCTAGACTCATACAAGGGCCTCTTGCCTTTAGCATGTATTCAGTCAACTGCAGGCTCAACCACTAATGGTCGCTGCCTATCACTTGCCGGGTACGGCCTTTTGTTGTAAGCGTTGGTTGATTTAGGACGTCTCTGAACATCCCTATAGTATTGCTTCCCATCAATCGGAAGCCTCTTCAACCATTTGTAGCTTAGTCTGCATCCGGGACACATCCTCTGCATTACAGCTGCTTCCAAGGAATCGTCATCCAATACTTCTTCATCAGAGTGTTCCTTCTGATGTGAGAAACCTTGTCCAAAAACTGGTGGGTTTCTAGTCTCCTTCTTGGCAATTGTCTGGTTGGCAATATGCATTTTCACATTGACCTTTTCCAATTCCTGCAGAGATAGATTCTGAAAGTTTGGTATAACCACATTAGCCGCATTTTCTCCAACTTCTGGAAACGGGTTACTGTCAATCCCCATGGCTTTTTCTGTTTTGGCTGGGAACTTCAAACTTCCTTTCCGAATTTGCTCTTGGATCCTGTCTCGAAAAACAATGCAGTTTTTAGTCGAGTGAGACCAAGAATTATGCCATTTACAGTATACTTTTCCTTTAAGTTCATCAGGAGATGACAGTTTTACTCCTTTTGGTAACTTAAGGAAATTGGCTGCAAGCAAATGATCAAAAATGTCATCTGCTTTTGTCAAATCGAAAAAGTACTTTCTGTGAAAGTCTTTCTTTTTAAACTGCTGGTCGATGGTTGTATCCTTATGAATTAATGCTTCACATATTACAAGTTCTTTGCCCACAATCTCTGCTGCATCGATCTCATAATTGGGATCTCTATAATATGTCTTATACGAAGCATTATTCCGATCTTGTTCCTCCTCTAGTAATGCTTCATATCGAGACACCTTATAGGTTAATTCGACCAAATCCCTGAATTCAGTTGAATCAAACTTTTTTCGAAGCCTGAACTCTAAACCGTTTTGAGCCAATCTTACAAATTCTGGCTCTGGAAGGATGACACTACATTTATTTCGAGCCCTTTTAAATCTGGCAATAAACTGAGTAGCCCTTTCTTCAGGCCTTTGACTCAATCTAGCCAAGTCTGCCATGGACACCTCTGGCTCCGATTGGAAGAATTGGGCATGAAATGCCTCTTCCATTTGTTGCCAAGTTTGAATGGAGCCAGGTGTAAGGTTGATATACCATACAAATGCTCCCCCAGTTAGAGAATTTGGAAATAATCTCAGTTTCATGTAGTCATGATTAGTGAATTCACCACATTGAGCAGCGAATCTGGCAATATGCTCTACTGTTGATTGATTTCCAGTTCCATAGAATAGGGTAAAATTTGGTATTCTGAATCCTCTTGGGTATTCATATACCCTATCTACCCATTCTGGGTATGGTTTTCTGTATACAGGAGTCTGGACCCCCCGAGCCATCGATCCACACATCTCCCTAACAATATCAGCAATTTGGTCCCTAGGGACCATATTTTGTGCTTGCTGAACCACTACTGAAGGGACAAACACAGGGTTTGGTGGACAAACTTGTACCTGTGGTCCTCTTGGTCCATAAGGTGGTACATTTGGGACTGGTTGCCCCTATGGTGCAGGTTGCTGTTGGGGGTATGGGTAACCCCTTTGAGTTTGTCCTGCGAAAGGACCTGTGAAAGGTGCTGGAACAGGTATTGTGTCCCTTCCATTTGTGGGAAAACCTTCCAACCCCCCGGGTATAAATTCGAATAAGGGATTATTATACCCCCTAGTGCCAGGTATGGCTTCGAACATGGGATTTGCCACCATTCTTATGCCAGTTTCTTGTACTTAGCCAGATCCACCAACTTGTGTGGCTTCATTGTTGAGTACTGAGACATTTTGGCCTACTACAGGCCTTGAAATGGGTTCATACCAAGACTGAGGCGATGGTCTTTCATAGTTCTGAGTACTAGTCTAACCATTAGATTGTCCATTAACTTGCATAGGCTGTTTTTCTCTAGCCAATCTTTGTTGAGGGACATTTAAAATTTCCTCTGTGTGTCTTGTATTTGTTGGTTGGTAGTTATTCATTCGATCCAAGAAGGATGTTGCCCACCTTTCCATTGTGTTCATTAATTGTTGTCCCATAGCATCTACCAAGCCATCCCATGGATTTGTTGGCTGAGTAGATGGAACGGTGGATGGTCCAATTCCTTGGTTTCGTCCAATATTATGAACATATGGTTCTTGTCCAGAAGTACTGGTTTGTTCGACCAAAGGTTCTGATAGCATAGGAGTCTCCACAGGATGTGTTACCACATTCTCCTCTGGATTAGGTATCTCTACCTCTTCTTCTACGCCTTCTTCCAAGCATTCATTTTCTCCTTGCCGTCTTCGTCTAGCCATTTTAACAAGTCCCACTGGGCGTGCCAAAAATATATGTTGGCTTTTTGGCTTTTCGAAGGGTATTTTTGTAAATGCAAGCGTGTCAGCAAGGATCAATCAGTCCTTACAGAAATTATAATTGCCAACCAATTTATCAGACGATTGTGTTTTAATTCTTTCAGCCTCAATGAAGAGGACTTTAACTGGTGGCTTGACTTAGGAGAAATTAAGAGAAATAACAGTTAATATGAAGAACAATCGAAGTATTTCATTAAAATAAACACTTACAATAGTCCAAACTCAGCATCGAAGAGGTTTACAGCGACAGTCTACTTGAATCTACTTGAAACTACTCCTATGAATCGAAGTGCAGTGCGGGTATTTAAAGTGCAGGTATTTAAAGTATTGGAAATGTAAAACTGGGAAAGAAAATATGAAGTAAAGACTGGTTTGTATGATCGAGTCTGGGGGTCTTTTCTGAGGGCTTCTCTGCTATTTATACTTGTCAAAGATGACCTTCGAACTGCACTTCAAACCGTCGAACTACTCCTCCATGATCGCTGATCATGCTGCCTTAGAAGTAGTCCCACTACGCCATCTTTTTGCAGTTGAGCTTCCCTCCTGTATTTGAATTTGAATATGAGTAACCGCTGAAGCCACGTCACTTTGTATCTCTTTTACTGATCTAGTGCTACTCAGATCACGTGAGAACCAATGTTCATTGCCACGTGTTCGATCAGGATCGAAGACTTGAATTATCTTCCCATAATACCCTTATTCTGCCACGTGTCAAACTGTGATTTGGCTTTTACAAAATATGTAGCCAACAATTACACTTACATCCCTTAAGGTTTTGCATATATATTTTTAAAGACCCATACATATTTTAGCAATATGTAATAAAATTCTTAAATTTCATGCAATATAAAATAAAACTCTTAAATTGTTAAGACATTATTAAAACATTTAATGAAAAAAAATTAATTTTCATTCATAAAATACTTAAAAATAAACAATCTCTCTAAAATTAATGTTAGATAATATCCTAATAATTTAATATAAGACTTATTCCATATTACATCAACAACGTAAAATTTATTATTTTAAGTAATGCATTTATTATTTGACTTTTTTTTAAGTTGCAATAAATGGATTTTTTTTTCCCCTATAATTTGCATTACTTATTTATTCAAATGTAAAAAAATTATTATTTTATCTTTTCTCAATAATATATTATTCTCAAATTTTAATTTTTATCTTTAAGTCATTAAACTTCTAGTCGATGCATATTAAAAAAATGCAGGTTAATATTTCTTACATAATTAAAAAAAATAAAATATAAATACAAAAGAAAAAAAAATATTACAACTACTGAGATTTTTGATAATTAAACCAAACTCATTCATTAATAAAATTAATCTTAACCTTATTAAATATATATGAAATTATTATTTATTTTTCATAAATTTTTCAAAATATAAATGTAATTTCTTGACTCTATTTCTTTCCACAACAAGTTTTTAAATTTGTAAAAACAAAAAATAAAATAAAAATTTGATCAGAACCTAAATGTTATACATTTGCCCCGCTAAAATATATTTTATTAATCTATTTATTTTTATTATTTTATAATTTGACATGTTTCTATATGTTTTTATATATTTTAAATATTTATTCAAATATTAATATTAAATAATATTTAAATATTTTATATTTTATTATATTATAAAGTGTACAGTAATTTTGTGAACCTTTTGAAAAACTATCACCCACTCCACTCCCTCTCTTATTTCTTCTTGTTTGTTTGGAGGGTATTTTTCCTATAAAGTGGGAGCTCAATTGGGTGGAGAGGAGGAAGTAAAAAAGAGAGCGAAAGAGCTGAAGCTCTGCAACGAAGTCCAGCAAAAGAAAGGAAGGAAAAGAAGAAAGAGAGAAAGAAGATAAATAAATAGTGGAAGTTCTTAGAGTATTTTTTTGGTATGATGGTTGTAATATTAGTATGAGAAACTAACATTTTTATCTCAGAGTTAAAGATAAAACTCTGATCAAGTAATTGGAGTAATTTGTATTTAATTTTGTATAATTTTAATTGATTTAGATATTGTTATATAACTCAGATTTTTATGCAAATATTATTTTATCAAATTATGTGTTCACTTGTCATAAATACATATTATCAGTGGCGGAGGGAGCATGTGACCAGGGGGGTCACGTGCCTCCCCTGGATTTTGGAGAATTTTTTTTTTCAAATATAAAAAAAATATTTTAAATAAAAAATTACAAAAAATATTATTAAAGTGAAATGTCAATAACATTTTAAAAATTATGAAAACAATAATAATTGTTTTAATTGAAAATGAAGAGACTATTATAAATAAACCATATTAGCTATGAAATTTTTTAAATGTAACAGCGATGTCATTATTAGTGATATGCAAGTATAAGTAATCTCACTATAAATATATGAAATTTATTAGATTGTTAGTTACATTTGACATGTAAGGTTCATTTTTTATGCATTTATTTACTATTAGTGGTTGATATCACATACAAATGATGACGTGGTATTACCATTATATTGAATTTTTAATCAAATTTTGTATCAAAAAATAATTTATCATTATATAATTTATTTTAAGGCTTAGATCCATATTTTTTTTTTGTATTGTCCATGATACACTTAGTTACAAATAATATTCAGCTTATTTGTTTCAAGTTTTCAGAAAATTTACTTTTTTATTTTTCATATTTTAATGTTTTGAATGAGTTTTTTTAATATTTTAAGCAATTTTTTTAATTTTTAGACACACCTAACATAAATACACTTAAAAAGTATAATATTTGTGAAAAAAATAAAAAAAAATACATTAAATACCAAGAAATACAAAAAAAAAAAAAAAAATTTAGTATATTTTTTGTATTTTTGTGTATTTATTAATTTTTTAAAATATTTTACTATTTAGATACATCTAAGTAAGGTGCATCTAAAAAAGTAAAAAAATTACTTAAAATTCAAAAAATATTCACTAAAAATAAAAAAACTCAGTTTTCAAAAAGCTGAAACCAAACACACTAATTATTATTATTTTTTAATATTTTTTGAAATCAATCGTAAAAATTTGCGTAAAATATTTTTGTAAAAATTATTGTAATTAATAAGTGCCCCCTCTAATTTAATTTTCTAATTCCGCCACTTCATGTTATACAAATGATTTTTATACTTGTGTAGTAAAATTGTTAGACGAGTCATATCTACTAATACGGGTTATGCATTAGCCTTAGTTTTGTGGTGATGATTTTTACTAAGCAAAGATAATTCATGATTTTCAAATTTTAAACACAAATCTTTTTAAGTGATGTGTCCCAACCATGATACATCATAGTACTCAACTCAATGATTTTATACAATCTAAATATAATAACCCCCAATTACAAGGTTAGTAATAGATTCTAGACCCTAAGATTTTCTTTTTCTTACTTTCCAATTCCGAAATTGAAATCTTTGAACTAAAACAACTTATCGTAGTTTCTGTGGTTCGACACCCGTTTTCAACCACTATTCTACATAGTAATAGTTGCTTCCGACTTTTATTCATTTTATTTTGGTGTGCAAACAACCTACCAAAATTCAACCATTAATGAAAGTGAGAAATTAATTTCAAGATTTAATTTAATAAAAATAGTTTAAATGAGATAAATCAATATGGAAAAATAGATTTTAAGTATCATATATAACAAATTAATTGAGTATTTTGTTATTCTCAAATAATTTCTCCATTCAAGTAAATATTAATTTTAATTTTAGGTGTAAGAAATGATAAATTGTTTGAATTGTTTATTACTCTCAAATGATATCTTGATCCTTCATTTCCTATCAACTAATTTTAATTTATTGTGAAACGATTACATTTTGTTTGCTTCTATATTTATTTTTTAATTTTTTTAATTATGTAAAAAATATTAACCTACGCTTTTTTAAATATACATCGACTAGAAGTTTAATGACTCAAAGATAAAAATTAAAATTTAAGAATAATATATGATTAAGAAAAGAGAAACTAATAAACTTTTTAACATATAAATAAATAAGTAATATAAATCTCGGGGAAAAAAAATAAATCCATTTATTTCAATTTTAAAAAAAAATTAAATAATAAATGCATTACATAAAATGATAAATTTTATGTTGTTTATGTAGTGTGGAATAAATCTTACATTAAATTATTAGGATGCTATCTAATATTAATTTTAGAGAGATTGTTTATTTTTAAGTATCTTATCAATGAAAATTAAGTTTTTTTTTCTTCCATTAAATGACTTAATAATGTCTTAAAAATTTAAGAATTTTATTTAATATTACATGAAATTTAATAATTTTATTAAATAATGCTAAAATCTATACCAGTCTTTGATAATATATATGCAAAACTTCGGGGGAGGTGAGTGAAATTTCTCATTTAAATAGATAAGGTAATTAATAGACAATTTTATCATTTTTGGTATTATAACCTATGACATCAACATGATATCAATAATTTTTGTTAAATAGCCTAACAGTGAGAGAATATTGATAACAGAAGAGATTTCTGTAATTATTAAAAATCTCAAAAAATGAAAGTGTAATTTACCCATTTATTATTATAGTCGTTGGATTATATGTTAGCTCAAGTATCTATTTGTGGACTGTGATAAAAAAATAAATAAATAAAAAATACACAACTAAAAAAATCATGGGAGAGGATCTTTTGTAATTTTTTCTCACCAAGTTTGTATCATTGCCTACTTGAATATTGAAGATAATTTGTTTCCTTAAAAAAGATAAATAAATAAATACTGAAGAAATAATATTCACCCCGCAATATGAAATAAAACTGAGAATAAAATGATGATATATATATACATATAAAAGATTGGTAAAACTGGAAAATTTCCTAGTTGATATTTCAAACTGAAAAACTTCTTAGATGATATTTCAAATTTTAAAATATGAACTTAACTGTTATATTAAGGTGCATGGGGTTCATCACGGATTTTTTTTGAAATAATTTGAACCGTTTATTTTGTAAAAAACTATATATAAGTCCATTTTTTAGACCCATTTAATAGACCTAGTGATGCATCAAGGAGATAATTGGTTGATAACAATGCTCTTATTTTGTAGGATTTTCCGTGCATAATAGAAAAAATTTGATCGATCTGATAATCATAATATTTTTATTTTATCACATTTGTCTAAAGAAAATAGAAAATAGACTATCTATGTTTTAGAAAATAGACTATCTATTTTTTTTAGATAAACATGATAAAATAAAAATATTATGATTATCACATATGCTTAATTTTTTCAATGAATAATATATGTCGAAAACTTTACAAAATGAATGTTTCTGTCTCATAATCAGCCTTATAGCCCTAACATAACAATCAAATTTAAATTTTAAAATTCGATGAAGCTAATCAATATATATTTATGAGTAAAACATGTCACCTTTTTTTAATGGGATTTTTATTAATAAATCTCATTTAGAAGTGTTTTAATCTAAAAAGTCTATGAAAAAATTTATTAACCCATTTAGTCCCATGTATGTATAGTTTTATTTTTTGAATGGTTAGCAATTTTATGATGTAAATATTCATATTTTAACATTCACATTGGTAAGAATGTAAAATTGGCCCGTGGCCCGTGAGCGGTCCGAAGATTGCCGCGGGCCGGGGCGGGCCCGATCCGTTGACAATGTGAATATTCACATTGACATGTTAACATTCACATTGATAGAAATGTAAAATTGGCCCGCGGCCTGTGGGCGGCCCGAAACCCGCCCGTGGCTCGTGGGCTGCCTGGTGCGAGTCCGGCCCGGCCCGGCCCGTTGACAACGTGAATATTCACATTAACATATTAACATTCACGTTGATAGGAGTGTAAAATTGACCCGTGGCTCGTAGGCGGCCTGAAACCCGCCCACGGGCCCGGCCCGTTTACAATGTAAATATTCACATTGACATGTTAACATTCACATTGATAAGAATGTAAAATTGACCCGCGGCCCGTAGGCGGCCTGAAACCCGTTCCTTGCCCGGGGCGGGGCGAGACGGGCTATAAATATTCATATTTTAACATTCACATTGGTAAGAATGTAAAATTGGCCCATGGCCCGTGGGCGGTCCGAAGCTCGCCCCCGAGCCGGGGCGGGCCCGGTCCGTTAACAATATGAATATTTACATTGACATGTTAACATTCACATTGATAGAAGTGTAAAATTGGCCCGTGGCCCGTAGGCGACGAAACCCGCCACGGTAAATTTGCCGCCCGCAGATTGACAATGTGAATATTCACATTAACATATTAACATTCACGTTGATAGGAGTGTAAAATTAACCCGCGACCCGTAGGCGGCCCGAAACCCGCCCGTGGACCCGGCTTGGCCCGTTTACAATGTGAATATTTATATTGACATGTTAACATTCACATTGATAGGAGTGTAAAATTGGCCCGCGGCTCGTGGACGGCCCGAAAACCCGCCGCGGGCCCGGCCCAGCCCATTTACAATGTGAATATTCACATTGACATGTTAATATTCACATTGATAGGAGTGTAAAATTGGCTCGCGGTCCGAAACCCGCCTGCGGCCCGTGGACTGCCCGGGGCGGGCCCGGCCCGGCCCATTGACAATGTGAATATTCACATTAACATATTAACATTCACGTTGATAGGAGTGTAAAATTGACCCGCAGCCCGTAGGCGACCCGAAACCCACTCGCGGGCCCGGCCTGTTTACAATATGAATATTCACATTGATATGTTAACATTAATATTGATAAGAGTGTAAAATTGGTCCGCGGCCCGAAGCGGGTTCGACCTATTGACAATGTGAATATTCACATTGACATGTTAATATTCACATTGATAAGAGTGTAAAATTGGCCTGTGACCCATGGGTCACCCAAAGCCCTCTCACGGGTCGGGGCAAGCTCGTTTGGGCCCGGGCCCGAGCCCAACCTGAGAACTTGGGCTAGGACCTTGGCCATCACTTTGAAGCTCGGCCCGCATAAGGCTCATTTAAGGCTCGGCCCGAAGCCCGGCCCACCAGAGGCCTGGTGTCTTTTTTGTGGAAAATAATAAAATTTTGGGAGAAAAAATTAAAAAGAATTAAAAAAAATAGAGAGGCTCACCCAAGCCCGATCCAAGCCCAAGCCCCTTGGCTCGACCCACTGGGGCACCCAAAGCTTGAATACCTTTGTGCCAGGGCTAGGGCCTAGGCCTAATTTTTTGGCCCGTGGGCCAGTCTGGCCCGACCCGAATTTTGGCAAGCACCCACGAGGCTTTACATAGGTTGGCCCCGGCCCGGGCTGGGCCGAGCTCTTATACATTGATGATATGAACATTCACATTAATGGTGTGAACATTTACATCGACAGTGTGAACATTCACATTGACGATGTGAACATTCACATTAGGGGTATTTTGGTAATTATGTCACCCATAGAATGTGAACATTCACATCAGGGGTATTTTGGTTATTATGTCACCCATAGGACTTATTGAAACATAAGAAAATAATATGGACTAAATGGAACATAAGTAGATGAAAAGGATATTTTGGTCTTCTTACCTCAAATAGGAACATTCACATTGACGGTGTGAACATTTACATTGACAGTGTGAACATTCACATTAGGGATATTTTGGTAATTATGTCACCCATAGGATGTGAACATTCACATTAGGGGTATTATGGTAATTATGTCACCCATAGGACTTATTAAAACATAAGAAAATAATGTGGACTAAATGGAACATAAGTAGATGAAAATGGTATTTTGGTGTTCTTACCTCAAATAGGAACATTCACATTGACAGTATGAACATTCACATTGACGATGTGAACATTCACATTAGGAGTATTTTGGTAATTATGTCACCCATATGATGTGAACATTCATATTAGAGATATTTTGATAATTATGTCACCCATAGGACTTATTGAAACATAAGAAAATAATTTGGACTAAATGAAATATAAGTAGATGAAAAGGGTATTTTAGTCTTTTTACCTCAAATAGGACTTAATGGAATAGTCAAAAAAAATATGGATTGAATGAAATAAAACTCTTAGAAAAAAGATTTATCAAAAAAGCTCTCTTTTTTAATTGACCACAATGAGAGCTTTTTATTTTGTCATTAAATAATTCAAAGTCATGTTTTTGGATTAATTTCGTCAATATTGCAGTAAAAAAAATCTACAAAAATAACTATAATTTGCGGCATACTAACCAAGTTTGTTAATGTTTGACTTTTAGTCAAGACCTTAGTTTTTCGAAAACTAATATTTGTAGCAGTCCATGCACGTAGTTTCCTTTCTAAAGGAAAACATTGGATAAAAACCATCATAAAGTCGAGAAAATTTTAGATACTCGTTCAACTCTATTGATGTATATTCTGTGACAAAAAAAAATTTAAAAAAATAAAAAATAATTTGTTTGACTTTTTGAAATATTCAATCTCGATTTATTAAGGGTTATTTTAAAAAGATAGTAAAAAGTAATTTTTTAACTTTTAATCAAGCTTTTGACTTTTTTAAACAAATAATTTGAGAAATTAGTAAAAAGTGACTTTTGACTTTTTTTTATTAATATTTCTTTATGATGTCAAATCATAATAAAATGACTAAACCATCTCATTTAATTTAAAATATTTACAACTTCACTCATGGAATATATTTTGACCCATGAAGGGTAGAATTGTAATTTCACCATTAACTAAAAACCAACTTTCCAAATGAAAAAAATTTCAAAAAAACCAACTTTTAACTTTTGCTACAAATCAAAAAAAGTGACTAAAAGCCAACTTTCCAAAACAAGCCTAAGTATTAGTCGAGTTTAAAAAATTGAGTTTGAAGTCTACTCGTCAAATATTTGAAAAACTTGGATCATGTTTGGTTTTATTTTCTGAATTTTTTTTTTTAGAATTTTGTTTTGAAAAACTAAAATTAGTTTGACAAAAATAAATATCAAAAATATTTTTTAAATTTTTAAAAATTAATTTTGCTCTCCAAAAAGATAAATATGATAGTACTTTTGATTTTTTATTTTCACGAAACTAATTTTTAATTATTTATAAAAAAAATTTTAAAATAATTTTTTGAAGATCAAACCAAACATGACCTTAATCTTAGCTTGAGTTAACTCAAGTACATAAATGTGTTGAGGTCTATTGAAGTTCAAAGAAAAATTAAATTTGTACTTTAAAAAATAAAAAAAGAAGTGCATATTAGAATTGACAGTTTACTCAGTAATCACTTTTGACAAAGAGCTTGGGACTTCTTCCATCCACAGCAGTTTATCTTCAACTTGAAGAGTCTTCAAGCCAACCTACACACACACACACACACACAAAAAAATATATATATATATATACAAAAATAACAATAATTTGCGGCAGACTAACCAAGTTTTTAATGTTTGACTTTCAGTCAAGACCTTAGATTTTTTGAAAACTACATTTGTAGCAGTCCATGCACGTAGTTTCCTTTCTAAAGGAAGACGTTGGATAAAAGCCATCTGAAAGTTAAGAAACTTTTAGATACTCGTTCAACTCTATTGATGTATATTGTGTGATAAAAAAAATTTAAAAAAATAAAAAATAATTTGTTTGACTTTATGAAATATTCAATCTCAGTTTATAAGTATTAGTTGAGTTTAAAACATTGAGTTTGAATTCCCGTCGTCAAATATTTGAAAAACTTAGGCCATATTTGGTTTCATTTTCTGAAATTATTTATAATTTTTTTTGAAAAAATAAAATTAATTTGATAAAAATAAATATCAAAAATGTTTTTTTTAATCTTTCAAAATTACTTTTGCCCTCCAAAAAGATAAAATTATATAAAAATGACAGTATTTTTGATTTTTTTTTTTAAATTCTTTTGAAGAAACTAATTTTTAGTTATTTAGAAAAAAATTCAAAATAATTTTTTGAATATCAAACCAAACATGGCCTTAGGCCTCGTTTAGGAACATGTTATTTTAGTAACTTTTTGATTTTTTACAAAAAAAAATGTGCAAAAAGGTAAAGAGAGTGATATGACAATTTATAATAATTTTTTGACTTTTTAACTAAAATTGAAAGTTGGCTTGAGTTAACTCAAGTACATAAATGAGTTGAGCTCGAGCTGGATCTTGATCTCGAGCGTGAAGTTTTAAAAAAAAAAAAAAAAAAATTGTATTTTAAAAAAAGAAAAGAAAAGAAAAAAAAAAAGTGAAAATTATGATCCCAAGTGTTAATGTGTTAGGCCATTGAAAGTTGTCATATTTAAATAGGGACTAACGTATAGGATTTAATAGGTGAATTTGTTGTTTAATAAGTTATATAATAATTAATGACATTTTTCATCAAATACTATTAAAAAATATGATTAATTGTTAAATTTGTCACAAAAAATGTCACTAATTATAAGTTTTAGTAACAATTTTAAAAAATTGTCACAAAAAAATCACTAATTCTCAACTATCGGCGACAGTTTAAAAAATTCATCATAGAAAAACGTCACTAATTATAAATTTTAGTGATAATTATAAAAATCATAATAAAAAAAAAAGTCACTAATTGTCAATTTTTAACAACATATATAAAAAAATCACAAAAATTATTTTTAACTATGATTTTACTTGGATTTATTTTTAATAGAGTTCTATAAAAATTAAACTTAACAATAAAAATCTATTTATAATTTATCCATATAATAAATATGGATAACATAGGCCATGCTAGCTAGGCATATTATTCAAAATTCTGTTTTGTTTTGGTCAAGAGGAGAAAATTCAAAAACCAGTTCAGAAAATTGATTAGTTTTCTACAAATTGTATAAAGTTCACCAAAAAAAAAATACGGAAGTGATTTTAGGATTCTGAACTAAAAAAAAGCATAAAATAGAGATTAGAAAACAACATTTTTTATGTTTCTTGAAATTGATTCTTTTTAATTCAATTTTATTTTTATTTTTTGAAAATTATTTCCTAAAAACAAAATTCTAATAAATATTTAATTATTTTTTGGCAATATGCATGGGACGGGAGCGAAGCCACTGACAGATGACGTAGGTCTCTTTTGGGTAAAAAATAAAAAGTTATTTTTTTGATTTTTAACTTATTTTAGGCCATATCACATTCTCAATTTTTTTTATATATTTTTTTTAAAAAACTTAAAAAAACAAAAAATTAACTTTTAATCTATTTTTCAAAACAACATGTAATCCATGTAAACTGTTTTTTGACTTTCTTTTGTTTTTGTTTTTGTTTTGAGCAGTGATACATATCTCTTTAATACAACACTTTCATTTTGACTTCTAATGAAGTGGAACAGAGAGACAGAATAGAGAAAAATAGAGAGAGGAGTATGGATTAAGGGTCACTGTTGTGTCTTTAGCACAGCAGTGACTGTTGTGCTTCAATTTGAGGTATATTATGGGCTTATTTTTATGATCTGATCCGTTCATTTTGTAGAGTTTATTGAGTACTTCATGTCTGCTAAAAATCATATTAATCGGATATCAATAACTATATAATCGAATTGCATATTTTTTATACTATTTCTCAAAAGAAAAACTTATTGTTTATTTTTTTGATTATTGATCAAAGAAGGACTTGCACCATTATAAAAATGTAATTATTTATCACTTCACTGAAATACAATATATTTTTTTCACATTGGCTCTTCACGTTTTAAATTTTTTTTTCAATTTACTCCTAAAACTAGTTTATGTTCAAAATTAGACTTCGTTTGGCAATGGGCTTTTTGACTAAACAAAAAGACAAAATAGGCTAAAGTCAATAAGACAAACTATCATATCTAAATCATAGTTATTTTATTTTTTCTCTCACAAAAGTCAAAAAAACTAATCCAAACAAACTTTTAGTCCCAAACTAAAATAGTCAAAAAGCCAACTAAAAAAAACCTATTGCCAAACTACAACTAAAAAAGTCATGTTTGTTGCCACATGACATAAAAAATATATATTATTATATTAAGATTTGAATTTATGTCGGAAGTGTGAGTTATATATAATAAAATATTTTTATATTACATGATTATTAATGTATCATTTTCTTTTTAATTTTAGATATTTGTTAGTTTTTGAAGTAAATTGAAAAAAAAAAAAAAAAACTTGAAAGATGAAGGGTCAAAATGAGGAGGAAAATTTTTTTAAAAGTCAAAGTAGAAAAATAGAAAAATATAGAGGGGGCAAAGTATAATTTACACAAATTTATTAGATGGGCCGACATTTATTGAGCATTGAAATTAAAACAGCTAAGGCTGAAGTTTCAAGCCCTTCTCAGTCCAGTCCAAATTTTACACTTGGACGGTCCAAATTGATCCACGTAAGTGTTGGTAAGTCTTTCAGTCTATTTTACAAACAATAACATATGGGCCGAAGTCATACATTTTCTCTTCAAACCCCATTGGGCTTGTTACTAATGGGCTCAGATTGAGCTATCCAACCTCTTCAATACAATGTGACCAAGTTGGGCTGGGTTTGAATTGGCCCAAGTTTTTTTTTAACCCAAACTCCATTTATTTAAGTGATTAAAATTGTTTATTTTTTAAAGTTGGTTAAAAAAACTATCTATGCAAAAAGTTAACTAGACATTGGTAATTATATGATCAGATATTAATAACTATTCATTTATTTAAAGACAAATGTGGATTGATATCTAATTTTTTAAATGAATGATTTTATCAACTAATCTTATAGAATGAACAATTCCAACCATAACAAATGGTGACAATACCTCCGAAGAAAAAAAAGATGAGTGCAGAAAAAATTTTTGGTTGTTTAAAAGTCCTAATATTTTCTAGCAAGTCAGTAACATAATATGTAATCTTAAAAAAAATTTAAAAAATAAAATATAAAAAAATCTTTGTATATATGACATGCATATATATAATTCTATGACATATAAGGTGGTGGCATCAAGCCTGGCGAAAAAGACAGATGGCATCATTAAAAAAAAGTGATAAAAGGGAAAATTTTAAAAATCTCAAAATTTCTATTAACATTTTTTATCACACACTCCCTTAGTGTGGGTCTTACACCCATGATAGTGTTTTGTAGATTTTTTTTATACCTCTATCATTGCTCTAATAATAATTTTGTTCACTGGTTGATGAACAAAATAAAACTCTAACGGATGGCTTAATAAAAAAATAATATGGGACAAATCTTTAATAGAATATCTAATCCAAAACTAATTAATATTAGGTGAAGAGGCTCAAATTATATTAATTAATTTTGGATGACTTAGAAAGATAATATAGAACAAGTTTCTAACACTTATTTGTACAGAGAGATAATAAACGAGAGAAATAAACTAAGATGGAGATTTGATTCACAAAATACCATATGATGATACAGTGTATTCCAGATGGAACGGGTCGGATTGATCTACGCTTCCCAAACCAGTGCCCGAGGTACCAAGCCCACAGAGAGACCTGCACAAGAGTTCAACGAAGAACGGGGAGTTCCCCAGCGAACCCTCCGACGAGCAAGTTAGAAAGAGAGATGGAATGTAGAGATAGATTAGTAATAGAAAATGCTTAACCCTTTCCTTGTCTTTGATGCCTGCTTATATCTTTTGTTAATCATTTCGTTGTCCCTTCTAACCTGTCACCTTGGCCGAAAGTCTATGCTCTAACTTACCTTGTTCATGATAAGGCCGTTCTGTCCTGACGGGGAAGGGTTATCGCAATAAATGCTGCAGGAAAACTCATTAATGGCTGATATGTGGTGCAATAACTTTGCAGAATCTTTGTCTGTTGATGTGGGTGATTCTCTACTTGCCAAGTGTTTCAATGTCATTGCTGTTTGGTGTAACGTTGGGTTTCACGAGTGTTGGGTTTTAGTATTTGAATCATGGATTGGACCTTAGGTGGTGGGCCATATCCTTTATGGGCTTACCCCTGTCACCATATAAAATATAGTTTTCATATCATAATAAAATTACTAAGAGCATTCAACTAAAAACTTATTACATTAGGTGGAGAGCTCCTTACACCATGCATTAAACAAGTTTGAATTCTTTACATTGTGTTTGAATCATAAATTTAAAAAATAATAATTTATATTTTATTCATATTATTCTCATTATTTCTCTTTTCATTATCCAGATTCTTCTTCAAGTCATTTCTATCTTAAAAAGTGATACAGTAAATTCATTAGGGCTGAGCAAGGAATCCGTAAAATTCGTAATCCGATCCAGTCCAGTCCAGTCCAATCCGATAGGTTTGGATTAGTTTTTTGAATCCGTGGTTCGTTTCCGGATTGAAGAATTAAAAATCCGTAGTCCACGAATTGGTTCTGGATTGAACCCCATGGTTCCGGATTGGAATCGATCCGAACCGTATACAAATAGTCTATATTTTTATTATACATCCTCCTCCATAGTATATTCTCTTATTCTATATAAAACCTAAATTCAAACCTAAACCCGTATAATATCTTTTTTTATTATTTTTGTTTGTTAGTTTTTAGTTTTAATTTGTAATTGTTTAAATACTTATAGTAAAATCAATTTTCTTATGATTGTTTAAATTCTAGAATAGTATATCGCTATTATAGAAAAATATGTTGCTATTGCGGAACTAATATAGCACTATATTTATGTTTTTATGAAATTAAAGTTTTTTTTTTTTTTTGTTATTTAATTATGTGAATCTGTAGTCCTAAACCGATCCAATCCTTGTTTAAATGGATTGGTTCTAATTTTTTAAGAATCGTAGATAACATATTGGTCTTAATTTTACCTCAATTCGGTCTAATCCGGACCATGCCGACCCCTAAAATTCACACATCTCATACCAATCACCCATCATCGATGACCACCAGCTCTAACAATTCACCAAACAGTACAAAGTAATAATAATGGACTAAAAAGGAAAAAAGAAGCATTAGAAAAGCATATTAGAGTAGAATTTGAATTTGTTCATTCCACTCAGTCACTGTCAATAACATGCATGCTTGATTGGTAATTAGAGAACAATCTTTTATTTTATGGAAGTTGCTAAAACAGCATAATGTTTATGTAGGATTTGCTATAATAGTAATGTAATTGTGTCATATTTGTAAATAAAAGCCCATCTTTGAAGGGATTTTTTTTTTTTTTTGGGTTTTATAGTGATAGATTAACATTAAAGCATTTATATATCTAAAAATCATATAGAATGATATGATTCAATATTAACTTATTACTTTAAAACAAAAGGCCCATTGAGGTGGCTATTATTATTTAAGAAAAATTATCAATAAGTCTTTTTTGAAAAACGTGTAGTTTAGTCCCATAACCTTTTGTTTATATCCAAAAGTCCTATAACGTTATTTTTCTTCTCTGCCTCTCTTCTTCTTTACCTTTTTTGCTCTTTGTGATATCAGGCGATCGTTGACGGATAACCATATCTTACTTCTTCTCTTTCTCTTTCCAATATATATTCACATGCGACCGACGACTACCATCGATTGGGATTCACTGACAACCACCAACCGCCAACTCCTTACTTCACCCTCACCGACGGTAAAGAAGATATGTTTCCAACGAAGAAGATGAGTAGATAAACTTAGATCTGATGTAGATCTATATCAGATTTGAGTAGATCTATATCAGATTTGGCTAAATCTAAACAAAAAATAGTTGCCGAAGTACAATCCTCTCTCTATATTTGTCTTTCTCCTTTGATCTCTTATTTTTTTTCTACATTTTCTCTGTTATACACTTCTCTCTTTTCTGTTCTAATGGAAAAAAAATTTAAGTTTTGAACAAGTTGTTTTCGAGTTTTAGTTACAGGTGGTGAAAACTGTAAAATTTTACAATTTCAAATTTTTTTGGTACTGGAATGAATCATGGTTTAAAACTGTAAAATTTTGCTGTTTCAAATTTTTTTGATGCTGGAATGAATCATAGTATAAAACTGCAAAATTTTACAGTTTCATAACATTCTTTAGAACTGTAAAATTTTACAGTTTCATAACATGTTTTTCAGTTTGATTAATAAGGATAAATGCTTAATAGATTTTTGCTTTGAACTGTAACATTTTACAGTTTCAAAACTTATTTTTCAGTTTAATCAATATTGGAGATTATTTGCTTAAACTTTACAAAAATTAAAAAATAGCATATGTTTTTCCCATTGTTGATGTTTTTTGTCGTTCAATTTTTTTGTTCTTTTAGTTTATCAATATTTAGCACATTTTGCTATTTTTTTGCTCTAATTTATCAATTTATTCTCTTTTTTTTTTTTCCGGCAATATTCTAGATATTCCGGTGAGTCTCCAATGATGTTCTTAACGTTCAATGAACGTTCTGAATATTCCAACGACTTCCATTAACGTTCTTAACACTCCGGCAAACTTCCGGCGATACTCCAGGGACTTCCTGTCGATACTCTGGTGACTTCTCAGTGATGTTGAACATTCCGACGAGTCTCTGGTAACCGTTTGACGGAAATCCGACGGTAGTAGGATGTAACAGTGTCTGTAAATTATTTTTTTTTTAAAAAAATAAAAGATTTTTTTGATA
This sequence comes from Camellia lanceoleosa, assembly GCA_025200525.1. Classification (NCBI taxonomy): domain Eukaryota; kingdom Viridiplantae; phylum Streptophyta; class Magnoliopsida; order Ericales; family Theaceae; genus Camellia; species Camellia lanceoleosa. The sequence continues at coordinate 28,973,403 of CM045769.1, read as the reverse complement.
ACAATTAAAAATATACAGGACTAATTGGTACAAATGTTTTGTTTGAGGATTAGATGGGTCTGGAACTTTGTATATAAGACTTATTGGTAAGTTCCCCTATTATTTACAAACATGTCACAATCATGTCATTTTTATAACAAATTTTGTATAGATATTTTAGTAGTTTCGCATTAATATTAATCTCACTATATATAAATGAGAGGGAGATTAATGATCTGAGATTGGGCCGTGGAATTAGCCGGACAGATTGGGCCGGACGAGGTTGGGCCGAGGTATTTGGCTCCGAGATTGGGCCGTTATCTTGCTCGATAATGGCAAAGGCCTTGTGGAACCGAGCTACCTGATTTCGTTGGCACGGAGACCGGTCAAGTTAAGGTTCAGTCAGGTAAGGGTTCCATAGCTCGCGCGTTGCTCGGTTGTAATACACGCGCCCTCAGCCCGACACGACCAAGGTGATCAATCTCCATCTCGGCTTCGCCGGAATACAGTCGAGCACGGCTAGAAATGAGCCTGGTTGGAAGAGCATTACGACGTCAAGTGCACTTGGGCTTGAAGTGCAGTATGGCCATTGGTAGCCGAGATAATGTTGTCCGGTTGCCGAGCTCCCAGTAGAGTGGGCTGGCAGTTGGGTTAGGTGATGTTTAGCGAGACTTGTACTGACAGATGGGATAACAGAGCCATATGGCGAGAGATCACTGGGAGTAGATTTGGGGCGCAGAGGGTATATAAGCATGTCTGCGCCCCCCATACGCGACAGATGAACATTTGGTGAGACATACACTAAACACTCAACACTCTCTCCTCTCTCTCTCTCTCTATCCAAAAGTGTGTGCTAACTTGATCGTTTGAGGGGTTTTCCGGCCACACACCGCCGGGTAGCTCACCGCTGTTATGCTTTCAGGTGATCGAATAGAAACGGAGCTTGGAAGAAAGGAGTACGGGCGTACCGGAATATTTGCTCCCCGTACAATTGGCGCCGTCTGTGAGAACTTTGTAGACAAAACCTTGTCTTCCACGCTCGTCTGATCCCCGTCCATGGCGAACAACGATGAGTTTCCGTTGTCCGCCGTTGACGGAGTTACCCCGGAGTCGGGTAGACGGAGAGAAGGACATCCTGACATCCTTCCAATGGTGGACCTGGAGACATTCCCAAGAGGATAGTCGGGGGACATGCGAGATAAGCGCGGAAAAAGTTATGGTCATTCACGGAGTCCAGATGGTCATCGGTGACAGAAAGAATCACACGCCAAACGTCTTGAACACAAGCTAAGGGACTAGGACGCCGTCATCCGATGGATGGCTGCGAAGATGGAGGAACTGAAGTGGCAGGTCAAAGGGAAGGATGTAGCTGGAGTGGGAGACCACAGTAAGCGCACACAACCCCGCCGTTCAGGCAGTCAGAGTCAGCGACGCACTCCGTCCATTTCTATTACCAGAAGCTACAAGGTTGGTGATTCCGACGTACGTGCAGAGAAGTCTAGCGCACAGGATAGCACTTATTAGCCCTCACATCCGGCGACGACGTCGAGGTACTCTTATTCCGCTCATTCAGAGGATTTGCGGGCAGTCTTAAAGGAGCGAGCTTGCCGGCGAGAGGCTCAAAGGGTGCCGGCGTTTTAGCGGCTATCCTACGGAGTTCACGCCAGCGAAGAAGTCAAAATGCCTCCACCCCGCTAAGCAGCGCCGCTCCTTGTAGATTCAGATTTGGCAAGACTGAGCGCCACCCCATTCTCCCTGGAGATAGAAACAACGCCGCTTCCGGCAAGCTTCCACCAGCCTAAATTTACGCTTTATGACGGAAAGACCGATCCCTACATGCATGTAAGCCACTTCCGACAGGTTATGGCTGGACATAGGCAGAATGATGCACTTATGTGCCTAAGCTTCCCGTCAAGTTCAGGCAAGTTGGGCCTGAAATGGTTTGAGAGGTTGCCGGAGGGGAGCATAGAAAGGTGGCATCAGTTGGCCAAAGCCTTTATGACACGCTTCAAGACCAACACCAAAACACCAAAGGAAGTTGATCACCTACTGAGTGTCAAGATGAAATCGAGCGACACATTGAAGGCGTACAATTCTAGATATTGGGAGACCTTCAATGAGATCCTGGATTGTCCGGTCAACCTTGCGATCACTCAATACAAGCGTGGTCTCCCGGTCGGACATAGACTGCGGGACTCACTTACCATGCACCAGCCGACGTCCATGGGCCAGCTCATGCAGCGCATCAATGAGCACATCCGAGTTGAGGATGATGCGTCAGCGTCCACCGCAAAGGCAACTCCGGCAATGACAGACAAAAGGACAGCGGGCAAAGTGCACGCGGTGGAGCAAGAGTCCAGCCGCTCAAATGACCAAGCAGAGGAATCGGACCGTGGTTCAAACCGCAAAAATCGGGGTAGGGGACATCGGAATGACCGGGATGACTACCCTCGAGATGACGTAGCGGATGCAAACAGAAGGTTGAAGGCCAGGACAAGAATCACCACGGTCTTCAAGATTCCGATCTATCGCATACTTAGTGAAATCCGTGACGAGGAATATGTCCGGTTTCCAGCTAAGTTGGGCGACGATCAGAAGGGCTTCAATCCGAGGTACCGTTGCACGTTTCACCGAGAGCGCGGCCACCGGACAGAGGATTGTTTGCCTTTAAGGCAACACTTGGAAGAGCTAGTTGTAGCCGGATACCTGGACCTTTACATTGATGGGGGCGTTAAGGTGAACCAAGCTCCGGTCGATCCGCATGGAACGGATGACCGTGACGTGCCTCCACAAGGAGTTATCAATGTCATCCATGGCATCGTGGAGCCGGCGCGGGTATGCGAGCTCTAGGGGATGATCAAGAAGGCAGAACACATGAGGAAAGTTTTGTCGGTACAGCTTGCGATCAAGAGGGGGAAGACCGAAGAGAAAGATGTGATTAGTTTCACCTCAAGGGACCTAGAGCGTATTTAGACGCCGCACAACGATGCCTTAGTAGTAACACTCCGCGTCAAGGAATTTGATGTCAAATGAATCTTGATCGATCAGGGAAGCTCGGTCGAGATCATGTATTACGATGCGTTCAAGCAGCTCAAACTCCGGGAGACAGACTTGGCTCCGGCAACTTCGCCACTGGTCGGTTTCAACTCACAGCCGGAGTGGCCTTTGGGAAAGATTATTCTGCCGGTCAAAGCGGGATCCGTGGTCAAGCAAGTGGAGTTCTGGGTATTACATGTGCCTTCTACTTACAACCTAATCCTTGGAAGGGGATGGTTTCACGCTATGCAAGCCATAGCGTCGACCTACCATCAGGTGATGAGATTCCCCTCGGCTATAGGGGCAACAGAAGAGATTTGGGGAGATAAAGTCATGTCAAAGCAGTGTTTCGTGGCAGTGAATGGCAGCCGTGCTACTAAAGGCTTCGTTCAAATGATAGAAGGACCGGAAGACCGGGGAGTTCTTGACGATGTGGGCACCAAGGCAGAGGACAAAGCTGTTGAAGAATTGGTGGAGGTGCGAATTGATACGGAGCAGCCGGACAAGTTCTTCCTGCTCGGCTCCAGCCTTACTGCCCAAGAAAGGACCGAAATGGTTGAATTTTTGATGGCCAACATCGAAGTCTTCGCATGGTCACCTTACGATATGCCTGGCCTCGATGCAAGTTTTATTTGCCATCACCTCAATGTCTTCCCCGGAGCAAAGCCAGTCATTCAGTGAACAAGGAGATCGGCGCTGCATCACGCCGAGGTAGTTGCAGAGGAAGTGAAAAACTTGCTTGAGGCACGAGCAATTCAGGAAGTGTACTACCCTCGGTGGATTTTCAACACAGTAGTGGTGCCCAAGAAGAATGGGAAGTGGCGAGTTTGTGTCGATTACAAGACAGTCAACCGAGCTTGTCCGAAAGATAGCTTCCCTTTGCCCCGCATTGACCAACTTGTGGACTTGACGGCTAGACATAATAGGCTCAGCTTCTTGGATGCCTATCACGGCTACCATCAGATTGCCATGCATGGGCCCGACCGTGAGATCACGTCCTTCACGACTCCACAAGGACTCTTCTGCTACCGAGTCATGCATTTTGGTTTGAAGAACGCCGAAGCAACCTTTTAGAGGATGGTGACTAAAATGTTTGCTCCTTTGCTTGGCCGGACAATGGAGGCTTACATTGATGATATGGTGATTAAAAGCTGGCATCAAGCAGACCACTTGTCCGACTTGGTCGAGATGTTTGCCATTTTCAAAAAGCATAAGCTACGCCTGAATGCGTCTAAGTGTGCCTTTGGTGTGGGGTCTGGAAAATTTTTGGGATTCCTAGTCACGAACCGGGGCATCGAAGCAGACCCCACTCAAATCAGAGCCGTACAAGAGTTGAAGCAGCCCAGTTCGGCTAAGGACGTGCAGCATCTGGCCGGAATGGCCGCCGCGCTTAATCGATTCATAAGCCAGTCATCAGATCGTTGCCACTATTTCTTCCAGGCATTGAAATCAAAGTTCTCATGGGACGAAGAGTGTGACCGGGCTTTGGCCGAGCTCAAGGAATATCTGTCTTCTCCGCCACTATTGGTTACACCGAAGCCAGGCGAGGAACTCTATCTTTACCTTGCCGTCTCACAGCATGCAGTCAGTGTGATGCTAGTCCGAGCTGAAGGAATTAAGCACCTCCCAATCTCTACGTCAGTAAAACCTTGTTGCCGGCAGAGTCGAGATACTTGCCGTTGGAAAAACTTGCGTTGGCATTGATGATGGCTTCAAGGAAGTTGGCGCACTATGTCCACGCCCATACCATCATCGGCCTCACCGAATTTTCCCTTAAGGCCTTGTTTGAACCGGCGGACTTTTCTGGTCGAATTCTCAAGTGGGCAGTCGAATTGGGACAATTTGATGTGAAATTCCAGCCGCGCACAGCTATAAAGGCCCAGACTTTGGCTGATTTCATTGCTGAATTCTCATCTGGTACTCATTTGGTGTGCCTGGTTGACATTGTCGCGGCAGATGAGGAGGTGAATGCAGCCCGACCGAGATACAACAACCTGGTGGAGTCTGCGACGCGGGATTTGCGCGCCCCACCGAAATACTTTCAGTTTGTACAACTCTACCGACCGATGATGCGATGACGGAGTCAGGTCTCACCGATCAAGCTGCTCCGTCCGAAGCCACGTCACAACGGGGGGAAGAAATGGACCCACCCAACACAGAGCTTGCGGCCGGCATAATACCGCAACTTGGTGATTCGCCTACGGACTTGGGCATTGTAGATCAACTTGCTAAGTCCAGTGCCGAATCACCAAGGGGGGCTGAAGTAGAACCAATCAGCGCAGAACATGAAACCGGACAGCCGAGCAACCATGATCCCATCACTCTTCGAAACTCTCAGGACCCTTCAGAATGTTGGAAGCTCTTTGTGGGGGAGATGTGGAAACTTTTCGTTGATGGAGCGTCGAACCGTCATGGTGCCGGGCTAGGTGTCTTTCTTATCTCGCCAGATGGCCTAACTATTGAGCATTCTGTCACCCTCGACTTCCTAGTATCCAACAACGAGGCTGAGTACGAGGCACTTTTGGCCGGACTCAAGAGCGCTCTTCAGATAAAGGCTTCCGAGCTAATGGTGTACAGTGATTCCTAGCTTGTGGTTAACCAAGTCGCTGGGATTTATGAAGCAAAGGATGAGAGAATGGCAAAGTACCAAGCTCTGGTCAGGGAACACATCAAGCAATTTCAGGCAATCAAAGTTCAACAGATTGGCCGTGAAGAAAACAGCTGAGCAGATGAGCTGGCTGGCCTTGCTTCAATGGTTGATAGTACATCTCCTAACCCCCTGCTGATTGAATTCCTTCCACGGCCAAGCATTGAGGAAGCCGGGCAGACGGATGTACTCTGCGCCGTGCTAGGTCCTTCCTAGATAGATCCAATAATCCTGTTTCTCAGAGACCGGACTTTGCCAGCTGACAAGAAACAAGCGCACAAAGTCCAGGTGAAGTCAGAGCGGTTTTGGCTCTCTCTATCTGGAGCGTTGTATAAAAAGTCCTTCACCGGTCCTTATTTGAAGTGCGTGCACTCGAGTAGCGTGGAGGCCTTCTTGTACGAAATTTACGAAGACATCTGTGGCAGTCATATAGGGGGTAGGTCCCTGGCCTACCGAGCTATATCGCAAGGCTACTGGTGGCTGTGCATGCAGGCCGACGCACAAAAATATGTTCGCAAGTGTGAAAAATGCCAGAAATTCGCCCATCAGATCCACCAGTCGGCCAGGGAACTTCTTCCCCTCACCAGTCCTTGGCCCTTTGCGATGTGGGGACTAGATATAGTCGGGCCGCTACCAACAGCACCAGGCAACTGAAAGTTCTTCATCGCGGCCACAGATTACTTCACCAAATGGGTTGAAGCTGAGCCCCTGGCAACAATCAAGGAGAAAGACGTGAAGCGGTTTGTCTGGCAGAATGCGGTCACGCGGTTTAGCATCCCCAAGATTTTGATATTTGATAACGGTACCCAGTTTGACGGTCGCCTATTCAGAGGATTTTGTGAAGATCTAAAGATTGAATTCTACAACTCTACTCTGGCTTACCCTTAGTCCAACGGTCAAGCCGAGGCATCAAACAAGACCATCCTGGATGGGTTGAAAAAACGACTAGAGAAGGCAAAGGGAAAATAGGCTGAGGAACTACCCAGCGTCCTTTGGGCATATCGAACAACCCCGCGGCGATCTACTGGGGAAACTCCGTTTGCTTTGGCTTATGGCATGGAGGCGGTCATACCTTTGGAAATTGGCATGCCCACCCTAAAAAGTGAGAGTTTTGAGCCCGAGCTGAACATAGAGGCTATTGCCCTAGAACTAGACCTAGTGGAAGAGTGTCGGGAGAAGGCCCTCATCCATGTGGCCGCCTACCAACAAGAGCTTTCAAGAAAGTACAACAAAACGGTGCACTCCAGACTGTTCAAAGTAGATGATTGGGTTTTGAGGAAAGTTATGGGCAACACCTTGGTGCCAGGTGAAGGCAAACTAGGGGCAAATTGGGAAGGACCCTACAAGATAACCGGTCTGGTGGGCAAGGGGGCATACCACTTGGAAGATCTGGATGGCAAAACAATACCCCGGCCATGGAATGCAGCCAACCTCAAACTGTATTATTTCTAGCTTTAGCTTTCTTTTTGTGCAAATGAATTTTTTGCCTTACACTTCAGAATGTAATTCTTTTTGTTAATATATAGAAGTGTCTCTTCTTTGCTTTAGCATTCAAAATGTTGTTTTGATGTAAAAATTAAGATGTTTATTCCGGTTGGCAGAATTGATGTTTTGTTCAACTCTCAGAACTCGACCGAGATGATTTACTCAGGTTGAAAAAGTTGGTGTTTTGTTCAGCTTAGGTATTCTCAATCGAGATGATTTATTCCGGTTGAAAGAGTTGGTGATTTGTTCAACTCAGAATCCAACCGAGATGATTTACTCCGGTTGAAGAAGTTGGTGTTTTGTTCAGCTTAGGTATTCTCAACCGAGATGGTTTATTCCGGTTGAAAGAGTTGGTGATTTGTTCAACTCTCAGAATTAAACCGAGATGTTTACTCCGGTTGAAGAAGTCGATGTTTTGCTCAGTAAACCGAGATGGTTTACTCAGGTTGGAAGAGTTGATGTTCAACTTAGTTATTTCCAACCAAGATGATTTATTTCGGTTGAAGAAGTTAATGTTTTGTTCAGCTGTTACTCTCAACTGAGGTGTTTATTCCGGTTGAAAAGTTGATGTTCTGTTCACTTATTAAATCTGAGCCGAGCTGTCTTTTTCGGTTGTGTGAATTACTTAATGTGGTTTGTATTGCCGAGGTGTTTTGTTCAGCTGAAGTTGTGAGACATGTACACTGCTCAAACACTTGATGAACTTAGCTAAGGGGGAGAGGTCTGGGAATTCCTCATCAGCTTCCAAGTTGACCAGAATATGTCAGTCTGGACGCCGGTCTGCTTTCAGTTGCTTTCGGTTTGGTCCTCTCCTCGATTCTGTCTCGGCCTCTTCTTCGAGACCTTCCTCGGCCTCAGCCTGCAATGCGTTGAAGACGTCATTGGCATACGGCACGAGATAGGTCGGTAGGAAGGCAGGAGGCGAAGTGGCAAACACGTCGGTGTTTGGACCTTGACCGAGATGTTCGCAGGCAGCCTTCTAGCCGGCTTTAAAGTAAATGTCCTGCGTCGCGAAGACTTGCTTCTTATAGTTATCCTCGGCTTCGTTGAAGCCGGCGTTGTTAGCATCTCGGCAGTCTTTCTTCTAGGACTTCTTCAGCGCATCAAGCTCGGCCTGGAGCTCGTCCCTCTTCTTCTCGGCCTCGCCAAGCTGACCGAGCAACCTGTGGTTGTCAGCATTGGCGATTTCAAGCGAGGACTTCGCTTGGCCGAGCTCGGTTTGGAGGCTTTGGAGTTGGCTGGCGGTGTCGCTCGCCTTTTGCCGAAGTCTGTAGATGCGTTCCATAACCAAGTGCTACTTTTGGATGGCCTGCAAAAGAGAATTTGATCAGAGAAAAAACCGTGCAAACACTTGTAAAAATTTAAGTAGAAGATTGAGATTCTTACCCTAGTCATGGACTTCACGGCTGATTTCACCAACCGGGTGTCGGGGACGTGGTCGCTGCCGACCACGTTGCTCGGCAGCAAGAGAGCTTTGAAAAGGTCGAAGGCGAGCAAGTGCTCCTTGTCGTCCTTGACGGAAGCATTAGTCAGGATTTCTTTGCCCTGGTGCTTCAGCTGCGGCCGCCATGCTGGAATGGGGTCGACCGTGCCGGCTGGTTGTTCGGTTGTTAGCTCGGCAACTAGCTCGGCAAATGGATCTGCACGAGGTCTTTTGCTAGTACGGCGGGTTTCCTATCTGGTTTGCCCGGCGACTGGAGATGCCAAGGCAACCACGGGGCCGCTGGATTGGCCGGCAGCTAGGGAACGTGTGACTATGCTCGGTATCTCGGCTGAGGTTGCTGTGAGCAAATTTTTTATTCTGCTCCGTTTGGCCATCTCTTGTTCTTCTGTCAACCGGATTAGTGGAACGTCTGGCAAAGTTGGGTCTGGAGGAGGTGACGGAGCACGGAGAAAGTCTGTTACTTTACTCCGGCGTGGAGCTGAATATCTGTAAGTCGGAGTGTAACCGAGCAACTCGTTGTAATCCCGGTTTCTGTAGCGGAGCACGGTTCTGATGGCTTCAACATTGGGATATTGGTAATTGGCCTGCAAGGCTTGAATTGCTGCAAAAAAAACAAGAAAAATGGTTAAGTACAGAGTAATAAAGGAAGCCAATTGACCGAGCAAGGTAGCACGGCTTACATGTGGAACCAAAGTTCTTGCTTATGAACCAGCCCGGTATCTCGGCTGTTTCATAATTGCCTGACACCCAGAAGAAATCATTATCGTGCAAGTCCTTGTCTGGTGTGCCGGTCACTATTTTTTCTTTGCCCGGCCTTATCTTAAGGTAATAGGCGAGGCCATCGCCGGTGTGCCCAAGTGTGTATTGCCGCAGTATCTCGGCTAAACCTAAGTTTGTGCCTAGCCTGTTGTTTAGCTCATGCACGCCATTTATTATGCGATAGGTGTTGGTTGACACTTGTGTGGGTGCTAGCCCGGTGCAGAACTCGATGTCGATGGGTTGGCGGGCGGAGGCCTCCTTCGACGATAGACAGCACGGTGAAAGGACACTGTTCTCTGCCTCAAGGCGTTGTCTCAATTTTTGCAAGTTCAAGGTGGACGTCGGCCGAGATGCTGTATTCCTCCCTAAAAGCAGCCAGAGCAGCTGGAGTATCAACCAGGAAGCGGAACTTTCCCATTTACGACCGACCAAAGTTAGCTCGGTTGAGGGGTTTGGCACTGTGATAATGGTGGCAGCTCGATCCTTAGGAGCCTTGGTAATGGTCAATGGTCCCCTTGGACTCTGTAGGAAAATGATGGCAATGAATTATAAGTGTGAGCGCGGTCGTGCAAAGCGAGCTTGACTTTAGCTCGGTCATGAGAGTGTCAAACCACCTCGACTGTAAAGGCTAACCAAGGAGCTCGGTCGCCCAAGCGGACCAGATGTTAGCCCGGTCGAGTGGCCAAGTCCTTTTGTTATCTCGATTTCTACTAAGGTTGGGACAAACAGGTTATTTGCTCGGTCAGATTGGCTTTTTGGATCAAATGGAGACCTGGAGCCCGGTCTGCCCCAGATTTTCAGTGTTCTTCAGGAAAAATGAAGAACACCATTCACAGTTGGAGGTTTGGGATGGTTCTTAAGACTAATGCCCTAGAAACTATGTATTAGTGCCCTAATGTGTGAAATATCAAAGAAAATAACAACAAAAGAGGAGTTGAAGGACTTACCAGTGAAGGGCAGTGACTTTGTCTTTGAACACGAGCTTAAGAATGGCGAGAGAGGAAGGGCAGCAGCTCTGGGACGCTTGAGATGGAAGATGGTCAGTAAGAATGAAACAGAGAGAGACAGGGCTAAGGATGGCAATCTGAAACCGGCCCGACGGTGACCCGACCCCCCGACCCCGAATTCAGCAGTTATTCACTGAAAAATATCTCCTACGGGGCGGGGGCGGTATTTAAAAATTCATCCCAGATGATATCCGGGCCGGAGACGGGGATATGTGTTTCAGAACCGAACCCGGCCCCCGCCCCCGCCCCCGCCCCGCATGGTCCCCGAGGTAAAATGACCCTTTTGTCCCTGGATATATATATGCATATGCTTGTCTTTGTTAGGGTTCACAGACATACACACTGCCTCTGCCTCTCACACTCACGCCGCTCGTCTCTCTCTCGCCATCGGGTTCTCGTCTCCTCTCTAAATCCCTCCGGCGATCCGCCTCCTCACCGACGATCCTCCCTCTGTCACCACCGCGCCTCCCATCTCTGTTTAGGTATCTCTCTCTCTCTCTCTCAACTAGATTTGTGTTTTTTTTAAATCTATTTTATAGATCTGTTTTTTTTTTTTAATCTATTTTATAGATCTGTCCCTGGATATATATAGATCTTTTTTTTTTTTGAATCTATTTTATATTGAACCTTCTTCAGCTGGATTAGGAGTCTTTGAATCTGTTTTTTTTGTCTTTGAATCTATTTTATATTTTTTACAATATAGATCTGGTTTCCCAGATTTCGAACTATTTTATATTGATAATCAGTTGGATTAGGAGTCTCTCTAATCTTCTAGATGCTTTGAATTTTGATCTTGATCATGATATGGAACAAAGATTGGTTAGCTAATCTGTAGATTTACATTTATGGAGCTTATTTTGGAAATTATTTGGTATTAAGTGTTGTTTTTGGTATTAAGATTGGAGTAGAGCAGTCTCTATATAGGCTTAAGTGTTGTTTTTGGCTATTTTGTATAGTTTGATAAGGAAGAAGGTTATACTTATTTTTTAAAGAAAAAAAAAAGAGAGTAGATGTTCGCAATATTGTTAAATGATGATGTTTTACCTGAATGTTTAAAATTTTATTAAGAACATGCATTGGTCATCTATATAAACTAAGAAAGGTGCAGTATTTATTTGGCTTTGTTGATTCATATATGAGTTTTGTGCTATCATATATGAATCGATCAATTTCTTTCTTCTCGTATCAGGAAAATAGGTTCATTTCATATTCATGTGTCTGCAGGAGTCTCTATGACAGTCATAATGAAATGCAAGAGAATAAAATAAAATGCATCACACACTATTTTGAGAGGATATGCTCCTGTATGCCTGTGGGTGTTGTCTCCTTTGAGCGTAAAGTACTTCCTTTGGAAAATAGATTTCCTTGTGTTTCTTATCCAAAGGCTGATTTTTGGAGCACATCTTCTATTCCTTTTTGTTGTTTCAAGGTAACAAAGGAACATATATACTTGTTTAATTTGTGTGTACATTTTTGTTGGTTTAGTAACCCAACTTTCAATGGTTTACTGCAAGGATATGATGTTTTTCATCTTTGTTGTTGTTGTAGGTTTACAGGTCTGGCTTGATAGAAGATCAATCTTGTGAAGCTCTTGAAGTGGATTTTGCTAACAAGTATCTTGGAGGTGGTGCCCTTCACAGGGGTTGTGTACAGGTATGCTTTCATGGAAAAGATGGACCCTTATTCTGATTATCAAATTATTTGGTCAATTAGAATTGTTCTTGACTTGTACTACTTACTAGCCTTGTTTTATTCTCCTGCACATGTTCATGAAACCAGATTTAATTCAATTTCACTTATCCATGAAATAGCACTGATTGATTGCAGAGTTTAAGAAAAATTTATCTAATTCAAATCTTAGTCTCCGGAAATGTAATTTATCTAATGTAAATTATGTAGATCACAAATTATGTATTTCTCTTTCAAGGGCATAGAACATTCATTTATTTTTCTTAATTTCTTAATCTGGTTTCTTTGCCTCTTTAATTTATATTGTACTTAATTTATTTATATTAATTCAATTCATATTATCTTTATAAAAGTTAAAAATGTCAGATGTTAACTCTGAAGCACCAGTTAACTCTCAAGTACCATTTGAGAGTGACGCGTCACAACATTCATCGCCAGCTACGAACGCACCTACGAACTCATCGTCTCCCCTCTCTAATCAACATGTTATTGATTTAAAAGAGTCTAATACTACTTGTGGAGGAACTAAAAGAAAACCAAGTGTTGTGTGGGAACATTTTAAAAAACAACAAGTCAATGGGGTGTGGAAGGCAATATGTAATTATTGTAATAAGCATCTTGGAAGTGATTCAAAAAATGGAACTAGGCATTTGCATGATCACCATAAGAGTTGTACTAGGAAAAAAGTGATGGACATGAGGCAAAAAGTTCTAACTAACAACTTTAGTAGAGAGATTCCAAAAATGAATTCTTATATCTTTGATCAAGATTTTGCTAGGAAAGAGTTGTCACATGCCATAATCTTGCATGAATATCCCCTCTCTATCGTAGACCATGTTGGTTTTAAATGATATTCAGCAGCACTTCAACCATTGTTTAAAATGCCTTCTCGAAATACGATAAAGAGTGATATTTTAAAGATTTATGATTATGAGAGGATGAAGACATTGAGTTTGGTGGAGCATAATAAAAGTAGGGTGGCAATCACAACTAATATGTGGACTGCTACCAATCAAAAGAAAGGATTCATGGCTGTCACCGCACACTTTATTGATGATTCATGGACATTGCAAAGTCGCATTTTGAGGTATATTTTTGTAAATTTGCAAATCATTTAAAAATTCTATCTTATTCAGTTCAATTTGCATGTTATTAATACTTGTTTATGAACATCATATTTTAGGTTTATTTATGTTCCATGTCCACACACAAAAGAAGTTCTTTGTGATACTTTGCTTGAGTGTATGATGGATTGGAATATTGATAGAAAAATCTCGACTGTTACTGTTGATAATTGCTCCACAAATGATGTCATGATTACCATGTTGATGGATAAGTTAAGTAGTTCATCGCTTTTGTTGGATGGTACTTTGTTTCATATGCGTTGCTGTGCGCATATTTTGAATTTGATAGTGAAAGATGGATTGGATGTCATACGAGTTGGTGTGGAGAAAATTCGAGAGAGTGTAGCTTATTGGACAGCAACACCAAAAAGAGTAGAAAAATTTGAAGAAACAGTCAACCAATTGCGTATTCCACATACTAAGAAATTAGGACTTGATTGTGCAACTAGGTGGAATTCGACCTACTTGATGCTTCAGACAGCCTTATTGTATAAAGATGTCTTTTCTAGGTTGAAAATTAGAGAGACCCAATATAAGACTGTGCCAACTAAGCAAGAATGGGAGTTTGCTAGAGAGATTAGTGGGAGGTTTAAGATTTTTTTTTCTACCACTGAGTTGTTTTTTGGTACAAAGTATCCCACAGCCAATGTTTGTTTCCCAGCTTTATGTGAGATTAGGATGACACTGTCTCAATGGCTCTCTTGTGAAATTGAAGTGATCAGAACAATGGCATAAAAAATGGTGGAGAAATTTGATAAATATTGGTTAGTGATACATGGTGTTATTGGGGTTGCAGTTGTACTTGATCCTAGGTATAAGATGCGTGTATTGGAGTTTTATTTTGAAAAACTTTATGGAGACAATGCTGAAGATGAAGTTGATAGGGTTCGTCATATTTGTTATGATTTGTTGCAAGAGTATCAACACCGAGTTGGTATGGAGACCGATGTTGTTGGTGACTCTTTTGCTCATCCAGAAATTGTTATAGAGACCTTTTCAGAATTTGATTTGTTTATTAGTAGAAAGAGAAGTAAAAAAAATGAAGAATGTAAGATTAGAGTTGGACCATTATCTAGACGATGATGTTTTGCCAAGAACTTTAGGTTTTGATGTTTTGAATTGGTGGAAAGCTAGTGGACCAAAGTATCCGACTTTACAGGCAATAGCTAGGGACATTTTAGCTATTCTTGTATCCACTGTTGCTTCTGAGTCAACATTTAGTACTAATGGAAGGTTGGTGAGTCCACATCGTAGTAGACTTCATCCAAACACATTAGAAGCATTAATGTGTGCACAAAGTTGGTTGTGGGGTGAAGAGATGAAAGATATTATTTCATCCAATTTACATATTATTATTTCACTTTTTATTATTTATATTACCATGGAATAATTTCACTATTGAATTTATATTATTTACTTTTTAGGAAATTCAACAATGGAATCGATGGACTATGCAACTATATATGATGATGATGAGATCGAGTCGGATAAGTCATGTGCCACTTTTGTGTTAGTTGTCATCTTTTTGTTGTAATTAACATTTTTTTACATTTTATTATTAGTATTAATTATTTATTTATTTTCCTTTTGTTATTTAACAGGAGTTCAAGTTGAAGGAGATGATGGAAGTTGTGTGGTTTGTATGGGTTTGAAGAAACAATGGATTTGCTTTTTTATGTTGTAATGGATATATATATATATATATTTTTAATTTCAATTTTTGGGTAACCTATCCCTTGCGGGTTGTGCTTGGGATTAATTATTCTCTTTACTACTTGTTGAATTTTCTTGTGTGCTGTTGGACACATGTTTTGGTTGTGTTATTTTGTTGCTACAGGATGCTTTGTGTATGGGTTGTGTATGTATGGGCTATTGAATTAATGTTTATTGATGTTTTGCTATAAGATGTTTATTGATATTTATTGATTTAAATGGATGTTGCTACAGATTTGTGGATGATAGCTTCATTTATGGATGTTGCTACAGATGATGTTTTTTAAATGGATGTTTATTGATATTTATTAATCTAATTAATTAAAAAAATGATATTCCAACTGATGGATGTTGCTACAGATTTATGGATGTTGTTACAGTTCTAATTAATTAAAAAAATGAAGCTATTAGGGTTGATATTCCAACTGACAAAATTCCAAAATTTACAGATTTTTACATTATAAAAAAAAAAAAAAAAATCGAGGATTATCCGGAATTCGGGATCCCGATCGATCGAGGCGAGATAGGGCGGGATAGGGGTCCTGTCGACGGGGAGAATATTACTTCGAGGATCGGGACGGTAGTCCCGCCCCGCCCCGTTGCCATTCCTAGACAGGGCACGTATATGGCCCCAATTGCCGCCCAAATTCGAATTTCATACGACGGCTGGTTGGCTGCTCGAGGACCAATAGGAGAACACCACGTGTCCCCATTGATGGCAGCGTCAGAATTGAAGAGATAGGAAGGTCAGGTGAGGCGTTGATCGAGCAAGCTGAAGAAACAGGAAGGCCAGGTGAGGCGTCGACCGAGCAAGCCGATGAGACAGGAATGTCAGACCGGGCAAGTTTGAATTCATACATGTCAACTAGCCCGGTTGCCGATTAGTAAATTGAGGACTGAGGAGGTGCTACCCCGGTCGGAATAGGTAATCCCAGTCACGCTTCAGCGGACGGAATTAAGGGGCAATTGAGAGGGAGATTAATGATTTGAGATTAGGCTGTGGAATTAGCCGGACAGATTGGGCTCGACGAGGTTGGGCCGAGGTATTTGGCTCCGAGATTGGGCCGTTATCTTGCGCGGTAATGGCAAAGGCCTTGTGGAACCGAGCTACCTGATTTCGTTGGCACGGAGACCGGTCAGGTTAAGGTTCAGTCAGGTAAGGGTTCTACAGCTCGCGTGTTGCTCGGTTGTAATACACACGCCCTCAGCCCGGCACGACCAAGGTGATCAATCTCCATCTCGGCTTCGCCGGAATACAGTCGAGCACGGCTAGAAAATGAGCCCGGTTGGAGGAGCATTAGGACGTCAAGTGCACTTGGGCTTGAAGTGCAGTATGGCCATTGGTAACCGAGATAATGTTGCCCGGCTGCCGAGCTCTTAGTAGAGTGGGCTGGCAGTTGGGTTAGGTGATGCTCAGCGAGACTTGTGCTGACAGATGGGATAACAGAGCCACATGGCGAGAGATCACTGGGAGTGGATTTGGGACACAGAGGGAATATAAGCATGTCTGCGCCCCCCATATGTGACAGATGAACATTTGGTGAGACATACACTAAACACTCAACACTCTCTCCTCTCTCTCTCTATCCAAAGGTGTGTGCTAACTTGATCGTCGGAGAGGTTTTCCGGCCACACACTGCCGGGTAACTCACCGCTGTTGTGCTTTCAGGTAATCGGACAGAAACGGAGCTTGGAAGAAAGGAGTACAGGCGTACCGAAATTTTTGCTCCCCGTACAATATATATATATATATTATGGAAAATGCGAAAGTTAAGGTACCGTTTGGTAACACTTACATTTTCAGTTTTCTGTTTATATTTACAAAAATTTTAAAAACTCAAATAAAAACCTGTTTGGTAAAATTTTTGATTTATAAATCAGTAGTCTCAGTTTATAAATTTGGCCAAAAATGTAAACTCAAAAAATGTGTTTCCGTTTTGAGTTTTGAGTTTTTTTTTTTTTTTTTTACCACCTAACACTAGCCACCACCTGCCACCATTTTCCACCACTGTCTTCCCCCACCACTATTCACCACCCACCTTCCACCACCACTTGCCATCACCATTCACCATTCACCTGCCACCACCACCCACCACCCACCACCATCACCTACCTGCCACCCACTAGCCACTACCAGCCACCACCACCACCCACCCACCCACCACCCGTCACTACCATCCACCGCCCGCCACTACCACCCGCCACCTACCCACCACCACCACTCACCACTATCCACCACCAACCACCAGCCACTTGGCACTTGCCACCTACCCGCTACCACCACCCACCACCCACCTGCCACTACCACCCACCATCCACCACCCACTCGCTACCACCCACCACCCGCCACCGTCACCCACCCACCTACCCACCACCACCCGCCACCACCACCATCACCACCCACTCACACCCACCACTGTCACCCCCCCACCCACCCCCCACCACCCCCCGCCACAACCACCTATCTGCCACCACTCACCACCACCCGCCATCTGCCACCCACCTGCTACCACCACCCATCACCCGCCACTACCACCCATTCGCTACCACCCGCCACCGTCACCCACCCACCCGCCACTACCACCCACTCGCGACCACCCGCCACCGTCACCCCCCCACCCACCCACCACTACCATCCACTCGCCACCACCCGCTACCCACCAACCATTGTCACCACTTTTCACCACTGTCTTCCGCCGCCACTTGCCAGTTTTTACTCTTTTTTATATTTTTAAATTTTTTTAAATATTTTGTCAATTACCAAATGCGTTTGTAATTTATGTTTTTTTAAAAATAAACAAAAATCAATTTATAAAATTTTTATAAATATAAACTGAAAACGTAAACGTTACCAAACATACCCTAATTGTTTGACAAAAGTTCATCAAACTACCAAATTAATTTGTTGAATCCCAAGAGCGAATGTGATACAAAATAGCAAATTAAGTAGAGATAATTGGTTAAACAATAAAACTAATAAAATTTTGTTAATTCTTTGCCATAATTATGTTCTATGAATAATAATCCCATCTAATTCAATTCATTAAATAAATTTGAAATTTAATTTTTTAAAGATATTTTTTAAATATTATATTTTTTAAGTGTATTTGCATCAAGTATATCTAAAAATTAAAAAAATATTAAAAAAATTATAAAAAATAAAAAATTTAATTTTCTAAATAGTAAATCTAAAAACCTAAAATGATTGGTATAGGGGTGGGTAACGGTTTATCCAATCCGTAAAAATTGCCCAACATGTTTACGGATTGCGGGTTTAACCCGCACCCGCAAGAACCCGCTCGTACTTTTTTTAAAATATTTTTGTTTTTATTTTTTTATCTTAACCATTGATTTCATTCTTATATCCTACCTAAATATTTTTGCCCCAAAACAAAACACCTTTTATTTTTTGAATTTACTCTAGCATTACATTTGTTAATAGTATTATATCAACTGACACTGAATAAATATTGATCATATTATTATTGTTACATAACTAAACTCGTTCAGGATGAAGTGTGATTTGGAATTTTAAATTCTTTAATGAATATGAAATTCTAGTTTAGGATTTCGAAATATACGCTTGTATTAGTTTATGATTTGATTTAAGATTTTGAATAATTTATTTGTGTTACGAATTGATTTTGTTGTGTTTTTAATTTTATAAGTTTTAATTCATTAATTATTAATGTTAGAACATTTTAAAAAATGAGGAGAAAATGACCTAAAATAAATATTTATAAAATAAGAAAAAAAATAAGATTCAAAAATAAATTTTTTAAAAAAAAAATTCAGGCCAAGTTTGGGAAGTTTAGAATAAGTGTACTTTTTGACTTTTCTTGTATTATGTGTAGAAAAAGTAGAGAGGAGATGTTGATTGATGTGACCCAAAAAAGATAAAAAGATGAAATAAGTGCACTTATATTTGTTTCCCAAACAAGGCCTCAATCTACAAACCATTCACACATTCACAAATTTTATCCGTACAAATCACAAATCGCATGGTAGATGATTGCGGATTGTCCTTTCCTCAAATCACAGAAATACGGGTGAGTCCAAACCGATTTACAAATCGTCTAAATCTGAACCGTGATTGTGGCTTCTGCAATGGAATGGGTCGAAGACACAATTGACCCGCCCGTGACCGACCCGTCTCAACCGGGTCTAATAAAAGTGACGGACCAGAGAGCTCCGTGAAGTAAAAATGGCGAATCCAGAGCATCCCCGTCTCATCATCCATGATTTTCTCTCTCTAGATCTCTGCAAGGTAACATATACATACATATACGTATATATATATCTGTAGTTGATTGATATTGGGTTGTTGCAGGAGCTAGGGTTCATACACAAGAGCTGTGGCACAGTTGGGTACAGACCAAACGTGTTCTCCACGACTCTCTCTCATCTCATCGCCACTAATTGCGCTCACTTGATCATGCCTTTCGTGCCCATCCGTGGTATCAAATTTTCTTCTTGTTTGGCTTCTGAGAAAGTTGGAGAAAATGAAAAAGAAAAAGTGGGTATGTGGGATTTTTTCATGTTTTGTTTTGTTTGAATTTATTTTAGAGAGGTTGAAAGAGAAGGTGGAGGAGTTCTTTGGGTGTGTGTTTGAGCTTTTTGTTGAATTCACTGGCTTGATCAGGTCAGCTTCTTCTTCCATTTGAATTAAATGCTTGTGTTTACTCTGAAATGATCTTTTTTTGTTTTTTGTTTTTATTATTTTGTTTTGATGAGTTTATTTTGAGATAGTGATTCTGATTCATTCATTTGGAAAATATTTTAGACCCACAAAAAGCTTCCCAATTTGACCCAATGATGTAGCATGATATGTGTGAACTTTTGATTTGTTATACACTAGAAGGCCCAACTCTATTTCCGCAACATCATTGTGGTGAATTTATGGGTTTAAAATTGCGGGTCTCCAGCATTTCTTCGTTTAATATATCTTTCTTTAAGCTGTTAAAAATGGAAATTCTTGTCAGTATAGAACAAAATCTTATTCTATAGTTGTAGAAGGCCTAAAAAATTCATTCCGATTATCCATTTGAGTTGCCATTCAATGTGTTTGGATCTAGTGCATATTTTAAGTATTTGAATTGTAACTTTTGTGCTTCAAACTTCACAGGAGGATTTTTGTATGACATTTTTATGTTTGTATAGTCTTTTACCATTTGCTATGATTGGTGTTAGCTGGAGTAGAGGAGCAAGCATTGGCTGGCACAGTGATGATAACAGACCTTATCTGAAGCAAAGGGACTTTGCGGTGTGTATGCATTCTATTGAACATATTTTATCTCCCTAAAATCTGTACATTCATGGGTGTTCAATCTATAATTTTTTTTCCCCATTTTATCTGATTTTTATGATGACTTTAAGTTTTCATATGTTTGCTTTTTGTTAGTGGTTAGGCATGCTTGATGAGTGTTGAAATGATGAATTTAAGAATTGCTGTCCGTCTTTATAATAAAATAAATGTTGCAGATGAACTGAATGTCAAACCTGTGAGGCTGAGACCTATTAAACCATTTCAAGTTTCAACACAATTGCCATTGGCTTTTTTGTTGTGTTCCTAGTGTTTCTTCACCCATTTAACCGATACTATACACATAATTACATTTCTGCACCATGTGGTTGGTTCATGTATAAAAATCTTTTGGTGTAATGAATGTTGAAGGGTAGAAATTCAAATATTACACTGAAGTTGGAATTCTGAAATACTAATATAATAACAGTCCAAATATGGTTTCATTGAATATCTAGTAGCTGTGTCATCTCTGCATATATTAATTATCTCTCCTGACTGTTTTCTGGTTTCGGTGGGCCAAAGGCAGTTTGTTATCTGAATAGTTATGGCAAGGATTTTAAAGGTGGACTTTTTCACTTCCAGGACTGGGAACCGACAACTATTGTGCCCGTGGCTGGTGTAAGTGGTTTCATGAGTTGGCCTTTTCTAATATATATTGTGGAAATGAAATATTCTTACATTTGAATGCATTACTTAAGCTTTATCTGTATGATTTAGAAAGTAAGTATTCTTAAATATTAATCTATCCTTTGAAGCATAGATAGATGTAAATGGGATGCAAATATGACACAATACGGATGTGACATTTAAAAAAATAAAAATAAATCAAGACATTGACACAACGCCAATTAAATACATATTATTATGTATGTATATATAAGAGAAAATAATGAACTATTTTGTAAACTCGGGCGGGCTTAACCTGAGCCCATCCAAATTTTTTTAGGCTTGTGCAAGATATTTTTGAATTCGGTACGGGCTTGAGAAAAGTTTCAGAAGCCCGAATTAAATTTGGACGAGCTTGGGTAAAGACATCAAATAATCCGAGAAATCCGAAGCCTGAATTATATATATATATTTAATATACATATGAATTATTAACCATTAGATGATATTATAGTAATTTAGATCGTTAAATCATATTGAATATATATTATATACATAAGTAACATAATACAAAAATCTTAAATTTTTTTTATTCTCACTCATAAATTGTAAAAACAACCATAGCGGCATCTCTCTTACATTATATAAATTATTTGTTTTAATGTTATTAATGATTTTCTAAAAAAAATGTAAATAGTAGAATTTAATTTTAACAAATTAATAATTTAGCTAAAAAAAAAAAAAACAAAAAAACAAAATTGAAATTTATGTGCAATTCGGACAACTTGGATAATTCGAGTTTAACTCAGGTTGGGCTTGGGCAGGAACCTTAGGTTACAGTTCGGGTTTGGGTGGGTCTGAGCAGGTCTTAGCACACCGTAGGCTAGGCTTGGATAACCTCTGAACCTATCCAAATCCGTCCGAGTTGCACCCTTAACTAGAAGTTGTTAGTGTTTAATGTTTCAAAAATTAATAATTCTAGAAGCAATGATTAATAGGTGTTGTTTGACGGTTGAAGTTGAAATATACGAAAAAGTAAGAGAATTATAGAATATATAAAAGAGGATAACAATGAGAGATGTTTTAGGCCATCTGAGCATAGTTGGCCAGAGTTGTTCTGTTGTCAAGCCCTAGTGGTTTTCATTGCCATCTCTTCTTTGCCTTTATCCTGTAAGCATGATTTGGGAAAGAAGATGCTTCATTTGAGACATTTTTTTTAAAATAGAACTTTTTCCTCTTTTGACCTTAGCATTTCCCCTTCTTCAGCTTAGTATTGATCTTATTCGGGATTATTTATTTACTATATGAACTGTTAAGATCAAGCTCTTACCATCTCATCAAAACCCATAGGTAGTGGTGAATGCGCAACTTTATTTCTTTAAAGGGTACAACGCCAAGTGCCACAAGTCGACTATGACTTGGCCTCTACCTAGATCTCCGCCACGGCAGGATACTGGCCCTAACCCAGCCAACATGAATTATGTCCAATCTTGATTTCCGAGCTCATTTCATAAACGAGCTAAGCTTTGTTTCCTCCTATCTATGAAATTCTCTGTCTTTCGTTTGTGATCATGTTGGGCGAAAGGTAGTTGTAGAGGAGCAGCTGTGAAATTGCGATCCCTCCTTTCCATTGAAGTAGGGAGGGCCTCTTCCCTTCTAGATCCTGTGGTTTGCAGAATTTGGAACCTAACGATGTTTGGATCATCACATGAACGGGAGCGGACAATGTTTGGTTCGTCACTCTTAACATCATTGAGCCCAACCCAAACACCTTAAAGATCAGCTTAGCTTGGCTCAGTTCATTTGTGGCCTTATGTATAATGTATATATAACTCAGTTGCCATTCTTATATTCATGGGAAAATGAATCAAAACTAAGGCCAAGTTTGGGTACTTTCAAAAAAGCCAAAAAGTTAAAAAGTTACTCAAAAAGTTAAAAAGTTAACACTATTCACCAAAAGTCAACAATTATGGCTGCACAACTCCCAATTCGAATTTTTCCCTACAAATCAATTTTTACAATTTTTTATTACACATTTTTTCATAAAAAGTCAAAAAGTTAATCTAAACATCTATATTTTCAACCTCAATTTTTTAGTCCAAAAAGACAAAAAGTACACTTATTTAGGATACCCCAAACAACCCCTAAATCATTCGCTTCATGAGATCAGTTGGCACTGCCTTAAATCTAAATATGTTAAAAGGAAAGAGTAGTTTTTAAGTTTTTATGGTTTTAGGTTTATTTCATTATTACTCATTCATTTGGCATCTTGTTAGGATGTTGTGATGTACACAGCTGACAGCAGAAATATACACTCTGTTGATGAGGTATCTCTCAAGTTCTCTCTCTCTCTCTTTCTCTCTGAATTTTAAGTTATGTTCCTTTTCTTTGGGTGTGGTAATCGGATAACTTTCTGCTGGAACAAAAGATGAAGCATGAGAAAAACTGATGAAAAATGAAATGTGGGGTACCTTGTTCTAGATATCACAACTGCTATGGAGATTTATGTACTGGAAAACACATTTTGAAATGTGGAACATTTTCATTCAAATATTTGTCTCTGATTTTTTTTTTCCCTATTTCTTTCTTAGATAGTTCTTATGAGAAAAAAAATTAAAAATAAATATTGTATCCATCATGAAATACCAGTCTAGTGACTAAGAAGATAAGAACTTCATTTCAAGAAATTTAGGAAAGGGTTTTGACATTTAGAACACTGAACTAGCTATGCACTTAAGTCTTTGTATTTACATAATCCATTACTAAGGTAAGAAACAAAAACAACCCCTCAAGTTTCGAACAATAGGTTAATTCCTCCTTGGGTTTCTAAAAACTCATTATTTCCCCCTTAACCAGGAAAAGAAATTGGCAGATTCCCTCCCATTAGACTTCAGTCACGTGCCATTATGGATCTAGTGAGATGACATAATTTACTGAATAAAAACGAAATAATTAAAATTAAGACCAATTGATATAGACAAGAATTCACTTTTCTCTCTGTAAACTCGCCATTTACTCTCTCTCTCTCTCTCATGTTAAGCTCACCATCTTAACTGAAATTTGCCACTATTGACAATACTTTTAACTCCTACCACTAACATTAAATTCAGCTCCCCATCACAAACAAATGTGGTTATTGTTTTGGGTGAATAACAAATTTGGTTATTGATCTAACCACCCACATAATATTTAATCTCTTTTTTCTCTGCACTCTGACATCTTTCTTTCCTCGACCAATTCCCAGTTTTTCTGGTTAAATCATCTTGTCTGGTTTTGTTTTTGGGACACTGCTGTGTGGCAAACATTTTGTCTTTTATTGTTGGGAACATTATATAGAATTCACTTTGTTAATGAAGGGCACTCAAAGAAACTTACCTGTTTGCAAGGCATATTGACTTTAGTTGTATCTTTGAGAAGTGCATTACATACGTATGAGTAGTCCTGTTTGTAAAACAGTAGATCTGTCTGCTAGACATTATTTTGAATTATTCATATTTTTTTTTGGGAACAGATTACAGATGGAGAGAGGCTTACACTAACACTGTGGTTTAGCCGTGATGGGTCCCATGATGAGGATGCTAAACTCATTTCCTTTCTTTCCCAAAGCCAATTACATCGTTCCATTCATGAATCTCATTTGTTTCTACCTCTTCCAGCGTCAACTAAAATGTACTGGTTTCCTCCAGAACAAGCTTCAACTTATGAGTCAGGGTGTGACATATGCTTTGCAAGAATACATGCTCTTGGATACAATCTTTGTTTTCCTCAAGATAAGAGTTGTTTGTCAGCATTAGATACATCTAATGACTTCTCAGAAACACTGATGGAGCCATTGAGACTAACAAGGGGAGAAGAGTTACTTGATGTGGAATTTGTCAACATTTTACATGTTCTTCAGGTAATCTTTTTGCTGTTACTTGACCGAAACTTTGTTGATTTGAAGAGCTAAATCATGTATAGGCAAAATCCTATCTCAACTTGAAAACCCCAAAATGAAAGGGATTACATGAGAGCTATAAAATGACATTTCATTCTTCGTTCGCTCCTCTCTACCATGCATGGTCTTATTTGTTTCCTCCAGCTCATTGTAGAATGAGTTAATGGAATTTGTTACGAGGGCCATAGCACATTACATTTAGAATTTGGCAATGCATGGATTTGGGTATTTTCTTGTACTTCTGTTTCTCTTCCTTTTTAGGGCTTGCTTGGAGCCCTATAACTTGTGGAATTGGGTCCTCTTGGTTGCTCAAAGTTGCAGAAATTAGTCTTAAAATGTGATTTTGGACATTTCATATGGGTCCAATTAAATAGCTGTTGGGACCTCCAATTGAATACTTCGGGTCTCTAATGAATAGATTTAGTGTCTCATAATTGATTTTGTTTCTTGTTCTAAAACAGGCTGTTCAATTCTACTGTTGGAAGGCCTCCGAGTTGCAAACGTTTGAACACGAAAAGAAAATAAACAGGTTACCATTATCCCAATCACAGAGGGAAGAAGTTAATAGACTGAAATGTGCATTCCTGAAAGATGAACAATTGGCAGAGACACTTTTCAGCTGCACAACCCGTGACAAGTGCGAGCAACATTGCTTCAATTTGGCTGGTTTTTCTGCTGCAGTTGCTGCATGGGAAGCTTATTGTAATAAACTAGGCAAAGAAATGCTTATGAGCTTACCATACTGGAAAACACATCAATCTATTTTTTGTGTTCCATCATTGGGTCTTGAGGAAGGAACTGAAACTTAATACATACATTTCATGTTTCAAATATAAATTTTTGGGTATTCAATTCCCATGTTAGTCAACAGGTTATAGTAAGAATTGTCCATTGTACTTTCTCTTGCAATCTCTCTCATGTTTCCATGCTACAAAGTTTACAAATACGGCTTCTCTAGGGTTGCAAAGAAGCTTGCTAGTCTAATGCAGGAAGTATCGTGCTTGTGCTTTTCAAAACAGATGTTTCTCCTGCTCCGCTGCTTAAAACTCAGAAAGGTTAATATTTTGAAGTTGGTTTTTAGGCCTCGATTGGCAAGTGCCTTTTTTAGCCAAAAAGTCAAAAGGTTATTAAAAAAATTAAAAAGTCAACAATCCATACCAAAAAGTTAAAGATTCTCTTTTCTCTCTATTTTTTGCACATTTTTTTGTAAAAAGTCAAAAAGTCATCCCAAACATACTAATTTTTTTTACATCACATTTTAGTCAAAAAGTTAAAAAGTTATTAAAAAAATATGTTTCCAAACGAGGTCTAATTGCATTTTTTTAAAGTTTTTTTGAAAAGATAAAATCGCTTTCGGTCTTTATCAAGTTGTGTTAGTGCATATATATATATATATGAATTCTCTCTTTGTAACTATCAACTTTTTGTTTTTGTTTTTGTTTTCATAAAATTGTTGTCTTTTAAGCCCAAACTGTGGCCAAATTTCAAAAGCCCCACAATTGCAGAGGTCCCTTGAATGCAACTTTCATAAAATCGCACATAATGGAATATCCTGTGCATAAAATTATACCTAAAGCAAATAAAAAGCAAAGAGAAATTACAAAAATAATAATAACAATAATAATAAATAAAATAAAAGATATTCCAAACCTGTGGTGCATTTTGTTTTTCACTTCTGTTGTCAAAGGAAGTACCAAACTCTTGATTCCACTCCTCTCCCTTTCACAATTGAATCACTTTGGCATATTCTCATATTTCAATTCCATGTTAACATTTTGATGGTCAAGATGTTTATTTATTGGGGGAAAATACTTGAG
Source organism: Camellia lanceoleosa (assembly GCA_025200525.1). Classification (NCBI taxonomy): domain Eukaryota; kingdom Viridiplantae; phylum Streptophyta; class Magnoliopsida; order Ericales; family Theaceae; genus Camellia; species Camellia lanceoleosa. Next base: position 28,946,855 of record CM045769.1, on the reverse strand, counting down.
TTCGAGTTGAAAATGATTTTATTCACACATTTAAGAAGCTGCTTGAACTCCACCACTATCGCCGCTGCGCTAAAGGCTGAAGCTCAAGAAACCCACAATAACAAAGAAACCATTAAAGACAAACCAGAGACTTATATAAAAAACGAAGAGAATATCACAAAACTCCTATTTCTACAAATCTACACTTCAGAAGTGCAGATCTACACTCTATAAAATTACTAAATATGTCATTTATGCTGTGTTTGGTTGGGGGATTTGGAAAGAGATTTGGAAACGGAAAGGGAAAAGGTGTGTGAAATTATGTGAAATATAGGTATATTTTATTCACATTTCACCTAACTTTTCCCTTTCCCTTTCCAAATCCCTCCTCAAATCCTCCAACCAAACACAGTGTTAGTGGAGGAAGTGTTTGGAATATCATTGTACAAACTAAATGGTTCATCATGGATGAGTGTGAGAACAAACTTTAGAAAATTCTTAAATCATAAAAATTTGAAGATTCTTGATTCCAATAAGAATTTCTCTGATCTTTTACCTAGTGACTTTTTAATTTCTGTTTTTACCCAGTAACTTTTTTATTTTATAAATAATTAAAAGGTTGAATTTAAACAAACAATAGTCATAATCTTCTCTCTTCCTACCATCTCACTATTAGTTAATTGATTTTTATTTCTTTAAAATTTTAAGTTTTCTCTTTTTGATAATTCAATTTTTTGCTTACTTTCAATACGACAAACTTATCAACACATAATTAAAAATAATACTATGATTCGGTTACATATTCCCCATTACTAATCTTCATATTTGACAACATATATAACTAAGATCATCGCGATGAACTGCCACTTAAGAGCCCCTCCATGTAAATTAAGCTCTCTAAATAGATGCATAAACCGACTTTGTCACACTCCATTTGTGCAAAACATTGCCAACAATATCATAGAACTGAACACCAACTTCGTTTTGAGTAATTTGCAATGTCATAAAGCCTTGTCCATCGTAATAAAACTTCATTTCCTTTGGATTCCACCCTTTAACTTTGCCCCTCCATGCCTTTGATCCGCCACCGCTTGTCAGAAACTGAAGTGGACTAGAAAAAAATAATAAAAAATAAAAAAGAAACAATTTAATTAGTATTTATTCCATTGAATTAGTCAAATTTATTGTTTTTGGAAAATTGAATTGTATCCCATGATATTGTTTGATATTAGTAAATCAAATTACCTGTCAGGACTACTGATGTGTTCCAAGCAATGGTCATGCCCATTTATGTAAAGATCAACATTGTTAGCCTGTTAAAAAAAAAAAAAGACAAAAAAAGAAATGGCTTAATTAGGTTAGTAAACATTGTAGGTTGAATCAATCATAATTTCTAGCCCGAAAAGATTGAAAATTTTATTGTTTGGGGTATTATAATTTTGGAAAATACTATATAAACGAATTTTTTATCTGATTTTGGAAACAAAAATATTTTAAAATTTGATAAAAAAAAAAAAAAAAATCATTTTTCTATTGTGAAAATAATTTTTAAAAATTCAAAAATAATTTTTAAAAATTCAAAAATAATTTATTGTGTTTCACTGAAAGTGGGTTGTCTTATTAACTTTTTTTCAAAAACAACTTTTTTGAATTTTTTTTTTTTTTTGAAAAATTACGACTAGACAGACCTAGATTCCATTTGTATTTATTAATGTGGATTTCATATCTTTGTACCGGTGATAAGAAAATCTAATAAAAAAAATCTTTGATATATATATTGTATTACTCTTAACTTTTAGCATTTAAACAAAAATGTAATGTAATGTACCTGAAGTATTGGGAGAAGTTTGGCAACAAGCTCAATGGTGTCTCCGTGAATTCCAGCACTTCTCATAGTATGGTGCCCAACCACGATTTTCCACGTGGCAGTTGATTCCCTTAATGCTGAATCCACATCCTAAAATTCATAACAAAATAAAATAAAATAAAGCTTATTAAAAGTTATTTATTTCAAATTAAACCTTTAGTATATTTTCTACCTACTTTTTGTTAGTTTCTTCCTTTCACAAATGTTTTGCAAATTTTAAAGAAAAGAGATCTTTTTTGTTAGGCTAAGAAATTTAATGAGTGAATTTGAACGGCTTGTTTGACATAAAGTCAAGTTTGGCATCCTTAAAAAAATTTAAAAAGTCAAAAAGTCATTATCTTATTTAAGTCAAATCATCTTATTTAAGTCACATCACATCTCTAACACATCACTTCAAATCCAACTCAAATCCAACTCATATTTCATAAAAAGTCAAATAGTGTACTTATTTAGTCTTCCCAAAAGACTAAATAAGTGCACTTTTTGTCTTTTTTGACTAAAAAAGTGAGGTTGAAAATATGGATGTTTGGGTTAACTTTTTGACTTTTTATGAAAAAATGTGTAATAAAAAATTGTAAAAATTAGTTTTTAGAGGAAAATTTGAATTGGGAATTGTGCAGCCGTAATTGTTGACTTTTGGTGAATAGTGTTAACTTTTTAACTTTTTGAGTAACTTTTTGACTTTTTGGATTATTAGCAACATCCCAAACAAGACCTTAGCCTTGAAAATGTGAATAAAAAAAGGGAAATGTTTGGACCCCTTGTGGGATGACCCCCTACCCCCAAAGTGATCATGACCCTCCATATATGTGTGAGACCCACTCATGTAGATGTGAAATCTACATCATGAGTGGTTCAGATTTGTGAGGTCTTATGAAAGTGGGAGTCTCAATCATTACTAATTGAAAAAGCCTCATGTCAAAAGTGTTTTGTAACATAACTAGTTTTCTAAATTTTTTTCATTGCCAAATTACAATCTTACCCTTCACTATCTCTGAAGAATGAGTGAAATGTTCATTTGATATCCAATAAAATTAGCATCTTACCTTTCATCACCTTTGGGTGTGTGAAAACCCCCAATGCTAGCTTTTTGGACAAACAAACATGCCAAACTATTTAAGGCCTTTTTAACTTTTAAAAAAAAAAAATTGTGGTTGAAGGCTGTGCCAAATGAGGTTTTACCTTCAAGAGATTTGAGAGATAATCCTTTCGGGGAAGCACACCCCGCCAGTCATAAGTATGGTCTTCTTGAAAGTATTTATCTCGGAATGGAGTTGTATCCACGAAGAAAAATTCTACAATTTCTGCTCAACATGAACGAGGAAAAAATAAAATGGCACGAAAAATATGAGAGTTATACTATATGTCAAATGTAATTAGAGAAATCGCATGCTTATTTTATTTATTTATTCAGGAATAAAACAAGAGAGTTCAAAATTAAATGGGTCTGAGTTACTTTTTAATTACCTGCATTGAGAATAAAAGATCTCATGCAAAGCCATCTGCTATCCCTCTTTGTAAGGACAGGACTCAGTTGTGCCAAGGCATTACTTCTATAGTCATGGTTGCCCAATACTACAACACAAACCAAGAGAAAAAAAGGAAAAAAAAAAACATATACAATATTAGTTCTTCTACTTGTATGGAAATTAAATACAAAATTGAACACAATCTTCTCGCACATATGTAAGACTCACCAAAATGTAGGACTCACTTCATGTGCAAAAATTTGTTTGATGTTTTGATCAATTCTGTGTTCTAAACTTTTCATACAATATTAAGGGTTGTTATGTATCATTAGACGAGTTTTACACTAATGCTATATGCATTCATTAATATACTAATTAGTGTATCAATTGATGATGTGACGTAATTTAAGAAGTTTCTACTATTTATAATTTGTCTAATGAGTAGGATCTATAATATACTAGTTATGTACACTAGTTAGTACACTAATTGGTGCATGTAACCCTACCGTTTTATATTTGGTGTGTTGATTAACATTACAAATGTGGTGTACATATTAGGAAATCACAACACTAATTAGAACTGGTGAGACACGAAAGGATAATGAAGGCTTATTTTGCCAACACTATTAAAAGTAAGCTTTTTGACTTTTTTAAGTCATATCGTTTCTCTACTTTTTTTTATGTTTTTTCGAAAAAAGTTAGAAAAACCTAAAAAATTAGCCTTTAATCTATTTTTCAAAATAGGCCAAAATACCCATACACAAAGGGAATACAAGATTTACTTGATTCACTTCAGGACTAAGGCTATATTGATGACTATTGTCATTTTCATTCTGATTAAAAAGTTTACAAGAGATTACCAAGATAGCCGTCTCCTCTCAATTATCAATTTATAGAAATTAAGGCAATAAGCCACACGTGCAAAAATATTAAAAATATCCTTACTCTAAATTTGGATATTCAGTGTCCAATACTTATAGTATATATAGGGTCCATTATTTTTAGTTACGGTAGGTCTTACATGTACATAGATGGTCTATTGTATAGATCTATATTTAGAATAAAAATAAACAATCAATAAAAAAAAAAAGAACTAATGAAATACATCCGATGACATATATCATCAGGGACGGAATTAGAAGAAGACTATGGGGGGCCATGACCCTCCTGTTTCTGTAAAAAATATAATTTGTCATAACATTTTAAAAATATAACTCATTTTATACATAAAATGGCCTCTCAGTATAAAAAATATATATATCTTTTTTCTCCTATCTTGAACTCTCTTTTTATTTTGCACCAAAAAAACTTCATCCTATTAGAAATTACTTCTATGGTATTTGAATTTTTTTTGTGTATATACATAATTTATATATCATATTGTACATACATGCGTGCATATGTATATGGTGAAAATTTTTTATTTGTCTTTTAGCCCCTTTGGTGATGAAATCCTGATTCCGTCCTGTATATCATTTTCCTATTAATTTAAGAACTATAATTAAAAAAAAAAAATACAATAGTTTAATAAATTGAGATTAGAGAAACCCATTTATAATTCTTATTATTCAACACAAAAAATAATATGACACAAATATTTGCAATAATAATAGTATTAGTTTGAAGCTTGAATATCACCTGCGTACCACTGTTTTTGCAAGCTTGGGGCAGTGTAAATATTGGTAAATGACTCATCAAATGCTGCATCATGTACATCTGTCAATCCATCTTCGTAAAAGTTATCACCAGTTGAAATTATAAAATCTGTGTCCAACTTCTCTGCTGTTTTTCCCATCTGCGAAATGTTCATTAAAATATTAGATTTCGATCCAAATAATTTTCCAAAAAAGAAAAAAAAATTCTTAATTTGTTGTTGTCAGACAAATTTAATTGGGATCGATCGACTTTCATGGTTTTTTCAATAATGACACCCATAAAAAAACCAGTAAATTTACCAAGGTATGATTAGAGAATTAGGTTTTTTTGTTAGCACCAAAGGAATTGTTTACCAAAGAAATCCAATAAATAAATGATTTTACATTTCTTAATTGCTCACTTTTATGGTGGATATGTACAATAATTTTAAGCGTAATGTCGATGTACCTCACTAGAAGATTAGGGGCTTAACTCTCCCTATCTTTTGTGTTTTTTCTCTTTAAATTTGTTTCAAAATCTTTCTTATGTGATTTTTTAGTGTAATTATTACATTTGTTGTATATTTATTTATTTATTTATTTATTAATATTAATATTTATATTTTAAATCGATAAAAGAGGGAAATAAAATAAAAACTTAAACATCACAGGGTAGAGAGCATCTTATATGTTCAACAGTACTACGTCCAGACAATTTCTCTCCCTCCCAATTCCCTTATGCTGTGTTTGGTTGAGGGATTTGAGAAGGGATTTGGAAAAGGAAATGAAAAAGGTAGATAAAATATGAATAAGACATACTTATATTTCACATACTTTCACACACATTTTCCCTTTCCCTTTCTAAATCTCTCCCCAAATCCCCCAACCAAACACAACGTTAATGAGGTGGTAAAGATAAAATGAATATAAAGAGAGTTTTGAGAGAACATTCTAATATGTGTTACCTCTTCAAAGTTTAGGGCTAGTTTGGCATGTACTAAATAAGTCAAAAAGTCACTATCTTATTTAAATCACATCATCTTATTTAAATCACATCAACTCTTTAACACATCACATCAAACCCAACTCAAACCTACCAATAAGTCAAAAAGTGCACTTTTTTAAGACATCCCAAACTAACCCTTACTTTTCATTATTCGGGAGATTTAGAGGGGAGGAGAGAAATTATGTCAATGAAACACTTTTCAATTAAATATTAGACAAATAACAATATAGTGGTGTCTAGAAGAAATAATTATAAATAAATGATAAATATTTGTAATTAAAATCATAATTTTTATTTTATTTTATTTTATTTTATGAATTTGTAATAATTTTAATTTTTTCTTAAATACTCATTTTGATTAGGGGTGCAACTCGGGCGGGCTCAACTCGAGCAACCCGAGCCCAGCCCGAGTTGTTTTAGGACTTGGGCAACTATATCTTGTAATCTGGACAGGCCTGGGCAGATTTTTGATGCCCGAATTGTAATTCGGGCCGGGCTTGGGCAAAACCAATGGCCAATCCGAGCAACCCGAACCCGAATTAAATTTAATATATTATATAAATTATATAATATATATAAATTAAGTAAAAGAGTTAGTCTTAATTTTTAATTTTTATTTTTTGGTGACTAGAAAATAACTTTGAATAATTCTCAATTCTTTGTTAATTATCAATTCTATTTACAGGTTTCAAAACAAATCTACCTACAAATTTCTGGGCAATTCGGGCTAATCCGAGTTCAAAATACAAAGCTTGGGCCGGGCTTGGGCAGCAAAGCTCGGGTTCATGTTCGGGCTTGGGCACTGCTTTGAGCAATTCGAGTCGGGCTTGGGCAGACCCCCAACCTGACCGAACCCGCCCGAGTTGCACTCCTAATTCTGATGCAAGTCTTATAAATAAAAACTAAAATAAAAAACTAAGAGAACTATAAAAATAAATAAGCAAGGACTGCTCATCAGCCAAACTGTTGCTTTACCGTTCGGGAAGAAGGTTTTTAGGCTTTTTTGGTTATTTTAGCCACAAAAAATAAAATAGGCTATTTTAGCCATAACAAACAAAACATTACATCCAATTCATAATCATTACACTCTTCTCTCACAAAAAAAGTCAAAAAAGTCAAAAAGTTTTTCCCAAATTAAACTTTTTAGCGCAGGCTAAAATAATCAAAAAAGTCAAAAAGCTATAATTTATAAAACATACGAAAATCTTATAACAAATTATTTTGGAGTGAAAGGCTATCATGATATGCATTTTATATATATATAAAAAAAAAAAAGTATAATTTTTAACACAAAAAAACACATGACTTTTTGTTTATAATTTTTATTGTTTACATAAATATAAATAAAAAAATTGTAAACATAAATTTTATCAAACAGATCCTAATTGTTCCAGAATACTAGATCATATATCCAAATAATATAGATCACACTATTTTTCACCCATTAAAAAATTATTCTTCACACAATCTGAATGTGTGAATAAAAAGCCTCTAATGAAAAGGTGTGCACATGATGAGCCCCATACAGGGGTCACCACAACATGTGCTCAAAGTCCATAGTAGCTACAGATATGGACAACATCATTTGTATAAAAAATTCCCAAAAATCACAAATGTGTATTTCCCTTTTTGCCCCCTCAATAAAAGGTAAATCAAGTATTTTGGATATGTTAAAAAGCATAGAGTAGTGTCCCATAATGGTCAGTTAAATGGATATCATGCCCATGTTCCTTGCGTATATGTTCCACAAGTTGCAGAGTCTCCCAATCAACTTTTTCTTTTGATGGTAAGGATATATGATTAATGAAGGATAATTCTTTCTATTTTTATCCATTGTCATCGGAGATCATAAAAGTTGTTCGCTCTAAAAAAATTAACCAAAAAAAGCACCAGAAGCAACTGACGATGGGCGGCGATGGTGATATGGACAGATAAGTAAACAAATAAGTGATATATGAAGAGATAGGTGGAATTTATGAAAATGTTTTCAATAAGGATGTAAGAAATGTAATTATATATAACATTGTTTTAAAAATAAAATACACTCATAATAAAAATAAATAAATAAATTCATGACTCATATCATAATTTGTGTTTGTAGAATTGTCTATTTTCATCTCACCAAAATAAACCAATAATCTTAGGAATCTAAAAATTAAAAAATCTACATAATGTTTTATATATATATATATATATATATTTTACTAGGGCATCTACCAAATTTCAAATTTTGAAAGGCTAAATGAGGCATCTTAGTGCTCAGGCATCTACCTAAATGAGGCATCTTGGCGATAAGGCATTTACTTTTTAAAGTTCAACAAGAATTCCGTGATTTTTTTTTGTTTTTTTGTCCTTTTCAATTCATGGAATTAAATAATTTTAGCAGAACCGAAGGGCTTAATTTTAAAATATATATTGTGCTATAACATCTGTAATCTTTGGATCATGACTTAGTATTGCAATATTAATTATGACTTATTATAATTATTATTTTGATTATAACAAAAAATATATTTAATTATGCTTAAAATAATATTTAATTATGACTTATTGTGTTTCTTTAGTTATGACTCAAAAATAAACGGTAATAATACATCCCACTCAAAGTGGTGTTCTAAAACACCACTAATGAGTTGGTAAGCACATAAAAAAAAAAAAAAAAACAAGACACAAACAGTGAGTCCTGTTCATTATCACATCACTAGTGGTGTTTTTAGAACACCACTTTTAGTGGTTTCAAGCATTATTGATTATTATTTTGATTATGACATCATAACTTCCACATGGTATTTTGGAGTGTGCATTGTAAAATGATCTTATAATATAATGCTTCAATTAACATATTATTATAAATTAAAAGTTAATAATTATAAGCAGAAGTCAAAAGCACTCACCATCTACCTTCTCGATAATCAATTTTTTAAAATTATTTTTATCTCATAAATTATAAGAAATTACATTAAACAATCTGAAACAAACTCTCACAATCAAAAAGAATATAAATAGCTGCAACAAACAACCCGATAACATGCGCCCAAGTCCATATTGGATAGAGATGTGGACAAACATCATTAACAACCTAACAATTCAATTACAACAGGCCAACATATATATATATATATATAGGAGTTTTCTTAGGTGTGCAACCCACAAAAGGTGTAAGTGTAAGGTGTAAGTGTAAGGTGTAAGTGTAAGTGGAAGGTATAAATGAAATGTATAAGTTGCACACCATGTGCCACTTACACAAAAGGTGTAAGTGCAAGGTAAAAAAGGTGTAAGTGTAGGGTGTAAGTAAACACAAAAAAGTGTAAGGTGTAAGTTGCACACTATAGCATTACCCATATATATAGTATGATATGATACACCCCTCTTAAAAGGTTATACATTTGTGGGGTTTCATGTATTTTTTTTTTTTTTTTTTTTTTATAGTTAAGTTTTTCTTAACTTTTTTATTTAAAAAATAGTGAGGCTTAGGGGTTGGTTGTATGGATGCGAGTAGCAGTAGTAGGGGTATTTTTATACTTCTGAATCTCTCTCGATGTATCTCATCTTCCTGTACTTTTAATTTCATGCTGTTAAATGAAATTTTTCTTTGCCGATAAAAAAAAAAAAAGGTTATTCATTTTTATTATGTATTTTTTTTGGTAAAATTACAACAATTTATAATTTAAAAATAAAATTAAAGATTTTGTAGTAATGTTAGGCAATTTTGTAGTAATGTTATACATTTTTTGATTGGAAAATATTTAGATAAAAAAATGTATAACATTATTACAAAAATATGTAACATTATTACAAAATACGTAAGAATCACAAATTGTCATAATTGTAAAAAAAATTACATGATCTATCACAAAAATACATAATATATACCACAAAAAGTATTTAACAGATGCATATGTACACACTTTTTACGCTGTGTTTGATTTGAAAATTTGAGAAGGAATTTGAAAAGAAAAAGAGAAAAGTTAAGGTAAAATGTGAATAAAATATACTTACAATTTACCTAATTTCACGCACCTTTTCCAAATCCTCCTCTAAATCCCCTAACCAAGAGTTTCTCATATATATATATATAGTATACGTAGTTATAATAATGTATAAAATAAAAAAAAACAGTCAAAGAGATTTTCATTGATAATTGTTATATATGACTAATACATATAATAACAACCATCAAAGACAAAAAGCAGAATGCAACATCAAATCTTTTGTATATATATATGATCATCAAAAAGTGTTTAGATACTTTACTTTGAAGATGATAATATAAAAAAAAATAAAAAAATAAAAAAAATCAGAAAATAAAGAAAGTATGAAAAAGAAAGAGAACCTGAAGAGCAACTTCAGATTGGTTGTGAGTTCCTCTTCTTCCCCAGTCTCCTATCACCATAACACTCAGCGATCCATCGGCTTTCGTGGGGTGTTCGAACCTCTGAAGATCGGCTATGGCAACACTTGCCAAACACAGCCCAAAAAGAGTAACTGTGAGTTTCAGATGATGAAAGAGAGACATGTTTTTGTTGCTAATCAACAACAGAGCAACTATGACTTTTTGAACAAAAACTAAGAGGTGGGTGGGTGTGTGAATGTATAGGGTAGTAAAGCTACATATATAGGAAGCCTTGTCTGTACATATAATGATTTGTTTATTTTTTTTCTCTTACTGGACCTGAGATTGTGGGGGTGATGTTTTGTGGGGTGTGAATTATTAATGTAAAGTTAAAAGATGGTGCATATTACAATATTTTTTTAATTAAAAACAAATATTTTCGAGGAAAATACTTGAGACTCTTATCATTTTTGACCCTCACAATCTCTAATTAATTTGTGATCACACATTATATATATATATATATATTTTTTTTCTCCACTCTCTCCTCTCCTCTCTTACAAAGGGGGAGGGGGTGCTGGGGTCTTAAACATTTCATCATTTTCAAATGAAAAGAATCATGTTGAATGATGTTGATATTTTTAAAATTACGAATTAAAATAGCAAATATTTTTAAAATAAAATGATTACAAGAAACTATGTGATTTTGTATAAAAATTATATATAATTTTTATATTGATTTTTAAGAGACAATAATATAATGTTCTATGATTAGTGGAAGATACTATATAACTTTGTTGTGGTAGCCATCTACACTTAATATTTTCTCATTATACAAAATGAGTCATAAGTTCAATTTCAAAATTTTTGGAAGAATAGTCTTAATGTCTATTTTTTTTGGAGTTAAAAAGGACAAAACAATTTGAAAGATCATATTAACTCTATTTATATGTTTACGTTACTTATTTATTAACATGTCATCTTCTTATTTGTTCACGTATTAACTATTTATTCACATAATTTACATATTTATTTATATCACCATCACTACCACTAGTAGCCGCCATTGGGCACCTTCGGTGACGTTTCTGGTGTCGGTGGTTGGCCGATGACAGTGGCGTAAAAATAGTTTTAAAAAATATCTTTCAAGACAATAATTGGTTCTTCTCCTCCAAATAATTTCATGAATTATGTTCTTCTTAGTAAAAAAGATCAATCCTTGGACCTAATACTATATATTCCCTATAGAAATGAGCTTATCTCCTATTAACCCATAATTGTAATATCAAAAAATATATATATAAATTATTTTTTTTTTTAAATATGTGATTTAAATTTAAGTATTCATTTTTTATGGTGCCATTTATATTTATAATAAATCTACATAATATAATTTTGGAGATTTTTTTTAAAGTTCCTGATATTAAGATTTTATAAGATAAATGTCATATAATATTTTCATAGTAGTTGAGATCCCTCAATATTTTCATAGAGAAAATTCAACTTGGAGAAGTTTGAACCCAACTCAGAAAAATTTCAGCCACGACACAAAGAAATTTCAATATTCACAAAAAAAAATCCTCTGATTTCACAAAGAAATTTAAAAATTTTTCTGGTATGATCATAGAGAAATTTCATCGAGAGACTTTACCTAATAGAAAAAATATCTTAAACATCTCATATTATACAAAGTTAGGGAGGAATTGTTCACTAACTTTTTCTATAATTTATATATATATATTTTTTAAAAATCTACGTTATATATTTTTTTTCATAGCTAATAATCTCATTAAATGTACCAATAATGTGTAATGAATAGTAAATGGACAAAAAGAAGAAAGGCCAAAAAAAAAAAAAAAAGAGAAAGAAAAAGGGACAAGCTTGGAGGGTCCCAAATGGGAACAACCCTCTCAAATATTTTATACGTATACTTCAATACTTTGTAGGTATATGTATATATGAGGAGGTGACAAGATAAAAAGTTAAGGTCAATAAGATATTGGGACATGGGGCTCTAAAATCCTAACCAAACCCTTCATGTTGACAATAATGTACCCATTTCAATTATTTCACGTCTTTCGATCATTTCTCCACATTTTGCCTTTTTTAATTGATCAAATAAAAAGTAGGAAAAAATCTTTTTGCCTCATTTACCCATAGGGAGGTGGATGTAAGTAAAGTGTAGGATCAAAACAAGTTATATATTAAAAAGAACTCAAATTTGTTAATTTAATAAATGAATTTAAGGGGCTAAGTTGAATTGAGTATAAGTTGAAAAAATTAATCTGCTGAACTTGCTGATTTTATTGATAGCTTTTTTAATAGTGAAGCTGGTGGTGATGGTTTACATATTTATGAAGAAATTTATACCTTAATGTTTTAATATTTTTAAAGTTTATTATTAATATCTAATTATTTTTCAAAAATTGGATTGAATTGATATTTCGCCATTAAAATTTCCTAAAAAATCACATGGCTTAGGCAACATTATTTGTCAGAATTATTGTATTTAATGATGAAAGTAATAAATTGTAGTTTCGGGTGGGCATCCTACAGTTTGATTCGCATTTTTAAAGGTTTAGAATTAAAATTTATAATTTTTCTTTTCATATAAATTTATAAGATAATCACATAATGGTTGGTCTAGTTGGTGACGACTGGAGTCTGGAGGTTTGCTCTATCCCAGGTCTCAAGTTCAAATCTCCTAATCAGCAAACGCATACTTTGGTGTCACGGATCGCAGGGCGTAAGCCTATTTCGAAAGTCTTGTTTAGACTATATGGACTTAGTTTGGTGCGTGTTCTAACCAGCAAACGCATGCCTTAGGCCACGGACCGTAGGACGTAAGTCCTATTTCAAAATGCTTGTTCGGACTGTAGGGACTTTAATCTGATATGCGTAAGTTAGCCCATAATACCCTACATAACCAAAAAAAGAAAAAAAGGACTGTAGGGACTTAATCTAGTGCACGTAAATTGATCCAGAATATCCTACATAACCAAAACAAAACAAAACAAAAAGGAAGAAAATTTATAAGATTATGATGAACTAAATTTTTAGGCCTATTTATGAGAATAGTCCTTGAACTCAACCTGGTTTGTTCGATTCAATTCTTATTATATTTTATATAAACTAAGGGTATAATCCACAAAAAAACTAAACGTTCATGTCAATTTAACTACACCGTTATTCCAATCTATAAATAAAAAAAATAAAACGTTATTGGTTCTTTATTTTCTAAGATATATTTTTATTCAACATATCAATTTGTTGGACAGAGTTAAGATTGTATTTGAGTTTTCAAAAATAATTTTTTGAGTTTTCAATTTGTACTTTTATATTTTAATAAAATTTTTAATCAATTTTGAGATCTACTTAATCTTAATATAGTACAAAAAAATTTAAAAAAATTATTGAATACAACAAAATATAAAAATGTATTAAATTTTTGTATTTGTTTTTTTTTTTTAAATTTGTTTAAGTTGTTTTAACAAATATTATATTATTTTTTAAATGTATTTAGATTAGGTATATTTAAAAAATAAAAAAATTATGACAAATATTTTAAAAATTCATTAAAAACAAAAAATAAAAAAATAAAAAATTTATTTTTTAGAAAGTGAATTCAATTTTCTAAAACCAAAGCCTACGCCCACCCCTACCCTGGTTAAAAAAGCCTTCAATTTTTTTTAATAGTAAAAAATTTATTTGATAACTAATTGATTTTGTTTAAAAAAACAAGGGACTCCATCCATTAAAAACTCAAAACTCATTAGAACCTAATCTCTATTAGGTTTGTCTTCTCAACACTCAAATCAAACCAAACCAAATAAGGCTTTTTTAGTAATTTTCTAATTTTTGGGTTAAAATATAATATAAAAAAAAATAGTGTGTATTTTGGGATATCTTTTTAACTTTTTACGAAAAAATATACAAAAAATAAAGAGAAAAGAGAATTTTTGACTTTTAATATAAGTTTTTGACTTTTTGACTTTTTTAAAGTAACTTTTTAATTTTTTAGTTAAAAAAATCACTTGCCAAACGAAGCTTAATAGTTAAATAATTAATTGATCATGTACATAAAAAAAAGATGTGCTTGATATTATAGATAATGAAGTTATCATGTAATAATTTAAAAAAAAAAATGACATAACATCGAATACAATTGTAAAAGTTTGTGTTTTTTTTTTTTTTTTTAAGACAAGTTTATTCTACTTATCCCTTTGTTTGGACAGAATTTTTTTTTTAGTACAATGAAAAACGAAAGTAAATGAAAAATATTTTACACAATCAATGAAAAATTTATTTGGATAGAAAATATTTTTTACTTTTAAAATGTGTAAAATATTTTCTAACTAAAATTTTACCACTCTCACTTCTACCACCACACGACTCTCACCTCCACTATCATACCACCATCACCACTACTCCCATTATCGCCTTTGTTGCCCTACCACCATGCCACCACCTCCATTTCTACATTTGTTTCACTATCACCACCACTATAGAAAAATATTTTTTTTAAAAAAATTTCATAAAAAATATTTTTCATTAGAATTTTTTTTTTTTTCGCAAACAAATGGAGGTGAAGAAGTTCACATTTAAAAGTTCTTTTCTTTTTTACAAAATTTGTGAAGCCTAAATTTTTTTAGTGGCTACATTTATATATATATATATATAATTTTTTGGATTCGCCACTTTCTGGCTATAATAAGGGCGTGGTTTTTTTCGAATTTATGAAGTGTATGTTCAACCGACATGACATGAGAGGCCGACCAATAGTCTTTACTTTTGTAATTTGAACTGTTGTCCTTGTATGTAGACTATTGGAAAAATTATAAATATATGGGACGATTATAAAATAATTATACTATAAATTAAAATAAAAATTTGGTGCAGTTCTGAGTTTGAACTCAACTCATTTGCTTATTGAATTTGTTTATTGAGTTCGAACTCGACTCGATAACTAACTGAGTTTGAACTTGGCTTGATTTGTTAATATTAATGAAACTTAAGTTCGGCTTGATTCGACTTGATAAGATTTTTTTAATATTATTTATATTATTTAATATATAAATAATATATTTATTATATAATTTAAATAAAGATAAACGAGTCGAATTGACAAGCTGAACTTATTTGAGTTTGAGCTCGGATCGTTTACTAAACAAGCCTAATATTCGGATTCGAATTCGAACTTGATTCGTTTATTAAACAAGTTAAGTCGAGTTGAGTTGAGTCTGTTCGTGAATAACTCAGTTCATTTGTTGTCCTAACTTTGACAAACAAGAAGAATTGCACTAAACACATGAATGAATTTGCAACACGCACACAGGAGAGTTGTACCATTATGAAAATGTAATTGCACCAAACACATGAATAAATTTGCAACATGCACACAAGAGAGTTGTACTATTATAAAAATGTAATTTTTTTTACTTCTGCTCTACTAAAATGCAATTTTTTCTTGTATAGTTATGGACATTGCCAAGTTCAGAAGTTAAACTCACTCTTCAAACCTAATAATGTGACAAGCAATTAGAATCTATAAGATAACTTTTTCTTTCGTATATTCTCTAATCATTAGCTAAATCGTCTTTCTTACACATTATTGGTCAGGAAAATGGGTTTATATATTATTTTTTTAATATTTATTAATGAAAATTCAAATTAATCTAATAATCATAATCATATAATTTTATCATATCTATATTTTTGTTGCATAGAATTGAAACTTTTATTTTTAAAATCATATTTATTATTTTTTTAAAACAAATATAATTTATTTTTAATAACTTGTTTGGATATGGAATGCATGAGTTGATTGATAAGAGGTTGTGAGTGGATGATGGAGGGCAATGAGTGAAGAACGTAGACCCTAGTAAGAAGGCACCATGGTTTTTGGACCTTTATGGTTTTCTTGCCACTTCCAAAAATCAAATCAATAAGAAATCTGAATTAAATAATTTTTGCCACTATCCTTATCTATTTTGGACCTTTATGGGTTATTTATTTATTTATTTAATTTTTTTAGAAAAGAAAAAGGGGGGGGTTAGGAAGCTGAGCTGTTTGACTGGTAGTTGGAGAGATCTGAGCCGGCAGATCAGATGAGAGTTGTAGGGTTATAAACTGAAGCCTTATGTGATCCAATCAAATTGGAGAACAGTGAACTTCAACGTTGCACTTTGTGCTCAGATATTTATGTAAATGATTGTTTGAGGTGTCTTAAATAAATTTATTTTTTATTTTTTTAGATTAAAAAATTAAAAAAATATATAGATATTTGAGTTAATTTTTTGAATTTTTATAAAAAAATATGTATTAAAAAATTATATAAATAAGTGTGTAGGAGAAGATAGTGCAGTAGGCCGTATGGAATGGCAGGACAGTCGACTGAATGAGTACATGGGAAAAGATTGCCTCCTTTTCGAATTTTGATTAGACAGTGTTGTTTGGCCCGTGGGGCCCACCACGGATCCTATTTTTTTTAATCGGAACCGTTCAATGTGTAGAACTCGTCAAGTACTGTATATTTGTAAAAAATTACGTTGATTGGATATTGATAGCTATCTAATCGTGTTAATTTTTTTTGTCAACTGTTAACTATAATACCATCCAATTTTTATACAAAACTGATTTGATCATATAGTTAGCGATATCTGATAGACGTGATTTTTTACAGGCATATAACATTAGACGAGTTCTATATATTCAACGGTTCGGATTATCAAAACGAGATCCATGATGGCTCCCACATGCTTAGCCTTACCATTCAACTTTTAGTGAATGTACACATGTTAAATTTTTTTTTTTCCCCATTCATTGCAGGTGGTTTCACGTCAATTCGTTGATGGGTGGGAAAAGTTGAATTTTTATATTAATTTATCATTCAAATTAATATTTAAAAAAATGTTTGAAGGTCATAATTTTTGTGGTTATAATGGCTCAAAACTGTCAAAACGACGTCGTTTTAACTGCAAAACATGCCAAAACGACGTCGTTTTGGCAGTTTTGAGCCATTGTGGCTACAAAAATTGTGGCCCTCTAACATTGTTTTAATATTTATATATTAATTTTTTTATATATATTTTTGGTGAATAGTAATAATTTTTTAATTTTTTGGTTTTTTTTGAAGTTGTCAAACTAGTCCTAAATATTCATATGTGGTGTTTTGAGAAGTTGGTAAAAAATTAATTTTTTAATTTTATTTTATCTTTTTATGAATAAAAAATATAAAAAATAATGTGACCAAAAATGAGTAAAGAATTAAAAATTGACTTTTTTTTTTCCTTCCCAAAATGTGAGCTTTTTTTTGCCTTCCCAAATGACCCAGTTGCCTTCCCAAAAACTGATTGAGAAAGTTGGGACCAGAGAAAACGAAGACAAAGCCTTGTTTGGTTCTCTTCAATTATTATTCATTCAGCTTGAGAGAAATCCATCCCAGTAGTACCTGCCTCAGTTGGCAGTTGTCACCCTACACCTATGTGTTTTCTTGTCTTGTTTCATATAAAATTTTATTTGATTGTTTAGGTTGAAGTTTCAACAAGAAAAATGATTTGTGAACAAAAGTTTGCATATTAATTTTAGAATAATATATTAATGACATTAAAAATTATAAGAATAATCGATATTGATTGAAGTGTTTTGGAAAGATAGTAAAAAATTTACTTTTCACTTTTTATTAAATTTTTTTGATTTTTTTGAAAAGTGATTTAAAAAATTGGTAAAAAGTTACTTTTGACTTCTTTCATTAATATTTATTTGTAATGTCATATCACAATAAAATGACCAAATTATCCCATCCAATTTAGCCTCCATTGGGGAAGTGGATTGGATTTTTGACTTTTCGACTTTTTTAACTATTTTAGCCTAGACTAAAAAGCTTGGTTTGGGAAAGGGCTTTTTGACTTTTTTGATTTTTTTTTTTGTGAAAAAATAGTGTAATGATTATGAGTTGAATGTGATATTTTGTTTGTTGTGGCTGAAATAGCCTGTTTTGTCTTTTGTAGCTAAAATAGTCACAAAAATCCTTTCCAAATGAAGCCTTAAAAAATTTACATGTATAATCCTAAACAATGTAAAAGGTACAATTGTAATTTCTCATGTAATTTTTTTTCACCTTGTCAAATGACTTTTTGCTAAAAAGTCCATGTAACTTTTTTTTCCCACGCTGCAAATGCAATTTTTTACCAATGTTGCCAAAATATCACTGAATATGCAAGAATTATAAGAAATCGTGACTCAATCATTAAAGCTCATCACCTAACGCTTATAAAAAAAAATCTCAAAAAAAACTCTTATTACTGGAAATTTCAATTTCTCTATGACCCAATAAGATGAGGCCTATTTTTTACGTTTAACTTGAGGTCTCGAAAAATCTCAAACTGTTGTTGCATTCTGAATTAAAATCCTATTCAAATTATTTTATTTATATATTATTATTCTTAAAATAAAATTTCATAAATTTTTGAAGAGGGAGTGAGTAGAAATATAAATTAATACCAATAGTGTGCAATGTGTGGGTGGAATCTAACTAGTAAAATAAGAGAGTGAGACGGTCATTATCCTGGCAGAGAAAATTCAAAATAAACGTCGGTCACTGTTACCTTTTTCTCTCTCTTTTCCTTTTCTTGTAATTTCAAGAAGAGTGATTCGACTTTGTATCTTATATAATGGGTATATTATGATTTTGTATCTTTGTGTAACGAATAAATTACAATAGTATATCTCTCTGTTTTACAAAAATGTGAGCTCTATATGTTTGTGAGAGAGCAGTATACTACGCGTCATAGAAAAATTTTATACACAAAAACAGTAATAAGAAAAATCAATCATAAAAGAAAAAATATGATATAAATTTACGTGATTTAACAAAATTATTTACATACATAGCTCATATCACCACTGGAGGTGGTGGCTTAATAGAGAAGGTATCCCTCTCTACAAGTGCGAGATAGGTTCGATTCTTGAGAGAAGTGAATTTCACTACTTCGCAGTTGGCTTTATTTGGAGAGTTTGGTGTACTTCCCTCGAAACCTGAGCTCTTCTACGACATGTGGTTAAGCTCTATTAGTGCCTCAGTGGTGGATCCATTGTTTTGGGTTGGATTAAATCCGGGGTGGTATCCGACTACCCTTTAAACTCATAGATGCAGTGATGATATTTCATAACATCATTTTTTTCTTGTTCAAAAAAGAGAAAAAAAAAATAAATAAAAAATACACACACTTACAATGTGACTATCTTTTGTTTATAAAGACAATAATATATATGTTAAAATTTAGATTAAGAAATTATTATAATACCCTTATTGCAATTTGCCACGTTGGTGTACATATAACACAAAATACCACATCCCATCCAAGAATGATTGAATTATGCCATTGATCAGGGCCGGTCCTGCGCCGGTCCTAAGGGCAGGCAAGAGAGGCCTGCGCATTGGGCCCCTAAATTTGAGCTGAAAATAGGGATCTTATATATAATTTTGTACTTTAGATATAAAAAAAAAGGTCAGATATTGCTAAATTATAAAGCAATAAGACTTGATTTTTATGTTTTTTGAGTATTTGTAATGATTGATTCCTATCTTAATATATGAAAGTAAATTTTTGTTTATAATTTTAATGATTATATGTGCAAGTAAATTTTTTTGTAACTACAAACAAATAAAAAAGTTACTGTAGCTTATTGTTTTATACATGAATTCTTTTTTTTTTTTTAATATAAGAAGGATCTTATTTTTGAAGTTCGCATTGGACCCCTATATCTAAGAGTCGGCCCTGCCATTGATTACAAAAAGCTGAGATTTTACGGACTTCAAGTAAAAATCCCATATCCATTAAAATACCCTGTCTAACATATCAATCCATAATTACATAATTTATAGCACGAATTAGTGCTAAAAATGGCAAACTCTCTGGTATTACAAATATTTGAAGTACTTCCCTAGTGAATTGGACTGGTAAGTTCTTTGTTTAATTTCTATAATATGTTGGCCCAGTGGACGAGACACCCTCTTGTCTAATGTAATGTCTAAATTCGAGCACAACTGTCTCGTCGCACTGATTTTTTTTTAAAATAAAAAAATCCAAGTTTTAAAAACCAACTAATATGAATTTAGGATTGGCTTCTATATTTTGTCAACTTACCAATCTCCACTAAATTTCGGAAAATATTTACATCTCTGAGTGAAGCATCCTAGAGACACTCCATTGATGTATAGGTTGACCAAAAACATCATAGAACACCATTTTCGCCTCGGTACTCTTTAGCTGCATCGACATGAAGCCTTGGCCATCGTAAAAGAAATGTACTGCGCATTTTTCGTGCTTTTTGTCATCGCCCCTCCATGCCTTTGAGCCCGCTCCACTTGTCAAAAATTGGATCCGACTACATTTCATTAGATGGTTTCATTAGCAAAATCAACGAGCTAGATGATTTCATTAACAAGAGACTTTATGAAATTTTATTGAAGGGCATGATCAAATTACTTGTCGGAGCAGCTAATACGTTGTAGGCAATGGTCGTGCCCGTTCACGTAAAAATCGACACCATTGATCTGAAAATTTTCAATTGAGGTTTAACATTACATCAAACATGTCCAATGAAATCATTTGTTAATTCACAGATATATTCATTCACATATTTACATACCTATTTGTTGCTGTGTTATTTCTGAGAGTGCTAGTGTGTCCAAGTTCGAAAGGTTTGCTTTCAAATTAAAGACAAAGTGGTGAAGTAAAATCCTCTGTTCCTATCTCCCTGTTCCCCGGTCTCATATTACCTCTGTGACATGATCAAGCCTAGAGAGACTCATCATGTATCACAGAGAGAGAGTTTAGGACAAAGGAACAAGGAAGAATGGAGACAGTGGCCGTGCAAAATCTATATAATTTTATTTTGGACTTCCTAAACTTCACAAAAACCATATTACCTATGCAATTTTGATTATTTATAAAAGAATTAACATTTTGATCCTTAAAAATCTATATAAATTGTACTTTGGCTCTCAAAAATTTAAAAATTTTATCTGTACAATTTTTAAGTCTTGCACTAAATGAGGTGAAAGAATCCCTTGTGGGAACGAGGAAACAAACATTCATTGAGTTTGTAGTGAAAAAAGTAGTTCTTTGTTTGGAAGATCATATTTTCCCATCCTTAATGAAAAGTATTGTTTCTTGACTTTGAAAAACAGATTACCTCAAGAACAGGGAGGAGTTGGTCAATGAGTTCTTGAGTATCACCATGATGACTTATGCTTCTGATTGCATGGTGACCAACCACAATCTTCCACTCAGCAGTTGAATTTCTCAATGCCGAACCCAAATCCTTATTACAAGATCAACATTAGTCTAATTAGCTGCATTATAATCATTAGTGTGTGCTTCTACATACAATGTCAAACCCCTCAAGGTAAGGGTCAAACCCCTCAAGGTAAGGGCCATTATTTGGCCCAAAGGCCCATTGTCTGACCGAGGCTTGCTCGCCCCAAGCCCGTATCTCAAGTGGGCTAGCCATCGCCAATGGAATTTGGTCTAGGCCTAGGTATTGAAACTAGCCCAGTTAATCCGTGAGAGATGTCCAGCCCGGCCCACGAGCATGCAAGAAAATAATTTTTTTAAAATAATAAAAAAAAGTGATAAAAAGAAAGCAAATAAGCTCAAAAATAGGCTTGAATTTCAATGATTTGGGCTTAGCCCGCGGGCCCACCTGTTAGAATGTCTAGGTCAAGCCCATTGGGACCTAAGATTTTTGGGGCTGGGCAAGCCTAACTTGTTAAGGAAAAGCCCACGAGTGGGGCTTGGGCACTATTTTCATTGGTTGGCCTAGCCTAGCCTACTGCCGAATTGTTACTTCAAGGGAAGGGAAAATGACTTGGACCCCCACAAGGGGCATCCCCATGAACCCCTCTCTCTCTGATTGACTAGTTTTTTTTTTTTTTTTTTTTTTTCTTCTCCTCCAACCACCAGCCCCCACGTGTGTGTGGGGGTGATGATTGGAGGGAATCTCAATCACTTCCCGATACTTTAGATACCTTTAAAAGATTATTAAGATAAATCTCTCGAGGATATATGCCTCGCCAATCATAAACACGCTCTTCTGGATCAGTGAAGTAGACGTCAACAAAAGGAGTGGTGTCCATGAAGAAGAAATCCGCACTTCCTAGTGAAAAAATAAAACAAGAAGAATAAGCAATTCATTCATAGATTGACAAAAGATTGAGACTTATTAACAAGAGGAAAGTAGTTAATGAGAGCTAACTAATCCAAACCTGTATTAAGGGTAAATGATCTCAAGCAAATCCATCTACTATCAATCTTCCTAAGCATTGGGTTCAATTGAGCCTTCGCGTCGCCTCTATAGTCATGATTGCCTAAAACTGCAAAAAAAAAAAAAAATTATCAGTAGAAATAAATTTTCATATTAAGTTTAATTTATGCTTTTATCAAATAATATCAAATTATCAAATAAGTAAAGTATTTCTGTTATGATTTATGATTCAATATTTGAAGTGAACTTAACTCGAAAAAAGCCTTACTCGTCAAAAGGTTTTACTATAATAAGTTTCACATTGAATTGTAGTGCCCAAGATAAACAAAACTATAATGTATTATCTAAAATCTTAAAATTCAATCATGGAACACTGCTTCTTCTAACATGTGTTTTTCTAGCTATCTTTGCCTAAAACAATGTTTTTCTTTTCGTGTTAACTATCTGTTATGTTAATTGAATTGAGTGATCTGGGAAACAAATTTCAAACCAAATCAACAACACTCATTTAACTTCAAATTCCTGAAAAATTGTTTAGCACATGTGGGAAAATTAGGGGTATATCTAAGGTTTTGAATATCTATTTTTCAAACAATTCCGGACTTGGCTGACAACTGATGCAATATATATTTTCCTATTACCTTTCAATATATTGCCTGTTACATCCAATTTTTTTTAAAAGTATTTTTATCCTTGGAATATTTTATTCAGTCATTATTTTCAATTTCTTTTCCCTTTGTGTTACTTTCCAACATATTACCAATATTCTAATATCTCATCAGTATATTCCCAGTTAATATTTTGAAATATTTAAATTACAGTGGTATCTTAGGTTGGCGCCATACTTCACAATGCAAACTTTCTGGGGTGGGGGGAAAGTAAAATCATCAATAGAACAAAATAATGTGTGGAACTTACTGCTATACCATGGCTTCTGCAAGCTCTTTTGGGAATAAATTTTTGTAAATGACTCTTGAAATGCCGGATCATTCACACCCTTCAATCCATTGTCATAAAAATTGTCTCCGGTAGATATCACAAAGTCTATGTCTAGTTTCTCTCCAATCCTTCCCATCTGGGATAAAAGTATTGAAATGTTATACAGAGTATATTTAAAGGGTAATCGATAATTGCTGCTACATGTTAGCAGCATAATCACAATGGCAGGGAAAAGATATCAAGAAAATGCCCTCAATTTACTTTTCCAACAAAATTAGTGAGTCAATGATATAATAAGAACAAATGTTGCTGTATTTTTCTTTAAGATCATAACGGCATTCGATTTAAGTTAAAAGTAAAACAATGTGAATGGCGAAATCCATAAATTCTATACTCCTGCAAAAAAAAAAAAAAACGTCTTTCACCAAACGACTTAGAAATAACACGTTGACTTGATGGTTTTGAGAAAAGCATACATTGTCATATTGATATAATGATATGTACTCTCACCCAAAAAAATTGAAAACAACAGGGAAAAGAAAAGAAAGAAGGGGAAAAAAAATGTTCATTTAGAAGAATTGTTCATTAACACCCTTAAACATATTATTTCTGCTAAATCCAAAAACCCTAGTAGACCTCAATTCTCTCTCTTCTACTTTTTCTTTTTCTTATTTTCCTTTTCTGTTTTTTTCTCTCACTATTCTGTGGCTACAATCAAAACCAAAACCAGAACCAGAAAGGCTAAAGTGTTTGTGAACACATTGTGATCAATCTTCACATAATCATTTCATTAGGATATTTACACATGCCACCAAATCAAAACCCTTTTCATTTCTCACACTTCCAATTTTACTTGTCAATCTTCTATATGTTTTCCATACTCATTTCTTGTTTTTTTTGGCATTCAATAAGATGTCAGTTGGTTAATAAGTTATGTTAAGACAATAGAAATTCAGCGTTTCTCTATAAATTAATGGAACCCCAAATATCTGTTAGAAATGAAAAAAGAGAGGTTTAGAAACCTGGAAAGCAATTTCAGACTGGTTGTAAAGCCCTCCTCTGCCCCAATCTCCAATCACCAAAAAACTAAGTGACTCATCACTTTTTCCATGGTGTTCAAGCCTTTGAAGCTCTGCAACACTTGGTACCAAATTAAGCCAAAAAACAAGAGTCAATATTGCAAGACAAATGAATAGAGTTTTTTGTTTTTGAAAACAAGCCATGGCCAACATGGGTTTCCTTTACAAGGAAAAAGTAGAAAGTATATAGCAAGCAAAAAGGGGGAGAGATTTATAAGATGGAGATAAATTTCTCTTAATTTTATAGTAATCAATGAGAAACCAACAAATTGATTGCCTCAAATGAGTTTTTTTTTTCCAATTAGGGTACTCCTAAATTTGGGGTATTCCCAGTTGAAGTTCCTTAGAGAGACGGACCTTGTTTTAAGGACATTCTGGCTGCCAAAAACCCAATGGTGGATAACCCTTTGCTTTCAAAAAATTAAAAAAAAAAAAAATAATTCTGCTACAAATATTGAAAATGATCATATACAAAATACATAGGAATAGATAAAATTTTATGAGGTTTGTTAGTAGGATTCATTTTTAAAGAATCTTATCCTTGTATTGTAATCTTAATTTTGTTGCCATGAACTCTGAATTTGGCAAATCTACTTTCAAAATATCCTAATCAATAATCTGAGAAACTAATTGGACTAGCTTGACCTTGAGCCTCACAAAGTAAATGGACTGAAATTTAGACATTAGTTTCCTTTATTTATTTATTTTTTTAATGTCTGGCTAACAAATGGTTCTAGGGGGCACAAGAAGAGAACAAAAAAATAAAAAAGAACGAGACAATTTTTATTGAATTAAAATTTTTTTTAATTGAATTCAATACATTATTAACTGAAATCAAAATAATTTTTTAACCATTTTAGCTATTTTCATTGTCATTCCAATCCCAATACTAAACAATGCCTTGGGGCACTTGTTAGCATTTTTTTACTTGGTAAATACTAGATCCGATGAGGGGTACAACCTTTCTGTCTTTTGCTTGGTCAATGGATAAGAGCTTGCTCATCAGACGTGATACTTGGATTCGAGCCTCAGTGTTACGTGGTACATATTCTCCTTTTCTTACCTAATTCTAACTTTCCTCCTATCGATTATAAAAAATAATATTACAGAAGTGCTAGAAACAAAGAAACTAATCGTAAAAAAATACAAAGAAAAAAAAAAATGTATAGCTCATATTCATTTTAAGTGTAAGACCCCTAGTTATTAAATTTGTTGAAAAGATGAAATATAAGCAAGGTATATTTTTTTTGGTCAAAGGTTGAATCGGTCATAAGAAGAAGAAAGAGTAAACTTCCATAGAAAAGAAGCAAATGAAATGTTTTCATAAAAATTCCCTAAATCGAGAATTAATATCGACCACAAATTTTTATTCTTTTTTTTATTTATATTTTTTTATGATTGATTTCTTGGTCTCTAGCATTGTTTAAAAAAGGATAAATTACATTAACAGTTCTTGTAATTTAGAACTTGTGTCACTTTGATCACTAATTTTTTAATTGTGATACGTTTGACTATGAATTTTGAATTTTATTCTAAACAAGGACAAACAAAGATGTTTTTTTTGTAAACGGTCTATTTCAAGGACAAAGTCGTTATATAACTTATTTTGTGTTGATTAACTTGTATATTATTTAAAATATAATGACCTTTTTTTAATGAATAATGTTAAAACTTTCTTGATTATAAAGTTTTGTTTGGTTTGGTTTGGTTTTCAGAATATATTTTCAATTTTTTTTCCTAACAAACTAAAAATTAAATCGGTGGAAAAAATTAAATTATAATTTTATCTTTTGGAAGGGTATTAATAAATTTTTTAAATATTTTTTATATTTATTTTTTGTTAAATTAGTTTTATTTTTTTAAAAGTCCAACATAGTGACAACTTTGATGTCATTATTAAACTAATCTATTAAATTAAAAAATCCAAAACTCATATTTCATATATTAAATATATCAATTATATATTAAAAATCTAATAATCATCCATTACATGATAATAATTCAAAAATATTTGTTAACAACAAATACAACAATCTATTATATAATAACTATCTAGAAATATCAACAAAAACAACTACCCATTACATGATTATCATCCAAATGCATATTAAATTTTATTTTTGGTGGGTAGAAATAATTTATAAAAATTCAAAAAAAAAACATTTTTTCAAACTAATTTATATTTTATCAAATTGACAACTTTGCCTTTAAAATAGAGCAATAGTGTCTTCAATTATCCTTATTTAGAATGTGATTCAAAATTTAAGATCAAATGTATCATAATTGAAAGGTCAGGACTAAAATGACATAAATCTCAAATTATAAAGACCATTAGTGTAATTCGTCTTTTAAAAAACTAAATAAATAAATAAAAAAGATGCTACTTGGATGGTTAGACCTTACTGAATTTGGGCTTAATCTTTAAAAGTCACGTTTGGGCTAAGATGTTTTGAATCTGGTGTTTAGATTTGGGCCTCACTTAAGCTATGGGTTAGGGTAATTTTTAGCTTCATATTTCTAAGGGTATGTTCTGGGTCAGGCTTGGGTTCACGGATTGGGCAACCTATGTCAACATAAACTTTCTTGAGATTACCGAGGAGTTCTATTGGTTAGTCTTATTTATTTACAGGTCTTGAGTATTTTTTTTTTTTTTGAATTTATAATGTTTTACATATTTGCCTCTCATTTTGGTAATGAAATTTTATCGAGCCTTTTAAAATATGTTTTGTGTTTATAGAATGATCATTTGATGTAATGAGAAATTTATTAAAATAATAAATGATTAGGATAATCAACCACGTAAGAAAATCAAACAATATATTCAAAAGTCTAACACCAACAACAATTGACACTCTGATCTTCCAATTAAAAATGTACAAGAATGACCAACTAAATTAGCCAAAACCCAATTAAAGTTTCATTTTGTGTTAAATTTTGGCCACAACATTTGAATTGTCCTAATTTTAGATATCCTTGATTAGGCGGAAGATGGACTACCAGAACTGCGGCCCAACTGAGCCCAATCCCTCAACTCGCTAAAGTATGACAAAACATAATTAAATAAATTTTTTATTTTTATTTTTTGTACGAGGCATAAAAAGATAAAGTGAGTCTCCACTTAGAGATAAATACTCTTCATGATGGGAGAAAAATAAACTTCTAGATGGAGAGAAGAATGCTTCCACGAAAAGAAAAAACTTCTATGTAGAAATGCATTATTGCAACACAAAAATGAACACAATTAATACACACTAAAAAACAAAACAAACAAACACCAGCAAATGACACCTTAATGATCTGTCAATTGTCGCAACTGATAGTTGTGGTGCCATAATCCCCACCTCTACATTGCAAAATAAATCATTGTGAATTTGAGGTAGTTATCTATCTCATTAAAACACGTTTAACAATATCAAATTTCAATAATGAGTCGAATCTTAATTTAGATATGAAAGCTATGGAGATGAGAGAAGCTGAGCAGCTAGCATAATGATGAATGAAAAAGAAAAGGCTAGAGAAATGGAGGGGAGAGGAAGACTAGAAGCGCCGCCCTTTTCCCTCTATATATGATTTCAAAGGAAAAGTAAAGAGAGAGAGAGAGAGAGAGAGAGGTTAAGATTTCTTAGTGAGAGAATTTGTCTTAACAAAACATAATTTTATAATGGGATTTTTTGTTTCAGATTTCTAGTAATATTTTTTAGAAAGATAAGGATAATAAATTTTTTTATATTACTATAGGTTTTTCAAAACACATGGTGACAAATATACCTCCACCACACCGCTTCAGGTAACGTTAGTATAGGTTCTATAACTTTTAATATAAGTCTCTATTTTTTTTTTATAAAAATTTATATTTTTGGAATCGTTTATTGCAGGTCAATGAAGTTTCGGTTGGTCAGTAAAATTTCAAAAACCAAGTCAGTCGTCGGTGAAATTTCAGTTGATCAGTGAAATTTCGACGACTAAGTTAGTGAAATTTCACTGACAGATCTTTCATGAATTTTCTTCTTAAAAATTTCATATTAGTTTTGGATCTTATTTGAAAGATCTTTTCAATATGATTCTAAAAGTATAAATTTTACCAAAAAAATAGAGATGTATATATAAAATTATTAAATTTTAAACTTTAAAATCTCTTAAACAATGTAAAAAGTCACGAGAGAGAGAGAGAGAGAGAGAGAGAGAGAGAGAGAGAGAGAGAGAGAGAGAGAGAGAGAGAGAGAGAGAACGTTATGAAAGAAACAATGAGAAAAATTGGAATTTTTAAGATTTTAAGGGAATTTGGACCATATATGTTAAAGTTTGTCCTTATCAGATTTCAAATATCAAGAACTTTAACTAATAAGCAAATTATTGGTTTTGTTAAACTCTTACACAAACTTATAGAGAGATGTCTCTCTAATTTCCCCTTTAATAAAATAAAATGCAATAGAAAGAACTAGATAAAAATAATAATGAAATCCATTAAATTGGTTACACCTAATTAAATGAAAGTTGTCAATTTAAGTATGATGTGGAATCATTTGAGTTATTCAATCCAGTCAAGCCTCCTAAACACTGGCAAACAATATAAAAAAAACACAATAAAATAAAAATGTTAAAAAATTAAAATTAAGCTAAGATTTGGTCAACTCTACCTATTGGACTCACTAAGCATAACGACGACTCCTTTTTTCAAAATTTTCTCAGTTTAATATACAAGATTAAAATGTAATTATATTTTTAAAATCATTTCTATTAAGTTGCTTCCATATCAATGTGTTTAGGTCATCTATAATCTAATCAAATCATATAAAATATTATCAAGTTGCGAAATCGAGTTTTGATTAGTAATCATTATAGAATTAGATCTACTAATCAAAAACATTCCTAAGAATCTATAGACCAGGGTCCCAAAATACAGTGATTAGTGCCCTAAAATTATAATAAAAAGGTTAGCTAACCGGCATTGCGTCATTGGGATACAATACAATCAGTTTAAGCATAAAATAAAATTTTAAGAGGTACTTACCAATTAGTCTTATTAACTAGACTTATTACCTACAGGTCATAACTAATAAATTTAACACTATAAAAATAAGAGAGTGATAAATTTATCACTAAAAATTTATTCATAAAAACAAAGAGACTGATAAATTTATCTTTATCACTTAATAAATTTATCAATAGGACTTAATGGGTAATAAGTCTCCAAAGTAGGACCTATTGGGTAATAAGTCTCCAAAGTAGGACCTATTGGTAATTTATCCAAATTTTAATGCATACACCAATGATCTCACACTTTCGGGATTAGTCTCTACTAATCATCTCTTAATTGAAAAAGTATAGTGAGCGAATGAGTTTATCTTTACATTAATCTAATCATGATATGCAAACGCAACTGTCCGTCCAATCCTAATGGTTTTGTTGCTTCTTAATTAGAAAAGAGTGATGCACGTATTTCCCTTCGGATTCGTGCCTTTGAAAACAATTAATAGAGTGTTTCACGTAGTGCTAACTCAAAGTAAGTTAAAAATAAACATATGTTTAAAGTATTATGTTTCAATGTGTCTTGACAAGGCAAAACCACATCTATCTCTCTCTCTCCCTCTCTCTCAAGAAAATACCCATATAGAACCTTTCTAGGTTGATTAGAGTGAGTCAATGGAATCTTGTTAAATTAAGTACTATCTGTAAAAAAATAATAGAGGAAATTACGAAGAAAAACTTAATTCTAGTAACAAATTAAACCCTAACTTTTTAATTATTATAATTGAAACTTTGAATTTTTAATATGATATCAATTCTAACCATCCATTAGTTATAACTAACGAAATATAAACAGTTTGATTAATTTAACCACTTTTTGTCCATGGGGTTCCCTTGGGAAAAGAATGAGAGAGGTGGGAGTGAGCTGGGAAATGGGAGGAGTGGCAGTGGACGAAAAAAATGGATGGAGGGGTAGGAGTGGATTGGCGAAGAGGAGGAGTGGTGATGGACGACGATAAGGGTGTGAGATGGTTTCCAACCATTGTGAAGGGGTAAGAGTGATCAAAATTGCCCCTTCTACAACTAATGAATACAAAAAATGGTTAGAATTGATACTATTTAAAAAATTCAAGTTTAAGTTGCAACCATTAAAAAGTTAAGGTTTGATTTGTTAGTGAGGTCAAATCTTGATTTTGTTTTTAATTGTAATTTTCCAAAATAATAATAATAATAATAATAATAATAATAATAAGGAAGTTTGAAGGAACTTGTTAATGAAAGATCCTCTAAAATGTTATGAATTTGTTCATGAAGATGTTGAACACTCCGAAACTATTGGTTTACAATTCGTATTTGCAATTTTGATCACTAAAAATGACTATAAAATTGAATTAAAAATAATAAAAGTACTTCCAAAATTAAATGATCATTATTCTTCTTACCACAAATAAATCATTTAATAGTTTGTGATCATACCGTTGTATGATGTTCCAAAAATATTCATTTGTGTCCGTTTCATGCTTCGTAGATTAGAAAATTGTAGAGATCATTAATAAAGTTCTTATTTGTTAAATATTACAACAAAGATGAGAGGGAAGTGACAAAAGCATGTGATGAAGAAAGAATCAGTTTAGTTCTGAAGCATTGATTGGAAATAATTAAATAGACACGATCATGTTGCTGTCAATTAGGAGTTGGAAAAATGTTTGGGACCCCTACAAAGGAGGACTTCCGCGACTCCAACTGATGTATTGATCATTGATGTGTTTGATTTTTTTTTCTCTATATCTGATAGTGACATGAATGATTCAGATCATTTTAGGGATTGTGGAGGTTATGTTTTGTGGGATCTCTGTCATTACTGTTTGGAGTTGAAGATACGCCCCGATTGGCGTTATGCAGATCTTGCAAAAAAAATTAGAATTAGTTTGAGATGTTCTAAAAAAGTGTACTTTTTGACTTATTGGCTTACATGGGTTGGGTTTGATGTGATGTGTTAGAGAGGTGATGTGATTTAAATAAGGTCATGTGATTTAAATAGAATAGTGACTTTTTGACTTTTTATATTATAGTAGATGCCAAACTTAGCCTTAGTGTAGATTTTTTAAAGGAGCACTGGATCTGCGTTGTAATTTAGATTCTTTAAAGGATTACTAGTTCGCAATCATTTATTAGTTAATTAATGGTGCTAATTTTAAATTCTTAAAAGGATAAACAAAGCTTTGAACATCATTAATGTGTTGTACAAATGGTGGAATTAAATAAAAACAAAGAGATTCCTATTTAATAAATTAAATTACAAAACATGAAATTATGAGATTAAATCATACAATTCGATGAACAGAAATATTCAACAAAAGAATATGGTAATAGAAAGCAAACTGAAGCCATTGTGGTACCATATTTTTCTTAAAACAGATTTGTCGCCTCATCATAGGTGCTGGAGGTATGTTGGCATCTGTTTCTCAGGATACGACAGTTTGGACCAACTAACACAAAAACACCTTTTGTGCCTGTTTGGTGCAGCTTAAAAGCTGCTTATTTCAGCTTTTAGTTTAATTTAAGCTATTTTGATGTGTTTGGTTTAGCTTATAACTTTTTGGAAGTCAAAAATTAGCTTATTCTTTGAGTGGGGCAGGAGATGCTTAATTTATAAGTCAGAAATCAGCTTATGTTCATAGTTTAAGCTGTTTAGGCATAAGTTATAAGTACTTTCTCACAACTCTACCAAACCCACACAAGAAGAAGATTATAGGAGTAGACTAATTGTATAATATGGAAGCTAAAAATTCTGTATCTAAGACCAAAGAGGAGGTCTCCTTTTATACACAATGGGAGAGAGATGAGGAGTTTTTTTGCAACAAATGCATAATTTAATTTTTGTAAAACTGAAGAAGTAATGTAGGAAAACTGATGGTGTAAATCACCACCTTAAGTGTAAAGGTTACATACAATATAGACATGTGTGTATGTCTGCAGCTACCAAATAAGCCTAACCTAAAAAGATTAGGTTGATGGGTCACCAATCCGGCCCAACTTAAACCTAACCCATTCTAGCAAGCCTCAAGTCTCAAGCCCCAAGCCCAAGTCCAAGCCCAAACCCAAGGCCCAAGTCCCAAGATCCACGACCCACGGACCACATATCAGGTCCGATTTGGTCCAGGCAGGTGGCTCGCGCGTGTGGCCATTTTTGCATAACTAACTTGGACCATAGTTTTGGCCAAAATCCATCCTTAAAGCATTCATAACTCTCTTTCTTTAAAAAATTTGGATGCCTTCAAAGGGTTCATACCCTTATCAAAATCTTGAGATTTAAATACCCATCAATATTTTCCTCTACAACTAATGTAGCATAGGTACTACACTATTCCCAATATCTCATTTATGATGCCAACTTTATGAGACAATTTATCATTCAATTCTTAATATTTTTTGTCATTCTTTTTATGGTGTAAAGATCATGTTATAAAGAATCTAAACCCATTTGATCCCACCTCAACCGGTGATTGAGATCTACTTTAATTTCATATTAAAGTTACCATAAAGTCATTTTTTTTTCTAACAATCCCCATATGAATAAAAATTAACCGAATAAGAAAACGGACAACGTTTACAATAAAGACTTGGAGAGAGAGCACACAGACTAACCCTATATCATCTTGAAACTTTTATAGTAAAAGTCTATTGGATTTACTAACTGATCAGTGAACGTGATGTCTTGAATTGTTCTGCCGTTTGTATAAACCGAGACAATGTAGCTCATATAGGAGTTAGTCCAATCATTGTTCTTGTTCTCATTAGTATGTCTGGTATGGCCCTGTAACACTAGCCTGGTTCAGTGAGTGTTTTTAAAGAATTCGGCCTTGTTAATTCTTAAAGAAGAGGCCCCACTTTGCACTTACATAGGTGACTTATATAAGGTATCTTATTATACCAGGATTGATTCCTCATCTCACTTAGGTCATTAAAAACATTAATTTAACCTTCCATCTCTACAAGGTATGACTGTATAAAGGAATGGGTAAGATGATTTACCTCTTCAGTGACTCACCTGTTATACGTAGTTAAGTTGTTCCTTTGAACCTAGATCTTGGGATCTCTAATTGACTAGGTTGGGTTTTTTGTTCCGGTAACATTTACTAAAGGCCTTAATCTCATTTCTCTTGACGACGTTTCCACTAACTCTCGAGTTAACCCTTTGGCTAGCAGATCCGCAATGTTGTCCTTAGACTTTAGATAGTCTAGAAAGACAACTCCATTAGAGAGTAGTTATCATATGGAATTATGTCTACGACAGATATGTCTAGACTTTCCATTATACATATTACTTTGTGCCCATCCAATCGCCAATTGTCTATCACAATGAATACAGATAGCTGGTATAGGTTTTGGCCAACGTGAAATATCTGTAACGAATTGGCAAAGCCATTCAGCTTCTTCAGTTGCTTTATCCTAAGCAATAAACTCAGATTTCGTCATTGATCTCGATATACACGTTTGCTTGGAAGATTTCCAAGACATTGCTGCCCCTTCGAGGGTAAACACATAATCACTAGTGGATTTGGAGTCTTGTATATTAGATATCCAATTAGCATCACTATATCCTTTTAGTACCGTTGGATATATGATATAATGCAGCCCATAATTTCGGGTGTAGCGGAGATAACCTAACACGCTCATAATGCCTTTCCAATGAGTAGCATTAGGATTACTCGTGTAACTACTAAGCCTGCTAACAGAGTAGGCTATATCCAACCTTATACAACTCATCAGATACATCAAACTTCCAATGAATCGAGAATATTCTAACTGAGAGACACTCACCATTATTCTTGGCCAAATGTAGACTCAAGTTTACTGGTGTCCTAGACACACTCGTATATGATTTATTAAATTTCTTAAGTATCTTCTCAACATAATGAGATTGAGAAAATACAATACCAACAGATGTTCTGGTAATCTTAATACTTAGAATCACATCTGTAACGCCCATATCTTTCATGTCAAACCTAGAGTTTAATAATCTCTTAATAGTTCTAATCATTTCATCATTATTACCAATAATGAGTATGTCATTAACGTATAGACACAAAATGACATAACCTCTGTCAGTGTCTTTGACATATACGCATTTGTTACTGTAGCTCGGCTTCTTTGTGCCCAATTTCGGAAGTTCGGAATACAAGCCCTACAGTTCGGACTCCCGTGGTTCGGAATCTAATTTCACAAGTGCAATGTGAAATTGATAAACACCAAAGAATCCAAATCTGGCAAATCTTTTAGAAAATTGATTTTGAATCAAATTGCCAAAATTGGACTATTTTGCCAAATACAAAGTCGCTACCTAAATATTTTATTTTAGAGAAATTTAGAAAACCCATGACTCGTGTCAAAGGCCATGTGTCTGTCATCACCAAGGTTGTTTCAACTTGGGAACTTACGTACGAGAGGGGAAGGTCATGAATTGAGCAATCCCACTCGCTCGATCAAAGATCGGCCTCTACTAATCATGATTGTAATTCTTATCTACATTATGTGCTTTTTGTTCCGTTTACTAGCTATTTTTACTATGTGATGCACACACAAGGTATAGACTAGTTTGCTCAAATTAGAACAATTCAATTTCATGTTTGTTTTTTGAAAAGGATTTGAATTTGCCACTTGACCAAGTGAGCTTAAAGCTTTTGAATTTGCTACTTGATAAAGTAGGCTCAAACGTACAATTATCGAATTGTTCCAATTCAAGCAACAAGCCTTCATCTATAGGCATATAAACATTATATCAAGTAAACATTTAGCCTCATGGCAAGCATGCTAGTCATGGCAATCACTCACACTTATGCAAGTATGCTAAAGCACTAAAAACTCACCTAGTACTCCAAGCTAAGATAAAACAAAAGAGTTAGAAAATTATGCATGATTCCTAACTATACAATATGGCTAATGCAACACATGCAATATGCAATCTAAATAGGCTCTGCTACTAATATGGCATATGAATCAATTTGATAACATGTGGCCTAAGCACGTATTCAACGAAGTATTTAAACAACAATGCAGTTAGAATGATACGCCGAGCCTCGGTGCATGCAATATAAGATGAATGGATGCAAGCATAAGGTATGCTAAACGAAACGTGATGTTCTTAATCTAACTATCGTAAGCAGTTAAATAAAAGGAAGAAAGGCGTGGGATTGGAAGACATACACATTATTACATTACGCTCTCACGAAGGAGAGTCCAAATGAATAAACTAACTAAGCTAAATTGCTTAACTAATTATTACATACCGAATGAAATAAATTAACTAACTATTCTAAGCTAATTAAATAAGTACAGCGCAAACTAATTAATTAACTACTCTACACTAATTAATTATAAAGCAAAACTAATTAAATTAGTTAACTAATTAACCAATCTAATTGATTAAATAATTACAACACTTAACTAATTAGCTACAACTAATTAATTACAACAATACTATAATTAAATCCTAATCAAATGAAACAAGTAGACCTGGGAATAGAGAGATGCATGCATGCTTGGTTTCCACCCGAAAAAAAACATCCACTGTTTTGCTTCTAATTGCCTCTGTTGCACAACCCTTGCATTGGTTTTCCACCTCCAGATCAACTCTGCTCTGCTTCACAAGCATTCTGCTCAAAATTTACTGGTGGCCAACAGGCCAGAAGTCAGGGGTTGCCGGCCACTGTTGAGGGGTTGCCGGCTAATGATGGCTTGTTCTTCCTTGCTGCAACAGAGGACAAACAGAGCAAAGAGAGGGTATTCTCATAGGTTGTTTGTACTGTGTATCCCTCCTTATCATCAAAACATCTCAAAGGAGTGATATACTTAGCTCTTAAACCATCAATCAAGCAATTTCATTGCATGATGGACAAAGAACCAAGATGTACAAGTTCAATAAATGCACAAACAAGACTAAAAACCTTCATTCTATCATGCATGATCAAGGGTAATAGTGACCTTAGAAAATTGGCACATTTCATCACTTTGAGTATGAAATGTCCCAATTTTCTTTGTGTTCAAATTAACGTCTGATTTGAACACACCAAAACACAACCAAATGCTTATCTTGCACAATTTTAGTCTCAACTTTTATTTACTCATTTTAGATTACCAACCATTTTTTAACCAATTAAGTCCATTGGCGAGTAAATCCTCTAAAAGAGAAGGAAGTGTCAAACAAGGGGTGGTTTAAGGCAAGAGAGAGGTGTCATGCCATTGATAATGAACCCCCAAAAGAGGATTAAACCATTAAGCATGGACTTCAATCTCAATCTTAAACAACCCTAAGGTCGAAACAACCCTCAAAGCAAATAAAGAGTTAAGAAATGTGGGAGGTTGCAGAGATTACACTTGCTGAAATTAAGTGAGAAAAACATTAAAATAATGCAATCAACTTAAACAAGTGGTGTCTAAAGGCCTAAAACACCAAGCTTGTGAGGACACTTACACTACAAGCATGCAAAGCAAGACTCAAATGCAACAACCAGCCAAAAATAGAGGCAAAACAGTCCAAAACAAAGGCTAAAACATGCTGGAATTAAGCTACAAAAGGTTAGAAAATTGAGCTAACATATAGAGCAAACTAGGCTAGCAAACAAGGCATAAGGAGGGAAGGCTAACGCCTCCAAATTTGGACTTCAAAACATGTTTTTTTACCACTGAAATTACTCTAAAATTCAGTGTTCAAAAGCCCAAAAAAAGATGGTTTG
The DNA here is from genome assembly GCA_025200525.1 of Camellia lanceoleosa. Classification (NCBI taxonomy): domain Eukaryota; kingdom Viridiplantae; phylum Streptophyta; class Magnoliopsida; order Ericales; family Theaceae; genus Camellia; species Camellia lanceoleosa. The sequence continues at coordinate 28,909,575 of CM045769.1, read as the reverse complement.
AAAGTGAGAAACAAAGGTGGAAAGGCCTTACAAACAAGGAGTAAAGAAGGGTGAGCCACCGCCTAACCTTAAATGGCCTAAAATCACCAATTTTAGCATACAAAAATAGAGTTTTTTATAGCCCCAAAACAGCCCGAAATCAATAGGAAAAGATAGAAAAACAAGTATGCAAAACAAGCTAAGAAGGTAAGTGTTATACCTCTTGAAGCAAAGATCAATTCTAGGCAACAATTCAAGCCAAAACCAACTTCAAGAGCTCCAATAAGGCCTCAAGGAACCTGAGTCTAAAGGTGATCAACTTTGATTAAGGAGGTGTAGACAAAAGTGTAGTGTATGTAGGCTAATGTGCACAAACTTGCAAGAGAGAGAGAGAGATAATCTTTGCTCCAAAAATTCTAACCCTTAAAAATGGGGGAGGAGACCCCCTATATATAGAAAAACATGCATTTGGCTGAGATATATCCATCCATACACGTGTATGAAAACATAGGCAATTGTGGAAACATCTGGCACAACTGTCATCAAAATATTTGAAAATAAGCATTGATGGCCGGCATGCCACTAATGTGGCCGGTAGGCCACCACCATTGGCCGGCAGACCACCACAAATGGCCAACAGACACAAGGGATGGCTGGCATCCTCAAAAAGTGGCCAGTTGGCTACCAGGGGTTGCAGACTTGAAGGTTTAGTCCAAAACAAGACATAGAATGGACAGGGTTTGAAGGTTCAAAGACAAGGCATTCTGCCGAGGACCTCGAGCACGAAAAAGAGCACACACATTCATTATCATCGGGTGTGCAATTAATGATGTTCAAGTCTTGAGGACGGTCAAAAATGGGGTGTCTACAGTTACATTTATTGATTCTAAAACCATTTGACAATATAGCGTTGTCAAACTTCTCATGCCATTGCTTAGGAGTTTGTTTCAAACCATACAATGATTTGACAAACTTACAGATTTTCTTATTTTGCCCTGGATCTGAAAATCCCTCGGGTTGCTCCACGTAGATTTCTTCTTCTAAATCTCCATTTAAGGAATCTGTCTTTATATCCATCTGATGTATCTCCAGACCACATAAAGCTGCTATTGCAATCACCATGCGAATGGATATAATCCTTGTCACAGGTGAATACGTATCAAAGTAATCCAGGCCTTCTCACTACATGTATCCTTTGCTAACTAGGCTAGATTTATACTTATCAATCAACCCATCTGCTTTCATTTTTATTCTAAAGATCTACTTACTTCCCAAGGCCTTATTGTTTGGGGATAGATCAACTAACTCCCAAGTATGGTTCTGTAAGATGGAGTTAATTTCACTCTTAATCGCTTCTTTTCATAAAGGACTTTTAGGTGAAGTCATAGCTTCATGGAAAGTTTGAGGTTCTCCCTCTAACATATAAGTCAAGAAGTTCGGACCAAAGGACTTGGAAGTCCTAGCCCTCTTACTTCTTTTTGGCTAATCTACTTCCTTATCTTGATCCTATTTGTAGACACCCCATTTTTGACCGACCTTAAGACTCAGACATCGCTGATTGAGCGCTCGATGATGATGCATATTGTGCTCGTTCTGAGGTTACAGAGTCTCGGTTGAGAGTCTTGCCTCCGGACTTCGGGATTCTTTTGTACTTTGCCTCGGTTTGCGAACCAGGTCCTGTTTTCTCTGTTTTCTCTTCCCGAAGGGAGGGAGAGGTCTCAAAGACCATCTCTCAGAGGCCGTAGGATACATTTCGCTGTCATAGGTCACTATTCTTGTTTGGAGACCAATTTCTGATTTTCGGAGCCGTCGGCCGTATGCCTCGGTTCGGACCGCTTAACTACCTCTGTTTGCTCCGGTTTTTGGTACACACCTTGTTTCCTCTCCTTAGAGGGACACTGTGGCCCGGGAGACCACCTTTGTGGTCATATGTCACCTCCGGTGCCTAATAGTCAGTTTTCGGGGCCCCCGGCTGCGCGTTTTGGCTCCCGAACCCTCGTTTTGCATCGGTGTGGGTTCATTTTCGGCATGGACCCTAGTTTCATTGTTAGGAAGGTGATAGTAGGGTGGGAGACCACCTTTTCTTCTTGGAGACCACCTTTCCCCGGTCGGTCGATTTTTCTTGGCAGGTAGGTGGTCTCCCTCACTTTTAAGCCACAATTTCGGGTCTCCCATACCACCACTGAGCTGCATTCACCTGGGAGACCACCAATCTTGGTAGGCCGACCACCTTTTCTTCTTGAACCTTTTGTCCCCTTGGTCTCCCTCATTTTTGGGCCATAATTCCTAGTCTCCCATACCACCATTGTGTTGCATTCACCAGGGAGGCCACCAATCTGGTATGGCCGACCACCTTTTCTTCTTGACCCTTTTGACCCCTGGTCGGCCGACCACCTTAACTAGTCGGCCAGTCTTCTACTTTTTTGTCTCATTGAGCTGAAGCCAACTGTGTAACGCCCCGACTTCCGGGTCGTTAATAAATCAAATCTACCTCATTAATAAATCAAATCAACCTCAAATATATAATCGCAGATAACTCATAATCCCAAGTATACAAATCATCTCCACAAATAATATATAGTTGTGGACTAAAAGAATCTTCAACTCAAACAATCTCTTTAGATGCTTCAACTCCAACCGCCACTAAATTTGCTCCACGCTTGAAAAATAAATTAATTCGGGAAGTATACAATACAACAGGAATAATAAGGCTCAGGCAGAAAATAAATTAATAGAGATCCAGCAATTACACAACCGATTAGATTCGATAATCAAACAATTTACCAAATTGCACAAACAAGTCAACTCGACATATGATAATTTATCTAGAACCAAATACCCGGTCCTACTTGGTACATGACCAATGACCGGCCTCAACCACCTCACCCAAGCACAAATGCTTATCTGGGCTATTGGTCCAAGCTATTGGCAAGGTCTACTCGATCCATGTACGAAACATTTCCACGTCATTTAGCCAGACAAATCAATATTAACTACACAGAACAACTTCATAAAATTTATCAAATGACCAGAGTACTCAAATGAATCAACAACGAATAATTCCACAGAATTTACCAAACGATCAGAATAATCAAAAGGATTACAAATTGAAAGTAATTAACATAAATCCTTTGTAAAGAGATTTAGAGGAAGCATATTGTATACCACCCAAATTACCTCAAATCAATTTTCTCCGTCTCCAACGTTCGAATCTCGATCTTTCTCCATGAATCTCCAAATTCTAAGTCATAAGGTATGTAAGGTTTCACAAAATCTACAACTCTCCTCCTTTATGAAAATGCTTACTCTCACTTCAAACATTCTTAATCTAAACTCTAAATCTATATAACAAATGAAGAGAGATATGGGAAAAACCATAGAAAGAAGTTGAGAGGTGAGCTCAATTTATAGGCAAACTTGGTGTAACAAGGAATTGAAAGGTTGTTATTATAGCCCACTAGTTAGGATATGAATGAACCACTACTTGAAAAATGAAAGGACCCTAGCCCACTAGTTAGGTTATGAATGAACCACTACTTTGAGATTTAAATGAACACTAATTGATATTAAATGAACACTAAACACTAATTGATATTAAATGAACACTAGCTAGAATTAAATGAACACTAGTTGGATTAAATGAACACTAGTTCAAAATAATTCTAGTAATTGAGGACTTTAAGAAAATAATTTAAACATTAGGTTTTTAAAGAGAAAACATTTTTCAGGGGCTTCACAAGCTGTACCAGCTGGAAACCTCAGAATGCATCCTCTATACACGTGTATGGAGGATGTTTAAGCTTGGCTTTAAGCTTCTTAAAGAAGCTTTAGCCCCTCTTCTCTATAAAGGAGAGGCCCATCTTCACTTGCAAGGGTTCAGAACTTGGTTTGAAGGCATACATACTTCTCTCTCTATATCTCTCCCTTTAGGCTTCAAAAGTGTAAAGCTCTTGCCCCTTTGCATACCAACTCCATAGCCTAACCCTTCCACCTTTGCTTAGAGCTTCTTGGAGGTCTTGAGAGGTCCTAAGGAGCTGCATTTTGGGACCAGAGGCTGCTAGAGTTTCTTGGCTACAAGGGTAACACCCTATTCCCTCTTTTGGCTTTATTTTGCTCCTTCTTTTTGCCATACTTGCAAGCATGTTTAGGCTTTGTCATAAACTAAAAAAAGTCTTGTTTTGAGCTTCTAAACATGTTTGTGTAAGACTATTTTTCTTTTTGGGGGTCATCTACCCCCTTGCATGCTTCATTTCCTCATGTTTTGGGTTATGCATTAGAGCATTTGTGTTGGCCTTGGTTTGGCCTCTTAGCCACTGAAATCCAGTGGATTTTTAGTGGCCAACATGTGTTTTTGAGCCTCAAAATCAGAGAGGGGTGACCCTCTCACCCCTTGTTTTGTTTACTAGCTTTATTGGCCTTACAAAGGAGCCCCTATTTGCATGTTTTGAAGCCATGTTTCAAGCCATTATTTGTGAGTTTTATGACCTGCATGAGCTCTTTCCAGAGCCCTTTTGACCATTTCGAATGTCTATTATGCATGTGTAGAGCAATCCTATTCAAGGCCTTTCAAAGGGGCTTTTACTTGCATGCTTCCTAGCTTCATTTTAGGCCATTTTTGATGAGTTTTAGGGCCCTCATAACCTCTTTCTAGAGGTGGTTTTTCCATTTTGCATGTCTATCTTGTATGTGTAGAACAACCCCTTGCATGGCTCTCCAAAGGAGCCTATCATTCTTGCATGCATTGACTGAGTTTCAGTGGGTTTTGGGGCATATTTTGGCATGGCATACTTCTTTTTTTGGCTGGTTTGGTGAGCTCTCATATGCTTCATATAGTTGTAGTACAACTCATGGTTCACTAGCTTTCTTTACATGCTTTGTTGACCCTTGATTCTAGCATATTTTGACTATGCCTTAAATTGATCTTGTGCATATTTTGGATTGCCCTAGCTCTGTTTTTGGGTGTCATGGTCGAATGATGCTTGTTTTGCATGCTTGTAGTTCAATACACTTGCCTAGCTTTAAGATTTGAGGTCTATTGCATGCATATACTGAGGTGTTTTCATGCTTTGGGGTCATTTTGCATCATATTTCAGAACTTATGTGAATGCCATATTTCCATGTTTTCTCCTCTTTAAGTGTGCTTGAGAGTTGTGCATGAATGCCTTGTTTATCGACCATTGAATGAGCTCCATTTCTTTGCATTCCGAGCCATCATTTTAGGCCATTTCCCCACTGTTTCAGACCTCCCTAGGGTCTGTTTAGGGTTGGTTTTTCCACTGGTGCATTGCTTTGTGTACCTCTAGTGTGACGCACTTCACTAGTTTCGGTATTCGGGCCATCTAGCTTGCATTGTGTGTCATACTTGCATGTTTCGGGACCATCTTTTATGCCATTTCAGAGCTGTATCATGTGCCATCCTATACCGTATTTCATTCCTTGCCATGCCTTGTTAGAGTTGCATTTTATGCCTTAGGATCGGTCCTTTGCATTCGTGCATGTTTGCATGTATTTCGGTTGTCTCATTTTCATCATTTGGCCACTGATGTGAGTGTGGCTGAGGTCCACTCATATTGGTGTAAGTCCATCTTGCATTGTGTATGCTATTTTAGTCCATAGCATTGCGTATACTTGGTTGCATAGTGCATTGTGCATGCCATGTGTGTCACATGCATTGTGCATGCCATTTTAGTCCATAGCATTGCGTATGCTAGGTTGCATGTTAGCGCATTGTGTATGCCATCTCATTACATTGTGTTTGGGATAAGAGTTAGCCCAAACACGGGAAACGAGGGACGCATACCCGAAGTGACGGAACGTGCCTCAATTCCCGGTCGCCGACACTCCGAATTACCCATGATGGAGTCTAGGCCTTGTTGTGTTGTCATGTGCATTCATTTCACATCGAGTCATACAATTCGACTCCTCGGCCATCATGCATCGAGATGCGTGATTGGTGGCACGAGGATCGAGGTGCGCATACATATGTGAAAATACTTTGCCATGCCCCTTTCTTGCTCTCTGTTGGAGCAAACCAGAAATCAGCAGCCTTCTAGAGCTTTGCACAGCATTCCGGGATTAATTGCAAACAGAGGCAAATCGGGGCATCGCGAGGAATTTTTCGACGAGGCAGCTCGAGCATGCATGCATCTTTTATCATTCGGAACAAGAGCTGAGGCAGTCCATTTTATAGATTGCACGCTAATTTATTTGCTTTCCTAGTTAATTTGTTAATTAATTAGGGTTTTATAATATTTAATTATTTATTCGAACTGTAATTATTTATTCGGACTGTATTATTTATTCAGACCCTCCGAGCGAGGGCAATTGTGTAATAAGTGTACGTGTGTGTGATGTATGTCTTCCAACCCCACGTCTTTCTCCTTTTTATTTACCAGCTTATGATGGTTAGTTTAGGGCATGTTTCAATTAGCATACTTATACTCGCATGTTTGCATCCATTCATCTGTCTTGCATGCACCGGGCTCGGCACATCATACTAACTGCATTGTATTTCAATTCCGAGTTGAATACTTGTTAGTTGTAGCATTTCACATGCCATCTTTAGAATAGCCGAGCCTATTGTAGTTGCATTCCTACCTATGTTGCATTAGGCATTTCAGCATAGTTAGGATCATGCATGGATTTCTAACATAGCTTCTGTTTTGGCTTGGAGTACTCGGTAAGTGTTTATGCTTTAGCATCCTTGTATGTGTGTAAGTGACTGCCATGGCTATGTGTTTATATGATATAACTGCCTAAATGCCTGTGGGTGAAGGTTGGGTTATTTGGATTTGAACAATTCATCGACTGCGAGTTTTAAGCCCACTTAAGAGTGGCAAAATCATGTTTTCTAAGCCCACCTGAAAGTGGCAAATCCACATTTTAGCCTACTTACGAATAGCAAACCGCTTTCAAAAACAAACATGAGATGTTTTGTTCCAATTTAGGCGATCCGGTCTATATTTGTATGTTGTGCGCATCACGTAGTAAATCTAGGCTAATAACCAGAATAAGAGCACATAATGTTTTCAAAACTCGATATCATGGTTAGTAGAGGCCAATCTTCGATCGGGCGAGCGGGGGTGCTCACGAAGTGACCTTCCCCAATCATACCCAAGTTCCCGAGCCGAGGCAACTTTGGTGATGACGGACACGTGGCCTTAGGCAACGAGTCAGGGTTTCCTAAATTCCCCCAAAATAAATATTTAGGTGGCGATTCTGTATCTGGCAAAGCAGTCCATGTTTGGCACTTCTTTCAACAACTCTGTTTTCAAAAACGATTTGTTGGATTTGGACTCTTTGATGATTCATCGGTCTTGCATTGCACTCTGTGAGATTAGATACAGGACTGTGACATTGAGTCCTGAACTGTAGTGAGCCCATATGAACAAAACGGGATTCTCTCCTGGGACGTTCGGGGACGTCTACACTATCATTAGGATCATCTTCAAGTTCCTTTTCAGAACTTTGATCATCTCCTCGGGTTTAGCAAGGAAACATGTCCTCAAAGAAAGAAACATTTCTTGATTCCATAATAGTATTCTTGTGTATATCTGAAATATCAAACTTTTGCACAAGAAACCTATATGCACTACTATTCTGTGCATAACTAATGAATATACAATCCATGATTTTCGGACCTATCCTAACTTGCTTGGGTGTAGATACCGCCACTTTTGCAAGACACCCCCCCACATTCGTAGGAAATTATAAGAAGGCTTGCAGTCTTTCCATAATTCATATGAAGTCTTGTCTACTTTCTTCTGAGGTATTTTATTTAGAATGTAATTCGTGGAAAGAATTGTTTCCCCCTACAAGTTTTGTGGTAACCCAGAACATATCAATGTTGCATTTATCATTTCTTTTAATGTCCTATTTTTTTGCTCAATAACACCATTTGCCTGAGAGGAATAAGACGCTGTAGTTTGGTGGATAATTCCAGATTGAGTACAAATCTTAATAAATGTCGATTCATATTCTCCACCACGATCACTTCTTAAAACTTTGATGTTTCGACTTAGTTGATTCTTAATTTCATTCTTAAAAAGAATAAATATATCAATTGCCTCATCTTTGCTTTTAAGCAAATACATATAACAATATTTAGTGCAATCGTCAACAAAAGTGATGAAGTACTTGTTGCCATCACGTGATTGTACGACTTTCAAGTCACACACATCACTGTGCACTAAATCTAAAAGCTCGGTACTTCTTTTAACAGAATGAAATGAAGTCCTTGTCAATTTTGCTTCTACACAAGTTTCACACTTATAATTTGGATTAATCTTGAAAGATGGTATGTGATCTAACTTGATTAATCTACGCAAAGAGTCAAAATTCACATAAGCAAGTCTACCATACCATAATTCATGGGACTCAAGCATATGTGCAGAATAAGAAGCTTTCTCATTAATCTTAGGGATAATAGTCATTACATTGAGCTTAAACATACTGCTCGACATATACCCATTCCCCACATAGACTCTGTTCTTGGTCAATACAACCTTATCAGACTCAAATACTATGCAAAAGCAATGCTTGCTTAAGAGCAACCCCAAAACAAGGTTCTTACGAATGTCTAGTATATATAGGGCATCGTTCAGAGTCAATTCTTTTCTTGAAGTCATCTTCAAGACCACCCTGCATTTACTCTCAACAGTTAAGGTCGCAGAATTCGCCATGAACAATTTCTCACCGTTTGAAATTGATTCCAAAGTTGTGAACATCTTCTTCTCAGCACAGATGTGGTGAGTGGCCCCAATGTCCACCCACTATTCATTCAGGTTGGACCCTACCTTGTTCATCTTAGAGATAACAGTTGACAGATGCATGTCGTCCACATCCTGTGACAGATCCTTCATTTCAGCCATAGGAGCCCGGCTTTTGTTCTGTAGAGGGTTCTTCTTGTGGCAATCGATCGTTCGATGCCTATCGCTTCCACAATTGAAGCACTTTTCATTGAACTTAAAAGTAGGTTCATGCGGCTTATAGATTGGCCTTTTGGAGACACTGCCTCTAGCCCCAAGCTTCAAGCTTTTACTTGTTGGTGGTTTCTTCTTCACCCCAGAGGACTGGCCAAACTCATCCATGTTTTCTTTCACACTGGAAGTACTTCTTAATTTCTTCTTGTAATCCTCCTTAATTCGAGGCCTGACAATGACCTTTTTAATTGTCATCTCCTTTCGCTTGTGCTTCAAATAGTTTTTGAAGTCTTTCGAGTCATTAGGCAACTTGTCAATCAACACAGCTACCTAGAATGATTCACTCAGCAACAATTCCTCTGCATGAATCTTGCACAGAATTACTTAGAAATCTTGGACTTGACAAATGACGATTTTTGAGTCCACCATTTTGAAGTCTAGAAATCGGCCAACAACAAATTTCTTTGCCCGAGCATTCTTAGTCTTATATTTCTTGTACAAAGCATCTCACAGCTCCTTTGCCGACTTCTTGGCATAAAACACATTGAATAGTGTATCTGACAAGCCATTCAAAACATAGTTCCGACAAAGGAAGTCCGATTGCTTCCAAGCATCTAGAGCCATGAGTTTTTGTTTGACTTGCTCATTCTCTTCCACAACTAGTGGATCCTCACTCAAAAACCTCGCAAGGCTAAGAGTAACCAAGTAGAATAGCATCTTTTGCCGCTACCTCTTGAAATTTACTCTAGTGAACTTCTCTGGGCGCTCATGATGGTTGAGCGGTCCTTCCAGAACAACAGGAGTAGCAATAGAATTGACCACAGAGGTTACAACAACTAGATTGACCACAGAGGTTATAGTAGAGGTTGGCAAGCCAGTTGACCCGGGATTTTGATCCCCACCAACATTAGCGGTAGCAGCAACATCATCATCAGTTACAGTTGCCATTTCTGAAAAATACAATAGAATTTCACTATTTTCTATTTCCAGAAAATAAACTTAACACTAGAAAATCCTAAAGTTGGAAATTTAATTCAAAACTAGTTTCACCACTTACCCTAGAATCGAACATAGTTAAGAAAGTTATAGGAAGACTAGAGAGGTCACACCGGTCCCACTTAAGATCAAGTTAACCTTAGACAAAACTTTTAAGAGTATGTTGACTTCTAATCCATGAAAAACAATTTTTAGAATTAAGTTTTTCAGGGGATAAATTAGGTTAAAACAAATCAAGTTCCAAAACTTACAAGCAATTAAAAATTGTTAACCAAATTACAAGTAATTAAAAAATTGCTACAACAATTACAAGCAAATAAAATGCTTCCAAAACAACAAGCAAAAAAACTTGCTTCAATAAAATTGGCAATTTAACCACTACTAAAACTGAAGCAAAAAATTGCTTCAAATACAAAGAATATTAACCAATCCAATTAGGATTCTATTTAGTCCAAAGCTTCTTTTTACTTTTAGGGATTTTTGTTCAATAAAAAGGTTAGTAGTCCAAATTTTTTATTGCGATCCCAAATTCTATTAACTTGGATTTGTATTTTTTTTCTATTCCCTTTCACATAGGTATTCCTGTAAAGAAAGTTAACAAAAAAACACAACAAAATACAAAGTGAATAATTGAAAGAAACTGTAAAAATAATAAAATGATTTAATAGCAAAATTAAGTACAAATTAAAATGCTAAACAAGTTACACAGTTAAACTTATAACTCCCAAATAAAGTCTGACAAGTTACAAAACTTATAACTCTAAAAATTAAATTAAAATTAATTGACAAGAGTTATAAGAAATTATTACACAATAAACATGTAAATAATTCTAGCAATCATGCAAATAATTCTAGAGCAATTAACATATAAATTAAATTAAAAAATTATAAATAAATTCATGCAAATAATTCTAGAACTCTAGAAAATAATAAGTATGTAATTTAACTTAAATCTAGAAAAATTAAAACATACAAATTATCCTACAAATCTAGAATTATTAAATATGTGAATTAAATTAGAATCTAGAAAATAATGAACATATATATTATACTAGAAAAAGTAGAAACTAATTAGCATGTCTATTTTAACTATAAATTGAAACACTCATGAGCATGCAAATTATATTATAAAATTATAAAATGAAAAGACATGCAAAGCATGATAAGAAACTATGAGTCATACTCATAAAATAAAATTATACTAAAACAAATAAGTATGCAAATTATGCTAGAGATCTAGAAATAAAAAACATTCTAATTAAGCTGAAAAATTAGAATATAACATCACATATATTAATTTACAATCATGCACTTCCACAAAAAAACAGTGGAGTACCGTTCTATTCTAGAAAACAATTTCAATTTTCGAAGAAAACAAGTACCTTTTTATTTTTCTATTTTTTAATAACAATAACTCTCATAACATGTACCATTGAAACAGTAACAAAATTCCTACAAGTGATCCCAGAAACAAAACAGTAGCATGCATATATATCTTTTAATTAAAGAAATATCAATTTGTAATCATGACTTGGATGGAGCTTTCATATATGCTACAGGTGGTTGGTAAACAAAACATAGCAGATGGTTTTTTTTTTTTTTTTTTTTTTAAGTGAACACTAGCAATACAATCCAGGGTGGGTGACATTATGGTTAAGACTTGAGATTTAAATCTCAAGGTCACAGGTTCAATTTCTTTTTCTCTGGGCCAATCTTCTGGGGAAAACACAGTTGGTTAGGAGGTTGGACCTCAAGTTATCTAATCAGCACTTGGTGTGGGTTCAATGCTCCCCCGCTGTGCGAGTCCTGACTTAAGCGGAGCTTGTCTTGGAAAGTCGGAGCAAGTTCTCAGGTTATAGTCTCCTCGCTCGGAACGACTAACAGGACACCCTGGTGATCTCTGTAAGGGGCGCTGCTGTCACGACCCAAACCCGCCCCTATAGGTTTAGCATCGTAACCGGCCAGTAATCCTTAGATTACCTACGGCCTCTGAACAGACAGGCATATAATAAGGGGCTAGCGGAAGCAATATACGAAAATATAAATGTCCAATGAGCTGTGTTGACTTACATGACACAGTATAATTTAAAACTTTATTTACATAACCATAAGTCAACCATACATTATATTATACCACACACCTTACAGTATCTTAAGTACAGCCAACATAATTAAAATAAGTCTCGTGCATAAACAGACTAAATAAAACTTGATCCCAAGACACTTCGGGAACCTCCACGTGAGGCACAATGGCTGGCTGACAACAGAACACAGTCCCCCACAAAACCTTCGGGCTTGCACTCCAGAATGCTCACCTATAATATATATATACAAACAGTGAGCTAAAGCCCAGTGAATAACATTAAGGTAAAGGGGTTAGTGAACGAAATCCGAACATTTTATACGTACAAAACAGATCATAGCATAATCATAGTCATCTCATATCAGAACATAGTAATGGCATATCCCATAGAACATATCACATATCACATAACGTCTTCCGACTAGAGTAACCGGTCCCGGACACCGATTAAACAAACACCACAATGAAGTGGCTAACGAGATCTCGTAAATGTCATGGACCCGCATTTTCATGCTGCCCCCCATGACTTGGGACTATCTATGGATGCCATAATAGATTTCAAACATAGAGCTTCGTTCACAGAAACATATATCATTTCAGAAATCATAGCTTGATATATCACATTTGGAACATAATTTCATATAAACGTATCTTTACGATAACGTTACTCACAGTGGTTCCGTAGATGGTCAAGCACTTCTCGGACGTTGACCTACAATCACAAAATACATAGTACCAACGAATCTTATCATTACACATGTACTTGGCCAACACGGCTTAGCTTTCATTAGGTTGGTTCATGTTCATTCTTAACACATGGCTTAGAACACACACACCCTTACAATCTCTTAGTGTGATTCATACTTATTTCATGCTCAACTCACACACACACTTGTCATTCAACATCTTGTTACATTCTTTTCTTAGTGTGTGTTTCTAGCCCATGACCTCATTACTATAGCTTAATTAAGGCTTAGGAATGCCTAAGATGCAATGAGGATGTCAAAACATGCCTTGGAACACTTAGGCAAAATTTCAGAATTTTGGGTCCTCACTCGAGCGAAGCTTTCCTCGCTCGAGCGAGCATGCAGAAATGACACTCTGCTCGAGCGTAGACTTCCTCGCTCGAGCGGACATGCAAAGATGTGAGTGGTCGCTCGAGCGCACATTCCTTCGCTCGAGCGATCTGTAAACTCTGCAAAACTTCTGGGAGCTCGAAATTTACGCTCGAGCGGACTTTTGGTCGCTCGAGCGAAGTGCACAATCTCTGAGTGGTCGCTCGAGCGAGAACCCCTTCGCTCGAGCGAGCCTGCAAAATCTGGAATTTCCAGATTGCTCCTCCAACTTCAAAACTCAAATGAAAACCTCCAAAACACCTCTCTTGGGCCCCAAAACTTGATATAACCCAGAAAACTTGTAGAATATGAAAGTTTTAAAGATCAATTTATAAAATTATGGCCCAAGGTTTGTCAAAAACTCACAATCTCAACTTAAAATATGATGAATGCTCAAGAACACCACATGCATGGACTTTTCTTGTTTCAAATCTCTTAAAGCATAATCAAACACCATGGAATAACTGGAAGCTTGCTGATTTGATGGAAAAACAAGTTGAACTCCTGGATTAAATCAATATTATGGACATGCATGCTAGAATTCTCTATGAAAACAACTTGAAACCCAAAACCAATTCATGAACATGACATGTAAGAACTTCTACCACACTAAACCTTCCAAAACATGATCAAACTTGGTGATTTGATAGAAAACAAGTTGAATGGCCAAAATGTAGAAGATGTTAACACATGCATGGAAGAAACTTTTGAAATCAAACCCAAAACATGGAAATTTATGCATGCATGCATGATTTGCAACTCAACTCTTCTTCTAAGGCTCAAATTACATGTTTAAACTCATAATCCTCATGAATTCAACAATTAAACACATCACCTACAAGAATTATCTTACCTAGAGCCTTCAATCTCACTTATTCTAGCACAATCTTGGCAAATGCAAGCTAAATCTTCAACTCTTCTTTGAGTTCTTCCTTCTCTCTCTCTAGAATTGCTCTCCCTCTCTCTCTAAAATGATTTCTCCAGATTTTTCCACTCACTCAAGGCTAATGAAGTGAGCTCAAAATGAGCTAAAGGGGCTCAAATGTGTTTGTATGGATTTGGCCACTAGATGGCAAAACGGTAAATAAGTCCAACTCTTTAATTAGCTTATTTAATCTAATTTAATCATACCAAATCACATTTTAATTAAATATGCCATAATGTTCTAAAAATTCCAACTAACATATTGATATAAATAATTTCGGGTTTGGATGCCGATAAGGCTTTCAATTTTCATTTTAAAGCGGGATTCTAAGCAGATATTTTTATAGGTGACAGTTAGATGGCCAATTACGATGCAAATTACGTATTAATCCCGTAATTAATCTTATTCACTTAATTAGCATCCTTAAGTACCGATTAATAGCTAATCACGGGTTGGGGTTATTACAGTCGCCTTGGACCTGCGGGAGGGTAGGGAGGATTTTCCCGTAATCAAAAAAAAAAAAAAAACACTAGCAATAGCAAAACAGTGTAATTTTTTAGGGAGAATAAAACTAATTGAAATTATACAATAATCTATTTGTTCAATTTCATAAAAAAACATCGAATCTATTTTGAGATTGTTGTACAAAGTATGAAATTAAATAAAAACAAATAGATTAATATTTAATAAATTAAATTACAGAACATGAAATTATAGGACTAAATCATACAATTTGATGAACTGAAATATTCAACAAAACAATATGGTAATAGAAAGCAAACTGAAGCCTGTGTAGTACCACAGTCTCCTTAAATCAGATTCGCCGTCTCACCGCGGGTGTTGGAGATATGTCGGCGTCTGTTTCTTAGAATACGACGGTTTAGACCAGCTAACGCAGAAGCACCTTCTGTCTAACTCCGGCGAACTAACAATGGTAGTACTCTTTCACACAGAAAGAAGATTATAAGAGTAGATTGACTGTATAATATGAAAGCTAAAAAATTTGTACCTAAGACCAAAGAGGAGATCTTATTTTATACACAATGGGAGAGAGAGAATGAGCTTTTCTGCAATAAATGCATAATTCGTTTTCTGCAAAAGTAAAGAAGTAATGTAGGATGACTGATGGTGTAAATCACTATCTTAAGTGTAGAGGTTATACACAATTTAGACATGCGTATATATTTGCAGTGTAACGCCTCGAAAATATTGCAATAAGATCATCTCACAACTGGTATTAAATAATAATAGATGTCTAAAAATAATATCCTCCCATTCATAAGGTTTCATTGTACAAACGGTGACACATACAATTATACATTCATAAGCCCTAACTCTGAATCTATAACATGTATCATAAGCAAAAGATTTAAATCAAAAGTTAAACAGATAATTAAATGCCCTAAAGGCTACAACTTTTCAAGATAGTACTTCTTTTTTTTTTGAAGCAGCAAAGAAGGAAAATTTATTGATAATGATCATGCAAAGATACAATGACAATCATCAATAAAGAAAGAGGGGAGGCAGAGAGACAAGTCCCACTTTGGTAAGACACCAACACAAAAAGCAAAAGCATAGGAAAAGGCAAAGGAACAACAACTAGACAGGAACTACAACAGTAACTTGGGAGGTTCAGAACCTCAGCCAGACCTCGATAAGAATGGCGAAAGAACTTCTTGCAAGACCTCAACAATAGCGACTCAGAACACATGTGAGTAACAATGAGAAGAGCCTCAACAGCAGTCCAGGACCAGTGTACTCCCGAAACTGCCTCTGATTTGTCTAAAGTTGAACAAGTAGTCGTGAATTGTGAAATGGAAATCCTTGAATTTATGATTTAGCCACAGTGCAACTCTAATCTTAATCAAGTCACACAAGTCCTCCAACTTAGGATTAATAGATTGGAAAATGCACTCATTCCTAGCCTTCCATAGAGACCAAAAAATTGCCAAAGGAGTAACCTTCCAAAGCATCTTTTCCTTTTTGTTCAGATTATGCCAATCCCACTAATGTAATGCAGCTTCTACAAAACCTGGTAAAGCCCCTTGAATCTCCCACCAATTCAACATTGCAGCCCAAACCTTCCAAAAAAAATTGCAGTGCAACAACACATGGCATAAAGTTTCATTCTCAGCTTTACAGAAAACATAGAGGGCTGGAACATTAGCCTGAAGCACACCAATTTTCTGAAGAAAATCTGTTGTTTTGGCTCTGTTTTTCCAAGATAACCAACAGAAAAATTAAACCTTTGGAAAAGCAAGTTTGTTCCAGACCAACTTCCAAGTACTAAGGAGAGGATCAAGGGAAACGACTTCACTTTGGTAAGCAGAGGAGACAGAAAACTGCCCAGAACCTGCAGCTAGCCAGGAAAGATTATCCTCTTGATCATCGCCTAGGCCAGTGACAGACTGCAACATCACTTTGAGTCTACTAACTTCCTTATCTTCCCACTCGAACAACCTTCTTCTCAAGTTAAAATTCCAGTCCCTTGAGGCAACCTTCTTGTCATACATTGATCTGAGGGTTTCATCCTTTTCCAACACCAATTTGAACAGAATGGGAAATTCATCTTTTAAGCATAAATTGTTACATCATTTGTCCTTCCAGAAGTTAGTACTTCGACCATCCTCTTTTCCAAGATAGTACTTGGTTACAGCAAAAGTGAGTTTAAACTCAATACAAATAAAGCCCTAAGCTAGTACAAAATAAATACAACCATAACAAAAAAAAAACCCTTACCTCTAAGTCCTCCCAAGCTACTACCTTAGCGGAGGTATATCATCAGTACCTGAAAATGTTTTTCCACATAGGGTAAGCCAAAACCTAGTAGAGATTCTCTAATACAGTGTATGAATCTTAATAAAGGTATAAGGTGAACGCATATGCAATGCTCATACTAAAATATTTTATATCTCTTTTCAAAACCATGCAATGCCAAGTTATATCACAATTTATGAAATCACTTTTTTTACAATAGAAAACAGAGCGGTGGATACAACATTGGGAATCTCTAGGATGTGTCTACAAGTAGGCTATAAGTACTACCAATTGCCATTTTTACAAGTATTAATCGGAAGGCTCGACATCTATTCGCCCAAATTTCTGGACTTTCACCAAGAACACACAGGCCAACTTAATACGACAACTACACTCTCTACCCAGATTCATTAAGGTATTTACTCATATTTTTTCTCAAAACAATAAGCATTTTCAATGTATTAAATATGTTACAATGCTCAATGCAAATGGATGAGACATTAGTTTCAATTCACCTAATTCTCATGCAATTTCTACAATAATCACAGTTATTCTCCACCGATAGCTCAAAACATATATCTCTACATAGATAAATAATTTCCAATAAAGATATATTTTCCAATATTTCAAAATGAGTGATAATTCATATTCAACTCCACCACTATCATCATCATAGTTCCAATTCCATAAAACCAACATCGATTCCATTTTCTCTTTACAAAATCCAATGTTCACAATTTAAGGCAAAATCCCGTTTCTTTAAAAATCAATTCAAAGGATAAAAATCCACAATTTCATCACAACTAAACCACATTTACAAATCCATATAAATATTCAAGAATCCATTTTGGAAAACCCCTCTTTTGATTTCAAACCAAAACCCTATATTTTAATCAAAAATCCCCAAATCACAATATCCTTTTTAAAAGACAAATAACTAAGTCAAAAATCATAAAAAGAGTCAAAGTAATTCCTACCTCAAAAAAGAAGACACAAAGGAAAGATGGGTAGAACTTGACGGTACTGAAAATACAAACTTCTCTGATTAAAACGAAACCCTCGACGTGCTCTATCTTTTTATCAAGGGTCTAGGGTGAGAAAATCACTAGATCAAGGTGTATTTGAGGTTCAAAGAAGATTTTCTAGAGAGAGAGAGAGAAGATTTGATATTTTGAAGTGTTTAGAGAGAGAGATGTGAAAAAGTGATCCAAAAAGTGACTTATTCGGACTAATATATGCGCAGATCGCTCGAGCGCAAGAATGGTCGCTCGAGTGACCAGATACAACGAAGACACCGCTCGAGCGCAAGAAAGGTCGCTTGAGAGCACGATGCACCCCTTCCAGTAGTTCAGAATTGCAAAGTTCGCTCAATCGCAAGAATGACCACTCGAGCGAAGAACTCAAACTCCCAATAATTTTGCATACTGCAAAAGACTGCTCGAGCGCAGGTATAGTTGCTCAAACAAACAAGCAAATTTCTAGGCAACAACACTTTGAAAACTAATCTTCAAACTTAACCAAAACTCTCAATAGCCAAACCCAACAAACATTAAGATGAAAAGGAGTTGAACAACCAATAAGATAAGGGAATTTAGGATCCAAAACAATAAACGGACCGGGTCTAAACTAGAATTGTTATATGCAGCCACCAAATGAACCTAGCCCAAAAAAATTAGGTCAATGTGCCACCAATCCGGCTCAACCCAAACCATGCCTCAAGCCCAAGCCTAACTCCCAAGATCTATGACCCAAGCATCTGGCCCCGGCTCGGTCCGAGCAAGCAGCACACGCGCGCGCTCGTGTGGCCATTTTTGCATAACCAACTTGGACCATAGTTTTGGCCCAAGCCCATCCTTGAAGCATCCATAACTCCCTTCTTTCAGAATATTTGGATGTCCCAAAGGGCTCATGTCCTTATCAAAATCTTGAAATTTAAATACCCATCAATGTTTTCCTCTATAACCAATGTGAGATAAATAGTTATGCACTATTCCCAATACCTCATTCATAAGGCCAATTTTATGAGAAAATTTCTCATTATCATTCTTTTTGTGGTGTAAAGATTTTGTTACAAAGAATCTAAATTCATTTGATCTCACTTTAACCGGTGGTTGGGACTTATTTTAATTTCATATTAAAATCACCATAAAACCATTTTTTCCAACATAAAGAATATATAATTATTTGCTTGTTTGGAATATGAAGTTCCTAGACTCCCATTGGGCTTGTTAAACCCATAGTAAGAGATTCCAAATTGTCGGCACTTTTAATTTTGACCATGTCGTTGTCATTCAATTATATATTGCATGACCAAACGACAAGAAAGTCACCTTAGTCTTTTTCTTGTATTTGTTGATTAAATCCTTTATGATATGTTTGGTTTTAGAATTTGTTAAGGGAATGGGAAAAAAGGAAAAGGAAAAAAAGGGGAAACAAAAAGGGATTCATTTCTTTACTTTTTGTAAGAAATGAGAACAAAATGAAATAGACATTTCTCAAAAATTCAAAATTTCTTTTTGTCTGATTATCCATTAATAAGGGTGCAAATTGGGCTCGGCCAGGCCGATGTCAAGCCGCTCAGACTCCTGCCAAAGTTCGAGCCAGGCTAGAAATTTCTAGGGGCTTGAAAATTAGGCCTAGGCCGAGGGGGTATTCAGGCCTTGAGCAGGCTGTGCCGGCGGGCCTTGGACTGGTCTCGAGCTTGGGCAGGCCTGGACATTTTTTATATTTTTTTTCTATTTTTGTCATCAAAATTTTATTCTTTTTCACTAAAAATAACATTGGGCCTCGGGCGGGTCGAGCCTCAGGCCAACCTCTGAGCCGGCCGATGGGTTAAGCCACGGGCGGGCCCATGTGCCAGACCAGGCTTCAAAATGATGGCCCAGACCTAGGGTCCTAGATTGGGTCGGGCCTAGGACTAACTGGGCCGAGCCCAACTCAGACCATGAGCGGGCTTCGGGTCGCAAGCCATTTTTACACCCCTATCTGTGAACAAGTAGAAGTAACGTGATCGTATTTTTCTTTTCACTTCACTCAACAATAAATTCTAGATGCAAAAGAAGCATTTCTAATTTAATAATATCATTGTGAGCAAGTGTGTTTAGTTTCGTTTTTTTTTTTTTTCTAATAACTTGCTATCCGGGCTAGTTTGCCTACAACTCGACTAATTCCGAAACTCTGAAGTTAAGCTGAAAGAATGGAACAAAAGCAAATGTTCTTAGTTAAGTGGATATTAGCTATATTATCAATTGATTGAAAATGATATTGTACAAAAGCTTAATGAGTAATTTTAACAAAACAAAAAGCAAGTAGAATAAGTTTTACGAAAAATGTATAAAAAGGCCTCATTTATAATTATGGCTTAGCTCCATAAAAGGTTGAGCCATCTGTGTGTTACTGCTATATATCAATATTAGTTGTTTAAATGTGATTTTTCAAGTTTATGACGATTTAGGCCGTAATTTTCAGAACGATCTCCTTGAGATCTTACCAATTGAACAATCAAAATCATGCTAGCTGCAAATCTCTGAAATTATTTACAACTTCATTTTCTTTCACATCTATATATCAGCCAGGAAAAAGGATCGCGACCATGACAAACACGGATTGGTTATTTTCTTAGGAAATAATTTATTAGTTATTAAGTAATTAATTATATGAAGTCGCTTTTAGGCATGGTCAAGTATGCAAATCAAGACATCCAACAGTGTTTCAAATTGAAAGTTTATGGAAAAAATAATACATTGACACTTTCAAACTATATATGAAAGTTTATATTTGTTGTCAACCTCCATGCAAACGCAAATGCATTATGTATTACATCAACCCTTCCAATTTGGGCAAACAAACAAGATAACTACTATTAAACCGCTCAACCGATGCCTTGACTTGTAATCCTCTCACTTTCGCATCCTAAAGAAAACTGATGGTTGAAAATGAAACATGAGTATTTCTCTCCAAAGGTAAGATCAATTATTTATGGAGAATTTACAATTAGAAACACATATGGATGAGTATAATTTTATAAGAATTGTTTGTGGGACTCATTTATTAAAAATCTTGCCGATCAATGTATTTTATATATCTGATTATGTGTTCGTAGACTTCTTGTTTGGCAAACGCACTAATGCTGTGTTTAGTTGAGGGATTTGGGGAGAGATTTGGAAAGAGAAAGGGAAAAGGTGTATGAAATTAGGTGAAATGTAGGTATATTTTATTCACATTTCACCTAACTTTTCATTTTTTCTTTCCAAATCTCTCATCAAATCCCCCAACCAAACACAGCGTAGCTGATGCCTCTTATTTATGTAATCACCCTAATGATCCACCCCCAACAATCCCCAAGTTGGATTGTAATTTGAGTCAATAATTTATATCAGCAAAACAATACAAACATGTTCATAATTTTTTTTAGAAAAGTGCAAAGAATGTAGTGTTGCCAAAGCTAAACATTTTTGTGAGATTATACAGCTAATTTTTATTTTATTTTTTCCTTTTCTCTAGGGTTATGCGGTGAACAAAGTGCTTAGGGCTTTAAACTTGTTTAAAGTCTGGTAAACCAATGTTATTCCTCCAACTGAGCTTTCGGCTCTATTTAGTGCAACTTATATATTGTAACCTAAATGTTGATAATCAGAAAGTAAAAACTAAAAGCACATTTCTCCCAACTTTCAAATAATTAATTTTTTTTCAACTTATTTAAGATGTTTCTACCTAATAAGTTGTAAACATAAGTTATACTAAACAATCTGGCATAAACTCTTCAATTAAAATATGTTATAAGCAATTCATTTGTAACAAACACTCCCTTCATAAAATTATGCAAAGTTTAAGCTCAATTAAATTAAGTATGACATAACGATAAGTTCAAACAAGCTGTAATTTACAGATTGAATAGCACCATAAATACAAACTCACTAATAAAATAAATATGTTGGGATCAACTTGACATTCTTAATCCTTTATCGCTGTCAAAACAATTAAAGAAATATATACTTAAAAAAATAATAACAATAATTTACTCCCTCTTGGAGACATTTTTTATTTAATTGAGCGTCATGTATCTTGTCTTGGTTTTCTTAGTGGCTACAAATAAACAAACAAAAGCAAAATAATTGACAAATTTAAACAAAAC
This sequence comes from Camellia lanceoleosa, assembly GCA_025200525.1. NCBI lineage: Eukaryota > Viridiplantae > Streptophyta > Magnoliopsida > Ericales > Theaceae > Camellia > Camellia lanceoleosa. The sequence goes on along the minus strand of CM045769.1, from coordinate 28,887,665 downwards.
TGTTCATTTTTTATATGTGAGAGAGAGAGAGATCCACAAACAAGGTCTATCGTCACCATATATAATATATATATATACAAGTTGTGCTATTGGTGATTTGGTTCTTGTGGCTACCATCATCCCTATCAAGGATATATATTTTCTCACAATTATAATAGTGGTGCATTTATTTTTTAACTTTTTTTAATAATTAGGTGTCCGAACTAACTTGTACTAATCTCAGAGTCTCAAAGTTAATAACGGAGCAAATCTCCATTAACCTCTTAGAGTGACTCATACTCGAAACCTTAGATATATTCTCAAGTCTTTGTTACTCAACCAATCCCTTAAGATTGTGGTGCATGTTAATTAATTGTGAAGATCAAAACCGCAATTTGATATTATATGTTGAGATTATTATATCTTATGAATGCAAATATAAGTACACTTATGCACATGCAAAGAGAAAATAAATAAACCAACCATACTATCCCGTTTAGCCTACATTTTACTCAGTGTGACTTTAGAAATTTGTATAGATGGAGTCACCTTACAAGTTTAAGTTCTACAAATTTTATTTAAAAAAAAAAAAAAAAAAGCTAAACAACATTGATTTTGTTTTATTTTCAATTTTTAGAAATAGTTTTTTGATTTTTTGTATTTTGTTGTCTTTGGTGAATATTTTTTTCATATTTTAATTTTTTTTAAATGTACCTAAAAAGTATACTAATTTTTTGTATTTAGTGATTTTTTTTTTTTTAAAAAAAATCACAAATATCTTGATTTTTAAGTATATATAGATTAAGTGAATTTAAAAATTAAAAAAAAAAACTTGAAACATTTAAAATATTCACCCATGACAATAGAAACACATAAAACAGAAAATTCAAAAACTACTTTTGAAAACTGTTAACAAAACAAAGTGATTTAAACTTGGGCAAATTATATCACTGGTCTCGGTACTTTGGCGCTCAATTTTGACCTTAAATTTTTTACTTGGTCTCAAATTAATCCAATTGATTCTAATTTTTAGTAGTGTTTTTATGAAAAATGTGTACTTATGTGTTATGTTTTTAGTGGTAAAATTGTAAACTTGATCAATTCAGTGACTTAATTTCTACTAACTCAGTAATCATTTTTCATCAAAAATTCGAATAGTTTTATCAATTGGATCAAATTGAGACAAAATTTAAAATTAATAGCCAAAATTGAGCAAATAAAAAATGTAGGGATCACAATGACACAAACAACAAAATAAAAGAATTACCTATGTAATTTGCCCTCTAAACTTCTCAAACAATAAACCTCCAATGAGTGTACATTTCTATTTAATGCTGTCGTTTAATTTTTTAAAAGAATCAAACTACATTAAATAAAATATTAATAATGCAAATCATTTTATTTCTTGGAGAGTTTCTGTTTACTTGATGGGGGCATGGGACCCCATCATGACCCATCCGCATAACTGTGCTGTCCCCCCTGATTTTACTAATGTTGTGTTTGGTTGGGAGATTTGGGGAGGGATTTGGAAAGGGAAAGGGAAAGGGAAAAGGTATGTGAAACTAGGTGAAATGTAGGTATATTTTATTCACATTTCACCGAAGTTTTTCCTTTCCCTTTCCAATTCCCTCCTCAAATCCTCCAACCAAACACAGCGTAAGAGATTAGTAGTTTGAATTTTCTTACTTGCGGGCGGGTCGTTTTTGTTATGTCATATTTGTTATGCTATATATGATTAATACCAAATTTCAGGACTTGAGCAAAGAATCATGCACACAATAAATCTAGAACACCGAAGTAAAAGAACTAGAACTAACAAACTCACAAGCAACACGAAATTTACATGGTTCACCCAAATCATGGATTATGTCGACAGAGTCACTGCGAATTTACCAAGATCAATATGAAAGGAGTTACAAAGAGCATATCACACTCAATCTCACAAACTCTCTCTCTCTCTCTCTCTCTCTCTCTCTCTCTCTCTTTCTCTCTCTCTCTGTGTGCAATGATCTATCTCTCACTTTCACTATTGTGTATCTCTCTCTAAGATCACAACACTAATGAATGAATTAAAAACATAGACCTACATGAGTATATTTATAGAGTTAACCTTAAACCCAATCCTAAATTAATAAGGAAATCAAAACCTAAACTAATGAGAAAAAACCTTAACCAACAAGGAAATAGTTTAGAGTCCAAATATAAACAAACACTAAATTCCTTGTTTCATTTTCCTAATCTGATTAGGCTTAGTTTGTTTCAGGCTCCACCAATAACAATCTCCCACTTGGAGACTAATCAAGACACAAATAGTCTTCACCCATAACTTTATAGAACACCGCAATGACTCAAACGATCAACCTCACGTGGCAACGTATAGACACCCCATTTTGACCGGGTTTAAGACTTGGGCACCTTCTTCTGAACACTCGATGATGAAAATTAAAACGTGCTATATTACAAATTTCTCAATAGAAAAGTCAGAGTCGAGCTTTAATTCTAATCTGATACCTGTTTTGGCCAAATTGTTTTAGACCCGTACGAAAACGTATTGTGTACACCTGTCTTTTTTTTTCAAATAATTTTTTTAGCCGAAAATCCATCAAATATCAGCTTCCACTTCATTGTTGAGAGGACCTTTTCTTTTCAAAAGTGGCATTGTTGAGAGGATATTTGATGTTGAAAAGTAGAGACATTAGTTTTGTTTTTCAAAAAGTGAGACATTAATTTTGTTTTTCAAAGAAAAAGAGGAAACAAAAACATTGGAAGAGTACCTTTGATTTTTCTTTAAAGAAAATGGGAGACAAAAACATTGGAAGTGGATCTTCATTTTTCCTATAAATTCTTTTCATTCTCTTGAAGAGGATGTTGGTTAGTTTTTGAGAAGAGTTTATTTTTTATTTTTATTTTATTTTTTTACAGAAAATAGGGAATTTTCTTGAGAAAGAACAGATGTATTTTTTTTTAAAAAAAAATTACATTGAAACAAAACAATTTGAGGGAAGAGATACCATCAAAACTCCATTGAAGCTAAGACTTGAAATTTTTCTTTGAGAATTCAAAGCATACTCTGGAACCTTGAGGGTGATCAGAATGGAGTTTGGAAATTAAAATTTTCATCATTTCCTCAAAAGGTGAATTTTCATAAACATTCATTTAATTAAAAAACATGTGATATAATTTGTTTAAGCACTTCCTTTACTTATTTTCATAACTGTTTTTATCACTTTAAAAGGAAGGCTGCGCTACCCACATATCTGTTGTAATTTACTTCTTTTTTTTTTTTAATAATTTTTTTACCCCTTTAAAGGGAAAGCTGCATCACGTACATATTTGTTGTAATTTAGTGCTTTACATGAACTGTTGTAATTTACCACTTTAAATAGTCAGTTGAAACCACCTAAGTAGTTAAAGATATGACCCCACCGGATGGATAGTAACCGACCAATGAATAATGATCGACGGTTGAATAGTACTCCCACCAAATGAGTTTTTTTCCAGTGAAATAGAGCAGTCTCCTAACAACAAACAAAACAATTTTTGATGGGTGAATAGTACCGACAGATGTATTTTTTTTTTTTTAATGATTTGTTAGATTCAGCTTATGTTGTAATAATTTCTCAACTACCAATTTTTTAATCAGTTTTATAATTATTAAATGTTGTAATAACTCTCAACCCCCACTTCTTTCTATCTCCTTCTCTGCATGTCTTCCAATCCCATTTCTTTCTATCCCTTTCATTTACTTGCTTTCTATATATGTAAATAGTATCATATTTTCTATTTCATTATATCCACATTCTACATCTATATTTCATGCATCTAGATTCGGCTTATTTATATTTGTGAATTTAATCAATTATTATGTGACTATGTGCACTACCTTATATTTTTTAGATGATTCACATGTCATATATTAGTAGCCGAATCTCTAGTTCCATCTTGTGTATGTATTGCATTAGGATTTTATATATAAGATCATGCATATTTTCTTAATTTTTATACTTTTATAATTTTGCATCAGGGGACACTAGTAAATATGTAAGTTTTTATACTTTAGCATCCCATTTGTGTGTGTCTTCCTTATTATGTCAAGCATTCTATCATGTGGCTACTTGCTTATGTGATATACCTCAATGAATGCCACTGGATGGAGGTTGTGTTATTCAATTTGGGATAATATCGATTTTCATGTTTGTGAACTCATTTTTTGTTGAGTTGTACATTATTCAAAACTCATTCAAAGTACATGAAATCAGATTGTTCCAAAATGAATGACATACTCTATACTTGTTTGTTTCACATAGTAAATTTTATAATTTATTTAATAATCAAAATATGAACATATAAAATTAATATCATGGATTAATAGAGGCTGATCTTTTGATCGGGGTGAGCGAGTATTAGGTCCCGATTTTCAAAGATTATTCAGGCAGAAAATAATTAACCTACGCATAAGGTTTTAAAAGAAATTCCATACTAATTCAATTAATTATCAAAAATCCTTTTTCGTTAAACATTTTCTTTACTCTCCACAAGTCAATACCAAAATTACCATTGATAAATTACCAAAGAAATAAATAAAATACACTACATCTCATCATCACTTTATAACTATGCCAAGGTAAACTTGTTATTTGATCCTCAAGTCCAAAGACATTTCCTATACACATGTACAGGTAGGGGTGAGCAAACCACTAACCCACCAAACAATCTCATATTATAACATTAAAAGATATACGGATACAAAGATACCTATACATATACGTTAAATCATATCATGTCAAAACGTTATGATTCTGTTACATAATCTCTTAAATCCAGTTTATTTAATTAACACCACCTAATTAACTTAAATAAATAAACATGCTCCAACTATCAACAAAACATCATTTTTAACCTATTTAGTTAACCCATCCCTGTTAAATTAAATAGTTAAACAATTTATAATGACATCCAACAAAGCATCAAATACATTTCATTTTAACGACCCATACTAGTTAACTTAACTGACCCCACCAATTACAATGCCTATTAGCAAGGCCTCTATTCCAATCTTTTTATTTAATTAACTCATGTTGGTTAATTTAAATAAATCCACAATTAACAGGCTATCAACAAGTATACTCATCTCTCATTAATTTAAATAGATCCACAGCTATCAAGCTTAGCGACTGCCAATAGGAAAATATGTCCAAGTTATTTAATTAACAAACACTGGTTAATTTAAATAATTTCAAATACTCACTTTAATCATCTACCATAACACCATCACCTACTATCACATAATATAATGAGATCTAGCTTCGTCAAGTCACAGCCACCACAACACTTTTTTCTGAGCGCGAGCCGGAAAGGAGTAGAACCTATCTCAAAGCACCACATTTTACCAGACCTCAAGCTGGAAAGGAGCAAAACCTCAACTCACTTTATTGGGCACAACCTGAAGGGAGCGGAACCTCTATCAATGCGCAACGCTTTACCAGGTGCTGAACGGAAGGAAACAGACCCTATTTAAAGCACTCACATCAATCCATCACAATATACATAACATATCCATTTCATTTCCAATGTAAAAACAACTACATTACATTTAAGGTTTTTGTTCAACCTAAATCCATATCATTCTATCACCAACAATGCAACCCTCCACCGGTTACCAATGACAAAACCTCTAAGCAATAAGTTCATCAATATCAATAACATACAACACAAAAGAGGATTCATGATTTCATCAATTTAATCTTTTCTAATTCATATACTTTATCAATGTAATGTAATTACATTCTTTCCAAAACTCATCACCAATCGAAACATTCAATAGAATTAAATGTCCATTTTTCTCATGCAAGTAAAGTATCTGGATCTTCAAGTTAAATCATAATTCTCAATAAGTATAAGTAAATATTTCCAATACTTAATCGATTATATCAAAATCTTCTTTTGGCTATAATTATAAAATATAACACAAGTGTTCACTTTCGAATTATTAGTATTTACTTCATTAAATTAATAAAATAAATAAATTTAATAACTCAATTTATGTTCTAATTCAAACATTCATTTGCTCCAAATGAGCTAAAATCACATTGTTTTCTTTTCTTGTCAAAAATAGCCAAAACAATTCAAATATCTCATATATGAATTTGAGATATAAAATTATTATAATAACACAGCTCAACTAGTAAAACTAGTGACCAAATACCAAATCACATCAAATTAACTAATAATCTTAGTTCAGCTTTGTCTCACATCAAACAACTTAATCTCACTTATTTTCTTCAAATTCCATACTTGGTCAACTTACCATGTTTAATCCCATAATATTAGAAATTAGGAAATAAACTCAATAACACACTTTCAATTACGAAGGATATAAAATATTAATCAATCTTATTTAATCTACTAAAATAATAAGTTCATTATATCCACATTTTTCCAAAGAAATAATATTAAACATAACTTAACATGTCTCATCTTACAAACATAACTATATTTCATGCCAAGCTATTCAAATAGCTAATTTTTTTTCCCCCCAAATTCCCTAGAAATATCAATTTTCACATATTTTCTAAAGTTAAATACTCAACATGATTTTTACATAAAAAAATCATGAAATATGTCCAAGAGTACACTTTTCAAGGTTAGAAGTTCAAAAGTCTACATTTCATATTTTTATTTTCACAAAAATGAACAAAACCTAATCATCAATGTATCATCATTCATAAAATATCATGAATATAACACTTTTACGGTTTTTAATCCCAAAGCAACTCTATTCCAACTTAACCACTTAAACATTTGTTCATCAACATTAATTTAGTTTTCTCCAAAAATAAATTCTGAAAATCAAAGATTATACAATATTTCAACATTACTTTTCTCAAATAAACTATCTAATCATAATATGATATAGATACAAACCATATAACTCCTATCATGCCATTCTTCTCAACATAACCCCATCATAAATTTTAAAGCAATAATATTGAGATAATCATTACCTCAAATTATGAAGAGAAGCAAATCCAAAAGGCAAACGTCACCGGATCACAAATCTGAGACTATTATTGCGAAGAGTACGACGAGTTCTTCGACTTCCATTTACAAAACTTTTGTAAAATCTTACTCTAAAAACTCCCTCTCTAAGTTCAAAGCTTGAGCAACTATGGAGGAATAGAGAAAGAGAGAGACGAACAGAGAGGGGAGGGGAAATCCTGTGCCAGAGCAAGCAAAAATAAAACGAAATGGGACCAAAAAAAAAAGATGGGACAAGGAAAAAGGGGGCAGCCCCACGTGGGTTGTTTTTCCAAGGATTGATTTCTAAAATAATACAATACAATTTTTGTAATAATATATCAAAATTTTGTAAAATAAATTATAAAATGATATAATTTTATCTCACCACAAAAATTTAATATTTTTGTACATTACAAAATATAATATTTCGTTTACTACAAAAATATATCCCTTTTTATTCACTATAAAAATATAATTTTTTTCACTGTATGGTACATACCATAAATTGACTTTTCAAACATTTATTATAATCCTATATAATAAATAATAGCAACTTTCAAGGTGGACCCTACCATTTAAATAATTAAAAAGGACCAAACAATTAAACATGAATTATACACAAACATCAAATTAAATTGATTCTAATAAGTCATGAGTCTTAAATTAAATTCACACCCATAAACCAAACATGACCCAATTATATACCAAAATAGACCCAACAAACTTTATCTCAAATCATGTCCAACTATCCAAAACTCATTATCAAATTATGCTATAAACTAAACTGAACATCAATCAATCCGCGAATTTTCATAAAATAAATAGTCATCGTTTAATTCTGAAATTTTTTTGGGGGTGAATTACACTAAGAGTCCTTTTAGTTTGGAGCTCATGTCACTTTGATCTCTAACTTTTCAATTGTGACACAATTGACCTTAAATTTTGAATCTTCTTTCAAATATGAATAATTGAAGATACTATTGCTTAATTTTAAGAGCAAAATCGTCAATTTGATAAAATTTAAACTAATTTGACAAAAATAAATGTCAAAAAAATATTTTTAAATTTTTAAAAATTATTTCTATCCACCAAAGGTAAAATTATGTAAAATTGATAAATCTTTTAGATATTTATTTATTTATTTATTTTTATCAAATTAATTTTTATTATGTGTTTGGATGATAATAATATAATGGGTGGTTGTCAGGAGTTTAATGTATAATTGGTATATTTAATATATGAAATGTTTTTAGTTTTGGATTTTTTTGATTTAATGGATTGGCTTAATAATGATATCAAAGTTGCCACCATATTTGACTTTTGAAAAAATAGAAACTAATTTAATGAAAATAAAAATAACCACCCATTATATGATCATCATCCAAACACATAATAAAAATTTATTTGGTAAAAATAAATAAATAAATAAATAATTTATCAATTTTATATAATTTTATCTTTAGTGGGTAGAAATAATTTTTAAAAATTCAAAATGTTTTCCTGACATTTATTTTTAAATTAATTTATAATTGATCATTTTGCCCTTGAAATTAAGCAATGGTATTTTAAATTGTCCTTATTTGAAAGAAGATTCAAAATTCAAGATTAAATGTGTCACAATTGAAAAGTCGGGGACCAAAGTGATATAACCCCCAAACTATAGGGACCGTTAGTGTAATTCGCCCATTTTTTTATCCAACATGCTAGACTCATATGGAAACAACATATAAATTTTTTAATATTTTTCTGAGATAGGGAACTAAATATATATATATATATAATTTTCTAAAATAGGGAACTAAAATATATATATATACAAAATATAAAATCGGATCGTTTTCGCACAGAAGTTTACACAGAAGCCCATTCCAAATATTGTTCAATTAATTTATGCACTAACTCTCTTCTTCTTCTTTTTTTGTTAAAAAAAATCTGAGTCATTACAACCTACCCTCCTTAAAGAAATTTCGTCATTAAAATTAAACTTAAGTAATGTATTGCATTTTACAGTCATTCACAAACTCACTCAGGTACTTACCAAAGCATCAACAAAATTTTTGACTACCACATAAGCCTCAACAAGTCACACCGGGAACAAACCAAATCATCACATTCGTACAACAATTGGTTGTTAAAAAAAAAAAAAAACTTTTACTATGATAAACCATTAAATGATTCTTCTATCCACATCGATAACCCAAAGTAACAAAAGAGGATCTAATCCCTTAAGTATAACATAAATTTTTAGCAAAACGACCCCTTAGAACACCGGGACACCATACCTTATTGGTGATAACGCACCTTCAACGAACTATTTCTTTCGCCTAATGCATAATGTATCCTAAGGCCAAAACAATTATTACGACTTTGAGACCTTAACAAAACAAAACAACACCTCTTCAAAAGCACTAATCACCAACTCAAACAGCAACTGTCAACTGTCACAAGACAAACAATACTTTACCAACATTAGGGTGATGCCACACCCCATAACCCAAATGAAATAAAATCAATTTTGACAACGACCTAGGATTTCCATCAACAAGGACTACAAATCAACATTAACGGTTCCACTCCGATGTGGAGTTTACAAAATCGTCTCAACAATATACCTTAAGTTTAAGTAAGACTCAACATGATTAGGTAAACACCCAAACTATACATGGTTCTCAAGCCAAAAGCTAATTCAACTCAACTTTTAAGACATTTACTTCGAGTTACAACACAAACTTTACACTAGTATTACAGTGACTCGCAAGGTCCATCCTGAATGAAACTATGATTCGACTAACACAACTCATGAGATATTTAAAACAAAAGTGACATTCCCCTGGCCAACCAACAAGAGATCCTACTTCTCTTCTAAGACATACTACACATTAAGCACAAGAAAACATCCTTCAAGGTTTAGCAAACAAACCTATAAATCATTCCAACTCACCCAATTGCAAGGAAAAGAGAATCTAGTTCTTGAAGCTACCCAATTACACAATGATGATACTAACTACCATTCCAAATTGCAAACGGGCCAAAACAATCTAAGACCTAGATTACACCGTCAAATCATCACACTCGTAGAGTCATTCCAATACCCATTTGGAAACCACTAGACTAACCAACCAGCCACAAGATGTCCCCAAAGAAAACATAACCATGGGTCAAAACACAACCCATTTCCTTAAAATAACTTCCTCAACAACAAGTGTAGGACACTTCCCCTGCCACCCAGGGGCGAAAAGTTAAGAATAACAACAATTACGAATATTACTCGTTTAAATTTCATCTTTAAAACCTTACATAGTTTGCACTTTCAGATTTTACAACAAAATCTCAAAACAAACATTTATAAGGAAATATGTCCCTTACCACCATTAGCAAGTTTCACCATGCTAAGGCCACGCCTCTTGCCAAACACGCAAGGGTATTCAACCCAAGGTCAAACACTGTCCCACACAAGATTGCTCAACGACTCCAACGACTTTACTATTATGAAAAATAATAATTCTAAATAAATAGAAAATCTCACCGAGACATACATCACACTCCAACACTTAACATATGCACATTACACTACATAAAACAGCATATCCACATAACAGATAACGGGCTGCTCCTACGAAGATTGTTAGTTGTTCTAGAAATTCTTTTAGACCTCCTATTAGAAAATATGTTGATCAAGCCTATTTCCAATAAGATTTCTAAGAAAATTTCTAAACCCGATACAACATCCTCGAGACTTAACCCCATGCCTACTTAAACATATAACAACTTAACACATAAGCATGTTATCACATAGAATGCAAATGTCACTCACAATCACGAGGTAAACCCAAATGCGGTCAAAACCACTTCCCACAAGTCAAGGTATCCAAATTTGGTAAGCTCTGATACCATGGTATTAGGTCCCGATTTTCAAAGATTAATTAGGCAAAAAATAATTAACCTAAGCTTGAGGTTTTTGAAAGAAATCTCATTCTCATTCAATTAATTATCAAAAATTCTTTTTCGTTAAACATTTTCTTTACTCTTCACAAGTCAATATAAGAAATACCATTGATAAAAAAAAAATAAAAATAAAAAAACATTAAACCCACTCTCCATTTGAATATAATATATTCTTTTACAGACAAAATTCTCCGAAGGCTTACAATAAATAAAGGGGCGTTGCCCTTTACAAAGTATAGTACTTAACCAAAGAAACAAATAAAATTTATTATGGCTCATCACCACTTTATAACTATGCCAAGGAAAAACTGTTGTTTGATCCTCATGTCTGAAAATATTCCCTGTACACATGTACATGTAGGAGGTGAGCAAATCACTAGCTCACCAAACAATCTTATATTATAACATTAAAAGATATGCCAGTACAAAGATACTCATACATATACATGAAATTATTACATAATCTCTTAAATCTAGTTTATTTAATTAACCCCAACTAATTAACTTATATAAATAAACGTGCTCCAAATATCACCAAAACATCATTTTCAACCTATTCAGTTAACCCACCCCTATTAAATTAAATAGTTGAACAATTCATAATGACATCCAACATAGCATCAAATACATTTCATTTTAACGACTCATACTAGTTAACTTAAATGAACCCACCAATTACAATGACTATTAGCAAGGCCTCTATTCGAGTCTTTTTATTTAATTAACTCATGACCGTTAAATAAATTCACAATTAACAAGCTATTAACAAGTATACTCATCTCTCATTAACTTAAATAGATCCAAAGTTATCAAGCTTAATGACTGCCAATAGGAAAATATGTCCAAATTATTTAATTAACAAACACTGGTTAACTTAAATAATTATACAACTTCAAATACTCACTTTAATCATCTATCTTAACACCATTACCTACTATCACATAACATAATGAGATCCAACTTCGTCAAGTCACAGCCACCACAACATGCTTTACCAGGCGCGAGCCGAAAAGAAGCAAAACCTATCTCAAAGCACCACGCTTTACTGGACCTCATGCCGGAAGGGAGCGGAACCTCAATACACTTTACTGGGCACAAATCGGAAGGGAGCGGAACCTCTATCAATGTGCCATACTTTATCGGGTGCTGACTGGAAGGAAACAGACCCTATTTATAGCACTCACATCAATCCATCACATTATACACAACATATCTATTTCATTTCCAATATAAAAACAACTACATTACATGTAAGGTTTTTGTTCAACCTAAATCCATATCATTTTATCACCAACAATGCAACCCTCTATCGGTTACTAAGAACAAAACCTCTAAACAATAGGTTCATCAATATCAATAACATACAACACAAAAGAGGATTCATGATTTCATCACTTTAATCATTTCTAACTCACATACTTTATCAATGTAATGTAATTACATTCTTTCCAAAACTCATCCCCATTCCAAACATTCAATAGAATTAAATGTCCATTTTTCTTATGCAAGTAAAGTACCGGGATCTTCAAGTTAAATCATAATTCTCAATAAGTATAAGTAAATATTTCCAACACTTAATCGATTATATCAAAATCTTCTTTTGGCTATAATTATAAAATATAACACAAGTGTTCACTTTCGAATTATTAGCATTTACTTCATCAAGTTAATAAAAATAAATAAATTTAATAACTCAATTTATGTTCTAATTCAAACATCCATTTGCTCCAAACAAGCTAAAATCATATTGTTTTCTTTTCTTGTCAAAAATAGCCAAAACAATTCAAATATCTCATATATGAATTTGCGGTGTAAAATTATTATAATAACACAACTCAACTAGTAAAACTAGTGACCAAATACCAAATCACATCAACCTAACTAATAATCTTAGTTTAGCTTTGTCTCACACCAAACAACTTAATCTCACTTATTTTCTCCAAATCTCATACTTGGTCAACTTACCATGTTTAATCCCGTAATATTAGAAGTTAGGAAATAAACTCAACACACTTTCAATTATGAAGGATATAAAATATTAATCAAACTAATTTAATCCACTAAATTAATAAGTTCATTATATCCACATTTTTCTAAAAAAAAAATACCAAACATAACTTAACATGTCTCATCTTTCAAATATAACTATATTTCATGCCAAGCTACTCAAATAGCTAAAAAAAATTTTCCAAATTCTCTAGAAATAACAATTTTCACATATTTTCTAAAGTTAACTACTCAACATGATATTTACATAAAAAATTATGAGATATGTCCAACAGCACACTTTTTAAGGTTAAAAGTTCAAAAGTTCAAAAGTCCAAATTTCATATTTTTATTTTTACAAAAATGAACAAAACCTAATTATCAATGTATCATCATTCATAAAATATCATGAATATTAGTGTTTGGTAACACTTACGTTTTCAGTTTTCAATTTATATTTACAAAAATTTTAAAAACTATCATAAAAACTTGTTTGGTAAATATTTTGGTTTATAAACCAGTGGTTTCAGTTTATAAATTTGGCCAAAATTTGTAAACTCAAAAAATGAGTTTACATTTTTAGTTTTCATTTTTTTTTTTTTTACCACCCACCACTCGCGACCACCTGCCACCATTTTCCACCACCGTCTTCTGCCGCCACTACTCGCCACTACCCGTCACCACCATCTTCCGCCACTACCACTCGTCACCACTTTCCACCATCTTTTTCCGCTGCCAACACCTGTCACCTGCCACCTACCACCACTTTCCACCATCTTTCGCCGCCACCACCACTTGCTACCTGCCACCACTTTCCACCACCGTCTTCTGCCACCACCACCCGCCACCACCATCTTCCGCCACTACCACCCGCCACCACTTTCCACCACCATCTTTTGCCGCTACCACCTGCCACCTGCCACCACTTTCCACCACCGTCTTTCGCCGTCGCCACCACCCGCCACCTGCCACCACTTTCCACCACCGTCTTCCGCTGCCACCACTCGCCACCACCCGCCACCACCATCTTCTGCCACTACCACCCGCCACCACTTTCCACCACATTCTTCCGCTGTCACCACCTGCCACCTGCCATCACTTTCCACCACCATCTTTCACCGCCGCCACCACCACCCGCCACCACTTTCCACCACCATCTTCTGCCGCCACCACCCGTCACCTGCCACCACTGTCCACCACCGTCTTCCGCCAGCACCACCCACCACCTGCCACCTGCCACCACTTGCCACCATCTACCACCACTTTCCACTACCGTCTTCCGCTGCTACCACCATCTTCCGCTGCCACCATTGTCTTCTGCAACTACCACCTGTCACCACTTTCCACCACCGTCTTCCGCCACTACCCTCCATTACTGTCTTCTGCCGCCACCACCCGCTACCTGCCGCTATTACCCATCACCCGCTACCTGCCATCATTGTCTTCCGTCACCACCACTCGACACCACCCACCACTACTGTCTTCCGTCGCCACCCACCCGCTGCCACCGTCTTCCGCTGCCACCATCCGCCACCACTCGTCACCACCCACCACCCGCCACGCCACCACTCGCCATTTCTCAATCTTTTAGTTTATATTTTTTAAAATTTTCAAACATTTTGTCCAAACCAAACGCGTTTGTACTTTATGTTTTTCTAAAAATAAACAAAAATCAATTTATAAAATTTTTGTAAATATAAACTGAAAACGTAAGTGTTACCAAACAGAAACAGATTTTGAGAACTCAGAACTCAACCAAGCAGAGTATATGTACTTCTTTCTCATCCTCTCTTTCTTCGTACCAAAATAAAAAATAAAAAAGGCCACGGAAGGTGGTGATGGCAACATGGGTTAGGAATTGCGTAACACCTAATTATGATCAGTGAGAAACCAAAACAAAGAAGAACAAATAAATTGGAACTTTTAATTATATGTACATACAGGAACACTAGATTTACATGGTTAGTCCCAAAATTAGGCCTATGTCCATAGTTGTGATTTCATTATGATAAAAAAGAGTCACAAATGAGATACAAAAGGCCTGTTTGGTACAACTTATTATAAACTAAAAGTTTATAATAAAAAAATAGAAACCTAAAAAAACAAATAGGTCCAAAGAAAAAAAAAACAAGCGGCACAGCTATGCTGCACCAAAAACTATATCAAATAATCTAGCACAAACTCTAAAAAAAAAAATAAAAAAACAAAACAAAACAAAACAAAACAAAAAAGAAGAAGAAGGTTATAAGTGGCTCAGTTAAGCTGCACCAAATAGGTCCAAAGACAATAGGTTCTCTCAACTACATATGCATAAGATTAGATCACAAGTCACAAGTGTAAAAATACCAAAATATCCTTATTACAAAATACGTCGAGTAGCTAGTGTCCAATATAATCTTATTTTAACTAGCCTCATATTTTGACTCGAATTCAACCATCACGCCAAATAAGATGAATTTATAATCGGCAGGATAGAATTGGTTTCTTCTTTCTAATCTCATCGGCCTAGCAACCTGGAAGAGATGATTGATTAAAAATAAAAATAACAGAAAAAGTAGAAGAAATACTAGTGCTCCTCAAATTCCATTGTTGAAATTCATAAAAGAATGAGGTTGAATTAACCATTCAATGGCCTTTGACATTCACTATCACCAATTCAAAGTTTGCTGATCTCTATTTAAAATATTTGTTTGGTTGTTGGTTGGGAATCTACGAATTTATATCTTCATGATGAATTACGGACTGTTGCCGGTATTATTTACAACAAACCCAATCCCATTATAATTTATAAATAATCATCAAATATAGAGATATTATTTAAATTTTCTAAAACCTAGGAGGTTGTGCCCCATCCGTTCTTACACAGTTTTGCCCCTGGTTGTAAGGGTGAATCTAAGGGTGACAAATAGGATGGGTTTGGTGGTGGGGTTGGCAGACCGGTGTGTCAAGTGGGGGTGGTGATGGTGGTGGTGAGTCCGTTCCTAGCCCTTACTCAAAGTTTTACTCAAAATTTTTTTTTTTTGAATAAAAATTTTATTTGATATAGACCACTCTAATGGGCAAACTAATTTAAGCAAAACTTGAATAAAAGTTTCACTAATGACAAAATGATAAATTTAAGAGTTAGAATTAATTTTGAAAATTTTGAGTGAACATTTGAGTCTCCCTCAATTTTGGTAAAAATTTGAGTTTGACTTAATTTGATACAAGTTTGGGTAAAGAAGTGGAGTGTGTTTTGAGTGAATTTTAACTAAATTTAAATTTGGTATAGGTTTGAGTCAAGGATTAGAGATGTCCTTACTTTTAGAGAGAAGGTTTAGATGAAAGAGACGGTTTAGATGAAGGAGAAAGAGGGTGTAAAATATCTAAAATGAAAAATGTTTGAGGGCCCTAATTTCTGTGGCTCAAATGGCTCGAAATTGTCAAAACGACGTCGTTTTGGCAATTTTGATGTTGTTTTGTACTCAAAACGACGTCGTTTTGACAAATTCGAGCCATTTGAGCCACAAAAATTAGGGCCCTCTACCATTGTTGATCTAAAATTCCCTTTAGAATGGATCAGGCGAGTTGCACGTGATCATTTTATGTCCAAAATTGTAAAATTTATTACTAATTAGATTAAATTGATAAGAAAATTTAATTTAAATGGAAAATGTACGTAGATCAAATTGACGAATGTTGTTATTTGCACCCACTTAATTTTTGCAAACCCTCGACCTTTCATTTTTTTTTTATTATAATTTTTTCTTATCATAAAATACCAATTTTATCACTGCGATGTCCCACGTCTTTAATTGAGGCCGAATTGTATATCATTGAGGCTGATAACTATGATTTCTTAACCTTATTCTCCATTCAATTTGTACATTTTATTCCTGTTTAATGTCAATCAGGTTGGATACGTTTAAAGCACGAAATTAGCAAAAACATAGAAATTGAGCTAGAGAAGCATTTCCTGCATCTGCGGAGGGCCATTTATGCACGTGCGGCACACTTCATTGAAGACTAAAGCCTACTGAAAAAATTGCATGTGTGGGACCCTCATCGCACCTGCGGTGGCATTTTCCACATATACGGTCGTACCTCGAATTGCAAGCTCGACGTTCTAAACCTAGTTTTGAAAAGCTGGGAAGTATAAAATGAAGAAGAAAATGCTGAGATAGGGTTCTAAAATTTTTCAAAAGATAGGAGAGGCTAGGATTTGAAGATAAGGGTTTTGCAAGCTTAAAAATATCTCTCATGATGGCTTCCTCTTCCTCTACCTCTTTCCACTCCTCTATGAGTGGCTAGTTCTCTTGCATTTAGGGTTTTGATGAAATCCTAATCAAGGAAATAGGGTTTTCTTTTTGATTTTTGATTGTGTAATGGTTTGAACAAGTTGTATGGTGTCTGTACGAGCACGAAATATTGTCCTCGTATAATCCTGTTAATCAAGATTGCGCTCCTCCGTACGACGTCGCTTTACTCCCTGAAAACACAGACGTGAGCTAACCGGCGGATGTGTGCTGGATACCTCTCCGATGCCTAAGTCAGAAAAATAGACAAATAGATAAAAAGCTCTGTGTATTCGAGAATCAAAGTTATGTTACCTCTCCATAGGTGATGCTATGAGCTTTTATAGGTTCCGCGTGGCACAATCCAAGTAGGACTCTTACTCCTCTATGTAGAGTCCTCCTAGGAATCACATTCCTGAAAGATAATACTTATCCTTCAACACCCCCCTCACTGCTTAAACCAAGTGAGATGGTTCTACCATGGTTGGATGTCAATACGACCGAGATAACACGGTCATGCTAAAGCCGCAGACTAGACCGAGCTCCCACTAGCTCGGTTCTTCCTTTCACTGCGCGTACCTCGATTTGACATATTCCAACTGGGTTGTCTGAGACCATGCTAACCACGCTGAGCTAGGACCGAACTAACGGTTACCGCGCCAACCGTGGTGTCCGAACGAACCACCAAGCTCTTTCGGACCGAGCTAATTGTAGAGCTCCGTTGGACCGAGCTAACACTAGGTCCTTTCCTCACTTGAACCGGGCTAATACTTGGACCGTGGCCCACTTCACTAAGCCCCTTTACACTACGGTCCATAGAACGGCCCATTACCCAGCTCGGCCCAATTTATATATAAATTACCCTCTCAATTGCCCCTTAATTCCATCTGTGCAGCATGATAGGGATTACTTTTTACCAGCCGAGCTAACAACTTTGGCTTTATAACCGAGCTAAATTGTAGCCTTCAACCGAGCTAAATTGTAGCCTTTAACCCAACCAAATTCATACCGGGCTAAATTTACCTCGATCTTCTAATCTGTCCGGTCAAAACGTCTTTTCAGCCGCTGTAACTGAATCGCTTCCCATTCCAACGGACACGTGGCATACTCTCATTGGCCCAATGCAGCTGTAACGCCGTTCTTCGTACTTTGCAATATTTGAACAGTCTCGCCCTTTTTCTGCTCTATTTCGAAGAACCTCCATTTTGAATCAAAGCCATTCCTATTCACTTTCTCTCTCACGCTTTTTGAGTTTCCATTCCTCCTCAACACAGTGCTTGCAAAACTTGTGTTCTTGTTGCTATCGCTTCCATCTTTAGTTCCTCCATTTTGAACTGGTAAGTTGCTCAAATCTGTTACCTTTTCGTTGATTTCGTTTTTGTTTTGTACAACATAGCATGCGTATTTGTACGTTTTTCAAAGCATACACCATTTTTGCTTCCTTATTCTGGGTAAAACTCACGAAATAGACCCATTGCATTTATGAACAATCTGTAGAACGATGTATTTGATCAAAAATCACACTCCAATCGAACTAAGAAGTTGTTCGTATTAGATGCGTACCTAACCAGACTATACAACCGAGCTAACACTTCATGACATTCTTGTAATTTCAACAAGCCTTAGTACTGCCTACTTAACTTAGTCGAGCTAGGGAACCGAACTAGGTTTGCGCAGTACAGCTAGAAAGCCTCAACCACCAACCGAGCTAAAACTTGGGGCTAAACCAGCTCTTAGTCAAAATCGGACTAAGAATGCTGCCCCAAATGCTCAACCGGGCTAAAAAGTCCCTCGCTCAAACCGGGCTAAGAATGATAGCATCCCACGTGGCCGTGCTAAGATTTCATTTATCTTGCCTTTGTTTCTTTTAGCACGGTCCATCGATCTGTGCTTAACACCTTTCTCTTTTCACTTTGCAGACTTAGGTTGCCAGGCACTCCTTTGAACGCTCGACCGAGCTACTCAGCGTCATTTCACGACCGAGCTAGTACATAGCTAATTTATACATAAATTAAAACTTGATGGGTAAATATAGGTTTTTAGTAAA
The DNA here is from genome assembly GCA_025200525.1 of Camellia lanceoleosa. NCBI lineage: Eukaryota > Viridiplantae > Streptophyta > Magnoliopsida > Ericales > Theaceae > Camellia > Camellia lanceoleosa. The sequence continues at coordinate 28,868,414 of CM045769.1, read as the reverse complement.
CTCACCAGGTGCAATGGTTGAGTTCCGAAGGGACAACAACATCCCTGATGATGTTCACCTAAGCTTAGCCGAACTAGAGACTACTCCCTGGGGAAAACCGGGCTTCATCCCTTTCACCCTTGTATCCATAGTAGAAACCGACCTACGATTCCCTGTACAACGACTCCTCTGTGAATTCCTTAAGCAAACCAATCTATGCCCAACCTAGCTTTCCACAAATTCCTACTGCAAAATAAATGGCGTCGCCGAGCTAAACCGCCGGCTTGGTATTAACCTCGGTCTAGCCGAAATATTCCATCAATACTCCCTAGGCTCAAACAAAGATGGATGGGTCTATTATTTAAGAATAAGGAGCCGCCGTGAAAAAATAATAAAGAATACCCGGATAAGGATGTAAATGATGATGACTTCTTCTGGGTTTCGGGCAATTTTGAAGATCAAGAAGCCCAAATACCTAGAGACTGGATCAATTGGAACAAAGGAGTAGCCGGTATAATTACCTCGGCTAATTTTTATGCTTTCCTTTACCTCGGTTTCCTTTTCTTTGAACCGCACTAACTGTTGACCTCTTTATGCAGATCTGGACTTTCTCAAGTCCCAGTACAGTTACCCAAACTTAGCTGCACTTCGCACTGCACTATGACATCCAGATCAGAGTTGGGCCGAGCTATTGAATTTTGAGCCGACCTACCGATATAGCAGCCCACGTAAAACCAGGGTGACTGACTTCTTGTTAGAAGCCTCTCCTGAACCGGACCCAACCTTGCCTCAAATTAATCTGATCCCTTTAACTGCTGAACAAGAGATGGCCAAGAAAAGAGCGGTAAGGGCTCTCCTGACCGAAACAACTCAGCCTGAGGTGCCACCAGCCGGTCAAACTCAGGAGACCGTGGTGGCCTTTCCATCTCGCCAACCCTCATCATCTCGCCCAAATAAGCATGCCCGGATTACCCCAACCGAGCAACGCCTCGTCAATGAACATAAAACCGTGGTCCCTCAAACCACTCCACCAAGCTCTCCACCGAGCCCACAATCGGAGCGTTCGGACCGGGCTAACTCTTCCAAGTGGGCTCCAATGATCACTTTCCAGAACCGAGCCATCAAGGACACTGATTCAGTAGTCGCTGAAAAAGACCACTTAATGGCATTCAATCTTGCCAAAGGCGTATGCCTTCCAGTCGACATGTCACACCACGACCACCTAACCGTGCTGAAAGTAATCCATTCTTCCACAAAGTCCATGGTGCTGGTAAGTTGCCCCTTTGCTCATCTTTCTAATCTTTACAACTTTCTGCTCGGTTTCACTTTAAAAGTTTCTTACCATCCTCTTGCAGGCCATACAGAAAAACCACATCGCTCACAAGCGAGTGTTAGAACTGCAAAAAGCCACAAGGCAGGCCATGGCGGAGGCTGATGCCAAAACAAACGAGCTACAGGAGTCAAGGAAGCAAATAGCCGAGCTATAGACCGAGGTGGCTCGTCTGACTGGGCTTGTCAGCTCAGTTGAGGAAGAGAAGAAAAAGGCCACAGCCGTGGTAAAAGACAAGTATCTACGCGAGCTTGCAAAGCTTGAAGGGAAAAAGAATGTCGAGATAAAGGAGTGGGAGAAAAAGGCCGAGGACGCGGAGAACCGCGGTTTCAAAGAAGATGAGGCCTTGTACATTAAGCAGTGTGAGGCGGCAAAAGACTTATTCTTTAAATGCGGATGGAGGGCGGCCGTGGCACAGATCGGTCATGGGTCAGAGATCGAGGTCTTTAACCCTCCTCCGTATTTTATCCCGGGTTCGATGACGGAGTACGCTACTGCCATTCAGCAACAATTTCTTCAGGCTAAGGATGATGAAGAAGAGACCGAGCCAAACAATACCCCGGTTGTTAATGAACTTGCTGTTCAATCAGCTCAGTTGGAGCCACCGGTTGAAGATCTGACAACCGAATTACCAGATGAGACCGGGCTCCTAGTTGAACTTGACGCAGAAATAGATGACCTTTTTGCTTGATTTCTGTATTTTCTTCTTTCTGCTTTTGGACAATTGTAACCGGGCTGAAGTAACATCCTTGTGTGCTTTTGAACTTTGAATTAATGGCTCTTTTGTTTCAACTCTTATTTCGGTTGACCTTTATACTGGTATTTTACTTCCCAACTGTAGTCTTGGATAAGGTAAAACATTCTCTTGCCGAGATACTTTATCCCGATCTTAACATTGCATTTTAACTGGCCATACCTGCCAACCTCTTTAGCCTTGACCCTTATCTCAGCTAAAGAACAATAAGTGTTGGTTTTTCGAGCGAACCACTCTTCAGCCTTGATCTTTATCTCGGTTGAAGAGTACTATGTGTTGGTTTTTCCAGCCAACCACTCTGCAGCCTTGATCTTTATCTCGGTTGAAGAGTACTAAGTGTTGGTTTTTCCAGCCAACCACTCTGCAGCCTTGATCTTTATCTCGGTTGAAGAGTACTAAGTGTTGGAAGATCTCGGTTGAAGAGTACTAAGTGTTGGTTTTTCCAGCCAACCACTCTGCAGCCTTGATCTTTATCTCAGTTGTAGAGTACTAAGTGTTGGTTTTTCTAGCCAACCCCTAGATTGGTTTATCCTGCCAAACTAGAGTAAAGTGTTTGGTTATTCCGACCAAAACGTCCTACAGCCTGGATCCTTATCCTGGGCTTAAGAGGGGTGTTGGTTTTTCCAGCCAACCTCTAAGTTGGTTTTTCCTGCCAACCTAGAGTAAAGTGTTTGGTTTTTCTAGTTAAAACGTCCTGCAGCCTGGATCCTTATCCTGGGCTTAGGAGGGGTGTTGGTTTTTCCAGCCAACCTCTAAGTTGGTTTTTCCTGCCAACCTAGAGTAAGTGTTTGGTTTTTCCAGCCAAACGTCCTGCAGCCTGGATTCTTATCCTGGGCTTAGGAGGAGTGTTAGTTTTTCCAGCCAACCTCTAAGTTGGTTTTTCCTTCCAACCTAGAGTAAGTGTTTGGTTTTTCCAGCCAAAACGTCCTGCAGCCTGGATCTTCATCCTGGGCTCAGGAGGGGTGTTGGTTTTTCTAACCAACCTCTAAGTTGGTTTTTCCTACCAACCTAGAGTAAGTGTTTGGTTTTTCTAGTCAAACGTCCTGCAGCCTAGATCCTTATCCTGGGCTTAGGAGGGGTACACAGTTGGTTATTCCGGCCAACTATGCTTTCAATTTTCCTAACTCACTAAAATAATCTTTTACAAAAGAAACAGCTATACTGAAAAGAAACTGCTTGTTTTATTGAGAAAGGAAAAAATTACAAATATTTGAAAGAAAAGCTAAAAATAAAATAACTTGAGATTGGCAATGTTCCATGGCCTTGGAAGGGCTTTGTTGTCTTCATCTTCCAAGTGGTATGCCCATTTTCCTGCTAATCCAACCACTTTGTATGGTCCTTCCCAATTGGGCCCTAACTTGCCATCTCCAGGTACCAAAGTGTTTCCCATCACTTTGCGCAATACCCAATCACTGATTTTGAATTGTCTCGAATGTACTGTTTTGTTATACTTTCTGGATAATTCTTGTTGGTAGGAGGCAATGTGAACTAGTGCTCTTTCTCTTCTTTCTTCCGCAAGGTCGAGCTCCAATGCTATGGCTTCGTCATTCAAGTTTGGATCAAAATTTTCGCTTCTAATTGTGGGGAGGCCAACTTCCAATGGGATTATTGCCTCCATGCCATAGGCTAAGGAGAATGGTGTTTCTCCAGTTGATCGCCGAGGTGTGATACGGTAAGCCCATAAAACATGAGGGAGCTCTTCTGCCCACTTGCCTTTTGCTTTCTCTAACCTTTTCTTCAGTCCATTCAAGACAACCTTGTTTGATGCTTCTGCTTGGCCATTTGCTTGAGGATATGCCGATGTAGAATTGTAGAACTTTATCTTGTACTCTTCACAAAAGCCTCTAAAGATTCTATCATCGAACTGAGTGCCGTTGTTGGATATTAGAGCTTTTGGTATGCCAAATCGAGTGATGATAATCTGTCAGACGAACTTCTTCACATCTTTCTCCTTTATTGATGCTAGTGCTTCTGCATCTACCCACTTTGTGAAGTAGTCTGTTGCCGCGAGAAAGAACTTTCTGTTGCCGGGTCCCGTTGGAAGTGGTCCTACTATGTCTAAGCCCCACATTGCGAAAGGCCATGGACTGGTTAAAGGTAAAAGTTCTCTAGCCGGCTGATGTATTTGGTGTGCGAACTTCTGGCATTTCTCGCACTTCTTGACATATTTCTCTGAATCTACTTGCATGTATGGCCACTAATATCCTTGTGAAATTGCTCTGTAGGCTAAAGATCTTCCTCCTTGATGGCTTCCGCATACGCCTCCGTGTATCTCGAACAAGAATGCTTCAACTTTGCTGGGATGAACACACTTTAGGTAGGGTCCTGTGAAGGATTTCTTGTACAAGGCCATTGATGGAGAAAGCCAAAATCGTTGCGACTTTGCTCTAATCTTCTTGGCTTCTTTCTTTTCTTCAGGTAAGATGCCGTCTTTTAAGAATAGTATGATGGGATCCATCCATGAAGGGCCTAGTTCGACACAACATACCTCTTTTACTTCGGGCACTTCAATGCTTGGTCTTGGTAGGTAGTCGATCAGCAGCGGATGAAGGATAGATGTATCTGCCATTGAAGCGAAGCCTACTAGTTCGTCCGCTCTACTGTTTTCTTCCCTGCCGATCTGCTCTATCCGTGCTACTTCAAATTTCTTGATCTCTGTTCTGATTAACTCTTGGTATTTAGCCATTCTGTCGTCCTTTGCCTCGTAGTCGCCTGAAATTTGGTTTACCACCAGTTGTGAGTCACTGTAAACCATCAGCTCGATTGCCTTCATGTAGAATGCTGATTTCAGTCCTGCTAAAAGGGCTTCATACTCCGCCTCGTTGTTTGATGCTGGGAAGCCAAGGTTGACTGCTTGCTCCACTACCAGGCCATCCAGTGAGATGAGGACTATGCCTAGTCCTGCACTGTGCCTGTTGGACGCTCCATCCATGAAGAGCTTCCACATCTCGCCAACGAATAATTTCCAGCAAGTGGAGGGGTCAGATGATGCCTTGTGGTCAAAAGTGTTGTTGGTGTTTTCTTCAATGTCCATGCTTGCTGTTTGTCCCTTGCTATCTAATTGTACCAAGTCTTTATTTGCTGGTGAGTCTTGACTTGGTGTAGTATGGTTTGCTTCTTCCTCCCTTACTTTACTCTGGTCTGCCTTAAGATCTGACTGGGTATCCTGCACCAGGGGTTGCGCTATTCCGGCGTCAACTTCTAACCCTAGTTCGGTTGTATCAGTCAAGTCGACTGAGCAGATATGATGACTTCCTGGGGTGAATTCTGCAACAAAGTCTGCCAAGGCTTGGGCTTTTACCGCGGTTCTGGGTTGAAACTTGATGTCGAACTGTCCCAACTCTACTGTCCACTTTAGGATCCGCCCAGAAAAGTTTGCCCTCTCAAACAAAGCTTTTAATGGAAAGGCTGTGAGGACGACTATGATGTGGGCGTGAAAGTAATGCGACAACTTTCTTGAGGCCATCATCAAGGCTAGGGCCAGTTTTTCCAGTGGTAAATACCTTGTTTCTGCGCCTAGTAATGTCTTGCTGACATAAAAGATGGGCAGATGTTAGATTCCTTCTGCTCAGACCAACACTGCACTAATTACGTGTTGTGGAACTGCCAGGTACAGAAAGAGTTCTTCTCCAGGTATTGGGGTCACAAGTAGTGGTGGAGAAGACATATATTCTTTCAAGCTTTCTAGAGCGCGGTCGCATTCTTCGTCCCACTCGAACTTAGCTTTTAATGCTTGAAAAAATGGTTGACATCTTTCCGACGACCGACTTATGAATCGGTTGAGTGCAGCTACCATGCCGGTGAGATGCTGCACTTCTTTCACTGAATTGGGCCTCTCCAGATCCTGAATTGCTTTGATCTGAGAGGGGTCTGTCTCAATACCTCGGTTGGTCACCAAGAAGCCCAGAAATTTGCCAGATCTTACACCGAACGCGCATTTGGACGCATTTAGGCGCAGCTTGTGCTTCTTCAGAATCTGAAACATCTCACCTAGGTCCTTGAGATAGTCATTCTTATCCTTGCTCTTGACCACCATGTCGTCGATGTAAGCCTCCATTGTTCTGCCTAACAATGGTTCAAACATCTTGGTGACTATTCGCTGGAATGTTGCCCCTGCATTCTTTAGGCCAAAGGGCATGACCATGTAGCAGTACAGTCCTCTTGGCGTTGTAAAAGATGTGACCTCCTGGTCTGGTTCATACATAGCGATCTGATGGTAGCCTCTGTACGCATCAAGAAAGCTAAGTCGGTTGTGCCCTGCCGTTAGGTCTACCAGTTGGTGTATCCGAGGTAGAGGGAAGCTGTCCTTTGGGCATGCCTTGTTGACTGTTTTGTAATCTACGCAGACAAGCCATTTTCCATTCTTTTTTGGCACCACCATTGTATTGGAGATCCATCTGGGGTAGTGTACCTCTCTGATAGCCCCTGTTTCTAGTAGGTTTTCTACTTCTTCCGCCACTATCTCAGCGTGGTGGAGTGTCGATCTGCGAGTGCGCTGAATGATTGGTCTGGCGGTTGGGTGGACGTTCAATTGGTAACAGATGAAGCTTGGGTCAATGCCAGGCATATCATACGGCGTCCAGGAAAACACTTCGATGTTAGAGGTCAAGAATTCCATGACCTCTATTCTCTCAGTGCTGGACATAGATGAGTCAAGCAAAACGAACTTATCCGGGTTCTTTTCATCTATTCTTACCTGTACCAAGTCTTCCACTGCCTTTTGTTCAGCGGCTTTGCCAACATCTGCGAACAATTCATTACTCTCTGGTTCTTTCACCATCTGAACAAACCCCTTGGCAGCTCGGCTGCCATTTACTGTGACGAAGCATTGCTTGGACATAATTTGGTCTCCAAAGACCTCTTCAATTACTCCGGCTTCGTTGGGGAACCGCATTACTTGATGGTAGGATGATGCTACTGATCTCACGGCATGCAGCCATGTTCTTCCCAAGATTATGTTGTAAGTGGAAGGGACTTTCAATACCCAGAATTCCACTTGTTTCGTCACGCTCCCTGCTCTGACTGGGAGGACTATCTTGCCAACTGGCCATTCTGGCATTGAGTTGAATCCGATCAGGAGAGATACCGCAGGTGCCAAGTCTTAGTCTTCTAGTTTCAATTGTTTGAATGTTTCGTAGTACATTATCTCACATGAGCTCCCTTGGTCAACCAAAATCCACTTGATGTCAAAATCCTTGACTCGAAGAGTGACGACCAGTGCATCATTGTGAGGGCAGTATCTCCTTGCCAAGTCTCTATCTGAAAAAGATATGACGTTCGTGGTTTCTGTTCTCCCCTTTTTGATGGTAGGTTGGGCGCTTAGTACCTCCCCTAAGTGCTCAGCCTTCTTGATCATGCCCCTAAGCTCGCATACGCGCTCAGGTTCGAATACCCCATGGATTACGTTGATCACGCCTTGAGGTAGGGCGTCGATTGGCATTCTGTTTGGGTTGTTGTACTCCTGGGGGGCTGGCTGCGTCCCTCCTTCTATGTACTTGTCCAGATGACCGGCTGCCACCAACTCCTCCAGATGCTGCCTAAATGGTGTGCAATTTTCAATGCGGTGCCCCTTTTCCTTATGGAAGGTGCACCGGGATCTTTCGTCGTAGTCCTTTTGCACTTCTTCCAGCTTAGTTGGCCATCTGACAAAAGGTTCATCGCGTATCTCGCTTAGAATCCGATAGATCGATTTTTTGAATACCGTGGTAATGGCAGTACGGACTCTCAGCCAACTTTTATCTCAGTCCTCTTCGTTGTCCCGCTTGCCTCGTCCGTTTCTGCTTGGACATTCTACCGTATTGACTTTTGCCGAAGTCTTTTATCTGGTATTGCGGTTGTACCAGACTTCGTTTTAGCACGGGCACCATCCTCCTCCACTCGAATGTGCTGGTGTACCCTCTCCATTAAGGCCTCCATTGTGAGGGGTGGCATCATGGTGATTGAGTCCCTCAACCTGTTCCCGACTGGGAGACCTCTTTTGTACTGTGCAATGGCAAGATTAGTAGGGCAATCCCTAATCTGGTTAAAGGTCTCCCAGTAGTGACTATTGTAGGATCTTAATGTCTCCTTGTTGCCCATGTCAATAGAAAGAAGCTGGTCGATTTCCACTGGCGTTTTGGTGTTCGTCCTGAACCTTGTCACAAACGCCTCTGCTAATTGTGCCCAGGAGGCGATGCTACCTTCTGGTGGCCTTTTGAACCAGGTTAATCCTAGGTCGCCAAGGCTGGATGGGAATAAGATGCACATCAAAGCCTCGTTTCGTCAGTATACAGCCATAACCTGGCGAAAGTGGCGAAAGTGCGAGTAGGGGTCCGCCTTCCCCTCATACGTGGTGAATTTGGGCTGCAAGAAGCCGGAAGGTAAGGGCACGTCCTCAATTGTCGGAACGAACGGCAAGGTCTGCAGCCTCGCTAATGTTTTGTCCGTAGGTTCGTAAGCAGGGCATGGTATTGGCATTCCTACCTCGACGCTTCCATGCGTCCGAGGAGCCAACCGCTGAAGGGCAAAAACTCTGTGTGGGTCGCGCGCCCAGGCATCCTCCTTCCATCGTGCCCTTTCTTCTAGCACAGTTCGTAAGTCGGACGATCTAAGTAACTCCATCTGCCTGGATGATGTCTGGTGTGTGCGCGAGGGCCGATAGGTGCTTCCCTCTGTGTATGACCTCTCAGATCTCGTCCTCTCAGACCTGGAGTGACGAGTTCTAGAAGTCCTGGATTGAGTGTCGCCTATTTTAAGGCTCCTATTCTGTGCTTGCGATGGCATGGTATGCCTACTACGATCTTTTGAGTGGCGAGGGGGCGTGTTGCCTTTACGCCCCTCTCCTATTGCCACACATTTTCCCTTGATCTGGCGCTTCATGGCCTCCATATCCGTCGTTATCTTCCTTATTAGTTCATCCTGCTCTTTCACGCGATCCTCAAGAGCTTGAGGGTCGATTCTTCGCCTCTACCTTTCAGGACTTTGTGAGCGAAAGCGACGGGGGCTGTTGTTTCGCCTCCCCCTTGCATCCCTTCGGGGGTTCTGTCGCTGTGGCTCCAAATCTGTCATAGGAGGGATAGAAGGCAAACCTTCGCGCCTCCCACCTCCCCCTGGGGTTTGCCTGTCGATGGCGAACTGTGGCAAATCTTCGTTGTGCGCCATTACTTCTAACCAGTGAGGATAACTTAATCAAGAGGTTTTGTTCTTGTCTGAAATTCTCACAGACGGCGCCAATTGTACGAGCACGAAATATTGTCCTCGTATAATCCTGTTGATCAAGATTGCGCTCCTCTGTACGATGTCGCTTTACTCCCTAAAAACACAGACGTGAGCTAGCCGGCGGGTGTGTGCCAGATACCTCTCCGATGCCTAAGTTAGAAAAATAGACAAATAGACAAAAAGCTCTGTGTTTTCGAGAATCAAAGTTATGTTACCTCGCCATAGGTGATGCTATGAGCTTTTATAGGTTCCGCGTAGCACAATCCAAGTAGGACTCTTACTCCTCTATGTAGAGTCGTCTTAGGAATCACATTCCTGAAAGATAATTCTTATCCTTCAACACCCCCCTCACTGCTTAAACCAAGTGAAATGGTTCTACCACGGTTGGATGTCAATACGACCGAGATAACACGGTCATGCTAAAGCTGCAGACTAGACCGAGCTCCCACTAGCTCGGTTCTTCCTTTCACTGCGCATACCTCGGTTTGACATATTCCAACTGGGTTGTCTGAGACCATGCTAACCACGCCGAGCTAGGACCGAACTAACGGTTACTGCGCCGACCGTGGTGTCCGAACGAACCACCAAGCTCTTTCGGACCGAGCTAACTGTAGAGCTCTGTTGAACCGAGCAAACACTAGGTCCTTTCCTAACTTGAACCGGGCTAATACTTGGACCGTGGCCCACTTCACTAAGCCCCTTTACACTACGGTCCATAGAATGACCCATTACCCAGCTCGGCCCAATTTACATATAAATTACCCTCTCAGTGTCCGAGAAATTTTTAAATATATTTTTCATTATTCTCTTCAAGTATTTTACTTTCTATGATTGTTCAATATTTTACATGCAATGGTTTTCTATTCTTTCGTATTCAAGGTATGAAACGAGCCATACTACGAGAGACGAGTTGTATTGCTACCATAGTTTAGAGCGAGTGGCTCGTGCTACTTGAGATGGTTCAAGCCTGTACATTGAACGCAATAATCTTCTTATTCAACGCTTCAAACTTGTCACACGAGTGTGACTTGGCTTGTACCTCTTCCCCTTTCTACGCAAAGCATAGTTTAGCTTGTACCTTTTATCTCACTTCCTCTCTGCAAGAAACGTAGTTTGGCTCGCATCTTTCTCAGTTAAAACTTTCCCTCTCTCTATATGAGATACAATAAGATATGCCTGTTGGTTACACCACTCTTGTTTCTTCTTGGTTAAAACATTTCCTCTCTCCATATGAAATACAGTGAGATACGCCTTGGTTACACCACCCTTGTTTTCCTGTGGTTATAACCTTCTCTCTCTCCATATGAAATACGGTGGGATACGCCTATTGGTTACAACACCCTTGTTTCCTCTTGGTTAAAACATTTCCTCTCTTCGTATGAAATACAATGAGATACGTCTATTGGTTAGACCATCTTTCTTTCACTCGGTTAAAACCTTTCATCTCTCCGTATGAAATATGGTGAGATACGCATGTTGGTTACAACACCCTTGTTTTCCCTTGGCTAAAACATTCCCTCTCTCCATATGAAATACGGTGAGATGCGCTTGTTAGTTACACCACTTTTCTTTCACTCGATCAAAACCTTCCCTCTCTCCGTATGAAATACGGTGAGATACGCCTGTTGGTTACACCACCCTTGTTTCGCCCTGTTAAAATCTTCTCTCTCTCCGCATGAAATACAGAGAGATACGTCTGTTGGTTACACTACCCTCCCATCTTTTTCCGTGAAACGCGTTAGGACGTTGCTTTCCCTGGTTACAACCTTCTCTCTCTCTGTATAAAATACAGAAAGATATGCCTATTGGTTGCACAGTTTTCCCTCCTTTCACGTGAAACGTGTTTGGAATTGTTATTTGCTTACTCCTTTCAGGGTGAGGCATGATTAGATTTGTTTTGATTTAAGCTTGAGGCTTGTTTCATTCATATGCTGTCATCTTGTTATTAGTCATCGCATTATCTTGCATGATCATCGATTTTTAAAATAATCGACTTTGCGAAGTATGTAAGTCCAGCTTTCAAGTGTATTCTTTTGCATATCATTTGCATCTTGCCCCTAAACTACACTGGTTTGATTCCTTGTAAGGGGATACGTAGGCAACTTTCGAGTTCAACCAATTGCGTTTACATTTTGACTGCTTGCCCAAGTCTTACGGCCTTGTCAAATGGGTCATCTTTAGACTTTGACATTCATTCACATCATTTCATGACTTCGAGCTCTGTCAAAGAGGGGTAGCTATAGACACCTCATTTTGACCGCCCTTAAGACATGGGCGCTTCATGTTGAAAGCTTGATGATGAAATGTTACGCTGTATAATCGTTCAATTTCTTCAGCAAAAGGCTTCGGTTTTAAGCTTTAAAACCTAAACCTTCCACCCCCTTTGAATCAAAACCTATTTTTTTCCAGCCTAACCATTCAGAGACCTGCTAGCCAACAAGTGGCCGGCAGGCCATTTTTGCTTGGCCAACTATCCCCCTTAATGTCCAGCCGGCTATGTTCAACAACAAACAGATATTTTTGGCTACCAGCTATCCCCATGTGCATGTCTTGCACCAACTGGCTTATTACAGATATTTCTACCATGAAGACCTGTTTTTCTATAAATACATGGCATCCCCTCATGGTTTGAGGTTAGAAAAAATTCTCCAAGTGCATATAGCTTACTCAACACACTACTTCTCTCTCTTGCAATATATATACACTATACATACACTTCTAAAGCCAAAACTTGAGACCTCTTGCTGAGATTCTTGAACACAAATTTCAACTCTTGAGAGTGTTCAACTTGTGGTTTGTGAACTAAAAGAGTATTCTCTCTTTAAGGGGTAATCTTTGAGCTTTTGTACCATCTTTTTCTATCTCTTTTCTTTGCTTTTTCACACAGTTTTTCAGAGTGTTTTTAAACTCCAAAATGTGATTTTAAATCACAAAAAAAAAAAGAGGGGTTAGCCACCCTTCCTTAGACTTGCTGGTTGTTTGAAACCTCTTGGCTTTAGCCTATTTTTTCTCACTTTTTCCACCTCAAAAACTTAATTTTCAGCACTGTTTTTGTACTGATTTGTGTGTTAAATGGTGCTTTACATATTGTGTATGTGTTGTTGTAAGTCCTCGTGGATATAGCTTTCAATCCATTTAAGTTGATAGTCTTTCTTAACTTTTTTTTATAGCTTTTATACATGCTCATACTATTGTAATCACCTTTGTATAATCACCTCTGCAATCTCCGTCCTTTCTTTGATTTCTTTGATTAAGAGTTGTATCTAACACTAGATTGTTGCTCAAGGCATAAGAAAGAGACTTTCCATGCTTAATGGTTTAATCTCTTCAGAGGTTCATTACCAAGGCATTACATCTCTCTCATGCTAAGCACAACCTCTTCTTTGACACTTCTTTTTATTGTCGGTTCATTTACTTCTAAGGGACTAACTTTCTAGTTTAGAGCCTTGGAAATCATAAAGGAAAGTTTCATTATAGTTTGTTATCGGGTTTGGATTTAGGGTCATTTTTGCCCCTTTCGGGTTTGACTCCGAATCCATTATCACTCGTAAATGAGTTTGATTCCTCCTTTATAATTTAACCCATAGAAAAAGCCTTGAAAAGCTCATTTCTCAAGTTAAGTCAATGCTTGATACTCTTTATCGCTTTTGGACTTAGTGGACGTAATTATCACTTTTGGACAAAAATGAAAAAAATATAAGAAATAGAAAGGTAATGTAAAAAGAGGCTAATAAAATTAAAGTAAAAAAGGTAACAAAATTGAGTTGGGTTCAATCGGACGTTATATTGAACCCATTGTGTCGTGGACCATTGCATACTTTTAGTGATGTTCAATGATTTGAAAAGCAATGTCCATCCCTTTCCTTGAGGTAACTTCATGATAGGGAGGAGGTGTTTTTTATCTTTCATTTCTTTTTATTGAGCTTTTGTCCTATCAGTTCATAGATCGTTGCGTAACAAATTTAAGACAATTGATGATTTGTGAATCGGATCTACTCCTCCCTTGATCATCTTCATGATAGGGAAGGGTAGAAAAGATAAACATCTCCTAAAAACACTCTGTTTTTGCTCAGTTTCAACTCTGTGGCAGCAGGGCATTTCCCAAAAAGCAGTGGTCGGCCGTTTTTGTGGCAAAACAAAGCAGAACCTGAGGGCAAAACAGAATAAATTCTAAATGCAAACAAAGCAGATTCTAGCAGCAAACAGAGTGGTTTCCGGAAGGATGTTCTCCGTTGTGCACGTGCGACTCCCTGCCTCCCGTTCTCATCCTTTAAATTAGTGCTTAGTGCTTTAATATTAGTATGTTATACTTAATTAGTTAGCTTTATTTGAATTTGTAATAGCTAGTTAATAGTTAATTTATTCGGTATTGTAATAATTAGTTTAATTAGGACATTCATTCAGACCTTCTTGTGAGAGGGCCAATTTGTAATGCTTATAATATTTGTATTTCTTCCAACTCCCATTTTTTTCTCCCTTTTATTTACATGCTTATCGTTGTAGCATCATATTTTTAATTTCATATAATTGTCATGCTTCATATCCATGTTTTGCATGCATTAGGTTCAGTTCATCATTCTAACATTTTTGTCATTTCCTACTTACTTAAATACGTGCACTACCACATGTTTTGAGTTGATCCATCTGACATGTTAAATAAACTGAACCTCATAGTTGCTTTTTTTTTGTGTGTGTTACATTAGTCACTTGCATATTAGAGCATGCATTTTTTTAATTATTTTCTTCTATTTTGGCTTGCCTCAGTTGAGTACTAGATGAGCATTTCTTGCTTTATCATATCACATGTGTGTTTTTGTTGCCATATCAAATATACTTCCATAAGGCTAAGTGCTTATTTGATATATCTCTTTGAATGCTGGTGGATGAATGATATTTCTGTAAAGTTGGGATGTTGATTAGTGTACTATATAAGCTTTCTTTTTTAAATAGCACATATCCAAAAATCTTTTCAAACAAACATAAAATCATAGCGTTCCAAAGTGGGTGAAATAGTCTATACTTGTGTGCCTCACATAGTAAGTTAGCATAATAATCGAAACAAGAGCTTATAATGTACATAAAAATCACATCATGATTAGCAAAGGCCGATCTTTGATCAGGTGAGTGGGGTGCTCAATTCATGGCCTTCCCCTCTCATACTTAAGTTCTCAAGCCAAGACACTTTGGTTATAACAGACAAGTGGCCTTTGGCACGAGTCACAGGTTTCCTAAATTTTTCAAAAATATTTAGGTGGCGACTCTGAAATCTGGCAATACAATCCATTTTTGGCATCTCTAATGATTAATGGATTTTCTAAGATTTGCCAGATTTGGACTCTCCTTTGTTTTTCTTTTTCACATTGCACTAGTGAAACCAGATTCAGAACCACGAGAGTCTGAATTGTAGGGCTATTGTATCCGAGAAAACTAAACCCCTCCGAGGAACGCAAGAAACAAGCTACACTGTTCCTCAAGGCAACTCGACTTTCGAGACTCAGGTGTTGGAATTTCTTTCAGAACTAAAGGGGTTAGCCGCAGTGGTTCACTCCCATACTCACTCCATTGCCAAGTTAGAGGCCCAATTACGTCAAATTACCAATGACATGAATATGAGAGAGGAGGGAAAATTACCAAGTCAGACTGTAGCCAACCCTAAGGGTTAATATGGGGTAAAAGGGTTGAGAATGAGTGGAAAACACCATGAACAGGTGCAAGCGGTAATTACTTTGAGAAGTGTGAGGGAGTTAGAGCCTTGGCTAGTTGTGTCTGATACAACTACGGCTAAGAGGGGTGAGCACAATGGTAAACCCAATGAGAGCAAGAGTGAGGGAGAAATACATAAGGGAAATGACTTGGTCCCAAGTTTTTCACATGAGCCTAAGGCACCATATGTGCCTAAGACACCATTTTCCCAATGCCTTGATACCTCGTCCCCTTTTAATAAGAAGGCAGCATCCATAAAAAGAATGATAGAGGTTTTTAAACAAGTGAAAATCAACCTCCCTTTGTTAGAGGCGACTAAATAAGTACCCTCCTATGCAAAATTTCTAAAGAACCTATGTATGTAAAAGTGTAAATCTAGGACACACGTGTTCTAGAAGGTCATACTCATGGAGCAAGTAAGCTTCATCTAAAGCTTAAAGACCAGGGTCCCCCAACCATTACATGCATTATAGGGGACCATTTCATTGATAGAGCCCCATTTCATTGATAGGGCCTTGTTAGATTTAGAGGCGGGTGTCAATTTGTTGCCTTACTCTGTGTACCAGGAATTCGGGCTTGGCAAGTTGAAGCCCACCACTATCACACTCTAGTTAGCTAATCGGTCCCTCAAAATGCCACGGGACATGATTGAGGATGTACTAGTAAAGGTTGATAGGCTCTATTTTCCTATTGATTTTTTGGTTTTAGATATGGAACCGGTAACTAGCTCAAGGAAACAAATCCCGGTGATCTTAGGCCGACCTTTCTTGGCTACGACCAATGCATGTATAAATTTTCAAACCGGGGTTATAGACGTTTCATTTAAGAATATGCAAATGAAACTCAATGTCTTCCAAGCATCCCAACAACCCCCCTAAAGGGGAGGAGTGCTTATTTGTAGATGTTGTGGATGGGATAGTGGAGGAGGCTTTGCCCTCCATTCTTGTCAAGGACCTTTCAGAAGCTTGTCTAGCTTATTTTAGGTTTGAAGATTTTGATATTGACGAGGCAGTTAAGGAGGTAAATGCCTCACTCGATTCTTTCTCTACATCGAATTTTCTTCCATGGAAAGTCTGGTTTGAGTCCCTTCCTCTTGCCATACCATCTCTTGTCACACTAGCTACACTTGAGTTAAAGCCACTCCTAGTCACACTTAAGTATGCATTTTTACGGCCTAAGGACACTTTACTAGTCATCATTGCATCTAACTTAACTACAGTGCGGAAAAGTCAATTAATGAGTGTTCTCATAGCACATCGAAGTGTTATAGGGTGGCCGATGGCCAATTTGAGAGGAATAAATCTCTTCGTTTGCATGCATCATATACATCTAAAGGAGGATGCCAAACCTTCTCGTAAAATGAAACGGAGGCTAAATCCTAACATGAAAGAGGTAGTGAAAATTGAGGATTTGGAATTGTTATATATCCTATCTCGGATAGTAAGTGGGTGAGCCCCACGCAAGTGGTGCCCAAGAAATCGGGTATCCCTATTGTTCAGAATGAGCAAAAAGAGTTAGTCCCTACATAAACCACCACCGGGTGGCAAGTGTGCATTCATTATAGGAGACTGAATTCCATGACAATGAAAGATAATTTCCCATTGCCATTTATTGATCAAATCATTGAGCGGTTAGCGGGTCAGGATTTTTATTATTTTCTTGATGGCTACTCAGGCTATAATCAATTACCGGTATACCCTGCTGACAGAGAAAAGACCACATTTATTTCCCCTTTCGACACTTTTGCTTATAAGTGCGTGCCCTTTGGGCTATGTAATGCACGATAACTTTTGAACGGTGTATTATGGTCTTTTTCTCCGATATCGTGGAGAAATTCTTAGAGGTTTTTATAGATGATTTCTCTGTATTTGGGTCATCTTTTCAAGAATGCCTCCAAATTTTGACTAAAGTTTTGGAACGTTGCATAGAGGCGAATTGGATCTTGAGTTGAGAGAAGAGCCATTTTATGGTTCATATGGGTATTGTGTTGGGACACATTGTGTCCCCTCAGGGTATAGAGGTAGACAAATCTAAGGTTGACCTTATCTCAAGTCTTCTTACACCCATTTTTGTGCATCAAAATCGATCTTTCCTAGGGCATATGGGTTTCTACTGTCGGTTTATCAAAGATTTTAGCAAAATATCACGTTCTTTGTGTAATTTACTTGCCAAGGACACACCTCTTGTCTTTGATGATGCATGTTTGAGGGCTTTTGAAACACTTCGAGCTTTTGAAACACTTCGGGCAGCTATTACTTCCGCCCCAATCATGCAATCACCAAATTGGTCTCCCTCATTTGAAATCATATATGATGTCTCAAACTATATGGTCGGTGCTATGTTGGTCCACAGGGTGAATCGAGCACCCTATGTTATTTATTATGCTAGTCATATTCTCTTGGATGCCCAATTGAACTACACTACCACCGAGAAAGAGTTACTAGCCATGGTGTCTGTCTTGGACAAATTCGGGCCCCATCTCCTAGGTTCTAAGGCGCCGTTTGATTGTTCGAATTAGATATAAGGGTTTGGGGAGGATATGTAATATCTAAGGATAAAAATGTGATATAATATATTGTAGGATATGAAATGGATTATATATATTATAGGGTCACTTATATTATGTTTGGTTAAGATATGATATAAGATGTGATAAGAGGAGAGTAATTATTTTTGACCTTTGGATGAAAGATTCCCTACATCCAATGTTGGGAGATATACAATACCATGAGGGGGCTGGTATTGCATATCCCCCCCCCCTTTTTGGCATCGTATACTATCCGAACTCTTTATATCCAGATCAACCAAACACTGGATATAGAGAGATAAGAAAACATGTGAGACCCACCTCATATTATATCCGGTCACACCCTTATGTCTGCGCTTATACACAGTAAACAAACAACGCCTAAGGTCGTAATTTTCACTGATCACGCCACTTCATGGTACTTATTATCCAAAAAAAAGACCAAACTTAGGTTGATTAGATAAATTCTACTCCTTCTGGAGTTTGACTTAGAAATCTAGGATAAAAAGGGGTCCGGGAACGTGGTGGCGGATTATCTCTCCCCGAGTCCTTGTTGAGCACATCGGTGACCTCTTAGCTTTGCATGATTAATTTTTGGATGAACAACTTCTTACGGTGTCACGAGTGAGCCCCTCGTGGTTTACTCATATTGTGAATTACTTGGTCATTGGCATATTCCTAAGAATTGGTCTAAGCAAGACAAAGATCAATTTTTCTCACAAGTCAAGTATTATTTTTGGGGAGATTCGTAGTTGCTTAAATATTTCCCTGATCAAGTGATCTGACAGTGTGTACTGAAGAGTGAGGTGCATAGCATTCTTACATTTTGTTATTCTTTTGCATGTGGCGATCATTTTAGTGGGCACAAAACGGCTGCCAAGGTTTTTACAGAGCGGATTTTATTGGCCCACCATTTTCAAAGATGTCCACCAATTGTGTAAAACTTGTTTGCACTGTTAGCAAATGCGTTTGGTGTCTCGTCATGATATGATGCCAATGTCCTCTATTCTAGTGGTTGAGATTTTTGATGTATAGGATATTGATTTCATGGGCTCTTTCTTATCATCGTTCGATTTTGAGTACATTCTCCTAGCAGTAGATTATGTTTCCAAATGGGTGAAGGCTATAGCTACCCGAACAAACGACCATAAAGTGGTGATAAAATTTTTGCATGAAAACAATTTTAGTCATTTTCTTAGGCCCATAATAAGTGATCAGGGTACACATTTTTGTAATTGGTTCTTTGAGTCGGTAGTCAAAAAATACTTCGTCACTCATAAAGTGGGCACTCTATACCATCCTCAAACTAGTGGCCAAGTAGAGGTATCCAATAGGGAGGTAAAGCATATCATTGAGAAAACGGTTATGTCGAATAGAAAGGATTGGTCAAAATGTTTGATTGATGCTTTATAAGCCTAACGCACTGCCTATAAGACACACCCATTGAGATGTCACCATATAGAGTGATGTTTGGCAAAGCTTGCCACCTCCTAGTTGAACTTCAGCACTAAGCATTGTAGGCCATAAAAAGTTTAACTTTAATATGGCTGCAGATGGGATTAACCATAAATTACAACTCAATGAGTTGGAGGAGATTAGAAATAATGCATATTAGGGCTCGAAAATCTTTAAGGCTCAAACTAAAGAATTTCATGATAAATACATTAATCGCAAATCATTTGAGCCCGGCCAAAAAGTATGGCTTTTTAATTCGAAATTAACACTCTTTCCAGGTAAGCTTAGGTCAAGATGGGATGGCCCCTTTGTGGCCATCGAGACATTTATCCATGGCACTATTGTGGTGCAAGATCCACGGAATGGCCACACCTTCAAGGTGAATGGCCAATGATTGAAACCTTACATAGAGGGGATTGAGAATGGAGATATGATTGAGTCCATTGCTTTGATGGACCCATTTTATTATGATTGAGATCTGAATTCTTGTTTTCCTTTCTTTTCTTTCTTTCTTGATTTTTATTCTTGCTATTTTGTGCTGATGTCTAGGAGACTTTAAATCCTCTAAAGATGTAATTCCTTTGGTGTTAGTCGTGCCCGAATGGTATCTGACATTCTGGTATAGGTACCTAACTGTGTTTGTAATGAGTTCCTAAGAGACCAACTGAGACAATGGAAACTAGAGTTCGAATGGCAAAGCCTAGAATGCAAATGTTTGGAATTTTCGAGACTAAAGTCTGGTTTAGATACCTAGGGTGTGAAGATTGCTTCAAAATCACCTCGACTTGAACTATGTATGGCAGCCCCATAGGTTGAGTTAGTTTTAGGCGCCTCAATTCTGGATACCAAATCAACTTAGTCTATCACCCTGTTGGAGAGTAGGAAAAGTTACAAACATGGTTAGGGAGAAAAATAGTACCCGTGATTTTTGCGTGAAGATTATAACTTGATTTAACGCTTTGGGAGGTTAAAAGGACTTAATTGGTTGTCAAATGCAAAATGAAAGTAGAAATTGTTAGAGGTTATTATTGGGCCTAACCTTGAAATAGGTAGGATAGGGAAATTTCAAAAATAAAAAAAAATTCTTGCACGTGCGGTGGAGTTCTAGGTGCTTAAGTCAGCTACTATTTTAATTGCAAGTGCGGGAAATGGTACGACAAAACAACCACACGTGTGGCTTCGCTCCCAAATGTACGGGAAATTCCTCTGGAAAAAAAAAATGGCTACTACTTAAATTGTAGATGGGTGGGATGGTGTGCGAGACTGGTCATAAATGCGGCAGGATCTCCTACACGTGCGACACATTGGGGAAAAAAAATCTAATTTTTTGTTTCAAACCCTAGCCCCCTTTTGACCAACCCATCACTTTCCAAACTCTTTCTCTTTCTAGCTCTTACACTTTCTCTCTCTACTTTATCTGCTTCTTCTTTCTCTTTCACATAAACCGTACCATTACCAACCTTTTTCTTTCCAACCTTCACCCTATCTCTCCTCACCACTAGCCCCACCTCTTTCTAGCAAACCTCCGGCAACATTTCTTCTAGCGGACCTCCACTCTTCTTCTCTTTTTCATCATTTCTTCACTTTTTCTTTCAAGGTGAATGTAACTTTGTCTTTTGTGTTTTAGAATTTGCATTCTCCATAGTAAATCTGTAGATTCATCCTAGTATTTTTATAATGTTCGTTCTTTCAAAAATTAAAAAAAAATAAAAATTCTGGACGGATAACCAGCCGCACGTGCAACCATCTCCGATGCATGTGCGGCAACCCAAAAAAAGAGGTGTGCCTTTCAGTTTATTGTTTAATTAATCTAGTTCTTTATTTTATTGTCCATTAGGCTATCTTTTACTTTATTGTTTAATTGATTTAATTAGTTTAGTTCATTACTTGTTTAGTTTAATTAGTTCAATTTACTTAATCACGTAGCTCTTTAGTTTAATTTTTATTTTATTTAATTTTCTTTGCACAAGAAAAAAAAATTAAAAATTGTGTTTTATTTTATTAATCATATCGTAGTTTAATTAGTTAGTTAACTTGCTTGTTAGTTTAATTCATTTACATAAGTCCAGTTGTGATATAATAATTTAGTTCATTACTTTTTAGTTTATTTAGTGTTGTACATTCCTATATAATTAATTGCTTAGCTTAAGCTCTTAAAAAAATAAAATAAATAAAATAAAAGAGAGAGAGAGAGAGAGACAAACAAAAAAAAAAAGGAGGATGGAGAATTGTATGTGGCGAAATAGGTAGGGAAACATGTGCTTTGATATTCTATTTTATTCTCACTCTTGTTTTACGAGTATGTGTGTGTATGTTTTTGGTGTGTGCAGGACATGAGTAGACAGGCAACTTCCTGAGCCTCCAAAAAGGCCAAAAGTTCCTCCTCGACACCGCCAACGCTACCATCGTCACCACCATCACCAGTTGAGCTATCCCGAGCGAAGTGGGCTTACTCGGTTTCACATCCCGTTTTTTCAGAATGACCCAGCCACTTCTTGGACGGTTCAGCAACTTCAGCTCCAGCAACAGTCGGGCATTTGCAATGTTATTGAGCCTACTTATCCTTGTCTGGTCTGACTCTTCTACCAGAACATGCACGAGGAGCCTATAGTGACATCTGTCAACCACTATTCAGCTATTGATGCCAACATCATTCAAATCACACCATCGATGATTGCTAGGGCGTTAAGTCTCTATAACGGATGCATGGACCATCCATTCCACAACGTCGTAGATAGCAAACCCATATCCCATATCATTTAGGAATTCTTTTCAAGGGCCCATGGTGATCCTAATTTCACATGCCTTCGCCAGAGCAAGCTTCCCGCCCGCCTATTATTCATTGACTCGGTACTGTACAAGAATGCCCTTCCACTTGGGCACAAAGCTGAGCGTTGAAAGGAGTTTGTACGGGTGCTATACTATTACCAACATGGCTACCTGGTGGACCTTTAGGATGTCATTTGGATGCACATGCGGAAATTTTTGCGAGAGGTCCTCCAACCTCAACCCTTGCAGAATACGATTTGGCTTCTGTCATTTGCCAATCGGTGCACACTCCTTTTTTGGCTGAATGGCCTTTCGATTGATCTAGCTAAGGAGCCTGACACTACCTACCCAAATTTCAGCCAACGGGAATGGAAGCATAGCTTATCCCAGATCCCACTACAGGGCGGTATCCCAATTGATGAGGTAGATGAGCCCATGCATGACCCACCTCCTTCTGACCCTCTAGTGCCTCCTCCATGGGAGCCGCTATAATGACTAGATATGAGTACTTGCATCTTCAGCACTCTATGGATCAGGTCCACAGTACTTTTTAGGATCACCACTAGCTCCTAACGTGTTTGCGCATGGATTTTCAAGCCTACCAAGAGCAGTCCCGTCAGTATGTCTACGAGACACATTTTATGATATGGGCCCTCCTTGGTCAATACCTACCTCCATCTCGGCCTCCTCCTCCTGATGCTTCCATCCCATGAGCCTTACTTATTCTATTTTGTATATTTGTACTTAAATATGAATTTGTGGTGCTAATGGGAATCCAATCTGGTGATAGTCTCTCCTTTGCATTTATTTCAATCTATGCTTAATTAATTACTTGCCATTTAGGGCAATGTCATTTTAGTTTGAAGGAGTGCATATTTATATGGAGGGTACACCTTGATTTACATATGAGAATTATGAGCATTGGAACACACTTGATATGTTGCACCACCACAAGTATTGTTTTTCATGACATCTTAGAATATTGCTCAATCTATGTTAGTGTGCATGATTAACTTAATGTGAGTGTATGTGTAGTGAGGGTCTATTTGATTTTTTTTTTTTTGAACGAAAAGGGTCTATTTGATTGATAGGTGATATTTATGCACTTTGCCTTTCACGAGCATAGTTCTGACTAGGTTAATTGCAATATTTGTTATCTGGGATGGTGTTCTTGACTCATAGTGTGACTGATCCTTCAAAGTTTGAGGAAAAAAAAAACTAAAAAGAATAAGAGTGACTAGTTTAGGTTCATAACCTTTTTAACTCAAGTTATTAAGTCTGTTGGGGTGTCTTCACACCTAGTGTCCTAAAACTACCTAGTTTGGAAGTCATTGGCCTGACACTTGCTACATGTGTTAATTAAAAAGCTTAAGGGACCTAGACATTGCAGGGTCACTGCTTCAAAATGATGACTAGTTTGGATTTGTAGCTTTGTTAACTCAAGTTATTAAGCTCATTGGGGTGTCTCTACACCTAGTGCCGTAAAACCGTCTGGTTTGGGAGTCATTGGCCTAACACTCGCTACATGGGTTAACTAGAAAGCTTAAGAAATCTGGACATTGCACAGTCTCTTTTCCAAAAAAAAAAATAAATAAGAAGAAAAAAAAATCAACTTTGAAGGTGGGTTTGTGTTATGAGACTTTGAGAACACTTAATTAGATGCTTTATGTTAATTCACTAATTTTTAAGCTTCACAGTACATACAACGTACGAGAATTACTTTCAATTTGAATACCTCTTATTATTTCACATGCTCATATTAATTGATCTATGCATACCACTAGTATTGAGTAATCCATGAGATGAAGTGAAATATCTATCATTAAATAGTGTGAGATATTTGGGAGTGTTACTTGAGCAAATTATTTGAATGTTATAAACAAGGCATATGAATATTGAATGTTTGTGGGTATCATTTCTGGAAACCCTCATGAGACAATACTCATCCACTTGGGGCAACTTTGTGGTTTAAAGGTTTGTTGTATATACTAAATGTATATAGGCTCTTATCAACCTAGTTTACCCTACCCTAGCCTGTCTTTGCAATCTTCAACCTCTCATTGCTACCTCTCAATCCCCACACAAACTCTCTCTCTATCTCTCTTTTAGGCTACAAAATAAGGGTTAAGAGCTACAAAAGGAGAGCAATCAAAGGTAAAGGCAGCAGGAAGGGAGCTGGAAGAGGTAAGGGTAGGGATAACTAAAAAGGAGACTACTGGAGATGAGGGGTGGCAAGGAGAAAGTTATCAAAGAAACTAAGTGGGAGGGTGAGGGTAGTTAGGAGAGAGATTGCATGAGATAGGAGCTAGTGGAGAGGAGTGGGGTAGCTAGGAAAGGGCTACAAGAGGTGAAGGATGGCTAGGAAATGATTGTCGAACGTGGAGAAGTAACAAGGAAGAGGCTGCCTAAAGAATGGATGACAAGGTGGAGGTCAAAGAACGAGGGGTATAATTGGGATTGTGGTAGGTGTTCAAAAAAAGAAATGTGGGGGTCAATTTTGATAGGAAGAGAGGTGCAAAGAAGTTTAGGGGTAGGGATGTCCAAAGAAATATGGTGGGCAAATAGCAACTCTCTAAATTGACACAAACATGAAAATTTAAAAACAATTAGTGTAATTTGCTCATAATTTAATTTTCAGAAGAGCATATATGTCATATAAATATTTTTAGGGGTCCAAGATAATGCATGGTATTGCATTTAAATTCAAGGGTGATTTTAAAAAGTATCTGCAATCAGGCGAAAATTATCTAAACAGTTCGAAACATTGTGGGTGTTTGAGAAGTGGATTTTTTTTGTAAGTTTTTTTAGTTATAGGATATTATTGGAGAAAAAATTTTTTGTGTTTGGGAAGATAGTTGGATTTTTTTGTGGTTGGATGTGATATTTATGAGAGAAAAAGTGAAATGATTGTAGAGTTTGATATGATATTTTGTTTAGATTTTTTTTATTTTTATTTTGTAACTAATTTATCTTTTAGTGAAAAAAACAAAAAAAAATAATCCCAAATACCGCCATTATGTGTCAATATGTTTACTTAATAATATTTATAATTTATTTATTTTTAAAGTCATATATTCATTTAGTTCTACCACATAGTCAATATAATTTTTTTTAAAATTCTTTGCAAAATAAATAAATAAATAGATAGCCATCACGGTTAGACAAATGAGTTTCATTAGCAATTTTTGTTTTTTGTTTTTTATTGGTCTTTTTTTTTTTTTTTTTTTTGGTCTGGTCCTTGTCTTTTAGAACATCACCGTCTATCGAAAAAATATATTATTATCATTATTATTATTATTATATGCTAAAGTTTTCATCCTAGATGATCAATAGAAGAAACTATTTAGTGTTGTATGTGGCAATGGATTGCCACATACAACAGATGATATTTAGCCCTCATTTGACATGAGGTTAAAATGAGATCATGGGTTAAAATAATTATAAAAAAATAAAATATGTTAAAAAGTTAATAAAATAAAATGTCACATTCAAATCATAATTATTTTACTTTTTCTCTCACAAAAATTGAAAAAATCAAAAAATCTATCCAAAATAAAAAATTTTAGTCTCAGATTAAAATAACTAAAAAGTCGAAAAATCAACACCTTCCCAAACCAACCCTAAATTTATTTGTGAGACCCAAATAAAGTGAATATAATCATGATGGCTCCATATTGTCATTTTAGACTTCTTTTTTTTTGGTTTTGCTTGTGGGGGTGTTTACAGTTTTGCTCAATCTAATTTTTAAATAAGTGCTACTAATAGCACTCTAATTATTACTTTGAACCACTCATTTCTTTAAACTATTACCAATAAAATTCAAAATTCAGAACGTTTTTAAAGACTCCCAACATAATTCCAAAATTATTTTTCTTACAAAAACTACACCCACCAAAATGCACAACCTTACCATTAGCAGACTCTCTTCTAAAAATCCTACACCCTTCCAAAACCCTAACAGTCCTACCCCTTCCAAAACCCTAACAATCCACCCCTTCCCAAAACCCCTTTGAAAATCTATCACCGATGCCAATGATCGGACTATCAACCAGCTCTCTCATCGACGATCTCTCTTTTACCAACAATCTCTCTCTACCGACGATCTATGTGACCCAGAATCAAGCACCGATGCCAAGGATCAGACTACTGACGATATCTCTCTCACCAACAATATTTTTGAAGAAGTTGCTAAATTTCGGATATGTGTGACCAAACAAATTAGCCACGTTCGGACCTATGTCACTAAAAAATTTAGCCATGTTCAGACTTGTGTTACCGACCAATTTGTACGAACTGGTCCAACCGGAGAAGTCTGAACTGGTCTAAGGCTTGCTAGGAAAGACTTGATGCCGGAGAAGACTTGCTGCTGGAGAAACTTGTGAAGGAGTACCATCTGTGTGGATGTGTCAATTTTATGAAGGTTATGAGGGTTTTGAAATGTATGGGTGGTGATGGAAGTGAATGCTCTCAAAACCCTATTATATAATGATTTAGTAGGTGGGGCTAATTGTAAAATGAGGTGTCCCAATTGCATCCATATCTTTTTTAGTAATTTCATTTTAGGTTATTATTGTAATATAAAAAATGAAAGAAGTGGAGGGTCCAAATAACAATTGGCGTGCTATTAGTAGTACACTTAAGGATGGCAAAATATCTCAATCCGTTGGGGCCCGACCCTCCCCGACCCAATGGGATGGGTTTGGAAGTGGTTGAATAGGGTAGGGTCGAATTTGAAAAAACTTTTGAACAACCCGAATGGGTTTGGGTCGGGGTCTGGGTCTAGGTTGGTGTCGGGAGAGTATTTTTTCAACCGAATCCTACCCGACCCGTATATATTAATAAATAAATAATAATATTACATATATATATGTAATAATATGTATAATATATTGTTAAATTTTTATAAAATATATAAAATATCTATACAATGTATTATTGAGTTACTATTAAGTTATACATATAATATAATTTTAATATATATATATATAATGTATAATACAATATGTTTTTTTAATTATAAACATCATTTTCTAGCTTTAATAAGTTTAATAAGTGGGTTTTAACCGTATTGTTAAATTTCTGATTGTCTTGCAAATTGGGTAGGGTTGGGGGTGGGGACAAGCAGCAGGAATGGGGTTGGGGGGTGGGGTAGGGAGGCCCCAACTCATACCTTACCCGTTGTCATCCCTAAACCCACTTTTTAAATACATGTATTATCTTGTTTCACGTGTACCAAATAATTATCAAATCTAATCAAGTTTTTTTTTTTTTTTTTTTTTCAACCATAGTAAAATGTTAAAAATGAAAAAGCATAACTAGGTTTTTTTTTTTTTGGCAAGTATAAATGGGAATGACTTGACATGCATGAATAACTACATAGCTTTGTTTCTTTTTCTTCTTATAAATAAGCAAAAAACAGTAACAGTGAAAAATCCAATGAGAGTGATCCATCCACCAACTGTGACAAAAAAAACAAGCACTCAAAACACTCCAGAATTTAGAATTAAGATTTATTGATGGTGTGACTCCATGATAGCTATTTTAATTATACATCAAATTTGACATTATGCGACATTTTTTAATTTTTTTTTTTTTCCTGGTCTATAAACTTTACCTTTTTTCAAAAGCAATTAACTCAATTTAACAATAATATATCTTGGTGAACATGATTTAACCAAATTTTGCCTCTTTTATGTGTTGAACATGGTTTTTCCTAATATAGTAAGATCATAGTGGTGAATTGACCAAGAGTGACAAGGACCGTGGGGAAAGAGCCAAATCATCAGGAGAAGCATCAATAAAATAAATAAAATTAAAGGTGAAAACAAAAACTAAAAAACAACCAAGGCGATAACAACAAGCATAAGCTGAAAATTCAATCTCATGGTATGGTCAGGAAACACCCATCCATGGTTGTGGTCAAAATTATACTGAAGTTGTTTGATACAATTTATTTGAGTTAGTTATAGTTTTTTTTTTTTCTTTTCTTTTTTGTTTTTTAAATTCTGGGAGTTTTGTTGGTACAATTTTTACTTATAATTTATTAGACAGAAATAGAATAAAATTTAAATGAGCTAAAACAATTACTTATTTAAAAGTTGGAGGAAAGGTGCCTTTGGGTTGTGCTTTTTTATTATCAATTTTTAATTTACAAAAAGGTGAACTAAACTGACTTATTTTCTGCCTTGATACCATGTGAAATTGTCAATCATATTTTGGATTATTTTGGGAAATAGGTTAAATAATGTAGGGTAAATATGATATTTATATATTTAAATAATGTAAATATTAGCTAAATTTATTTATATGACAATAATAACTACTCATAGATAATACATTTATATATAGTGGTATATATTATTATTTTGATAAAATATTGACTTTTCTTTTAATATGTTTATATATATATTGTATATATAATTGTATATAATCAAAGTTTCAATTTTAACTTTAATCTCATACACAAGTGTGAATTTATTATTTCTTTGGCTCGTGAATAGTTTTGAACTTGAGTCAAGCATAAACCAACTCAATTTGAGCTGAGCTCGAACTCGAATTTGCTAAAATTTTAATAAATAAGTCCAAACATATTTAACTTCGACTTGGCTAAGCTCATTTTTGCACTCCTAATATTTTCTAAAATAATTACGATTTCATGAAAAAATTTAGCATTTTAATTATTAAAATTTCTAAACTTTACTACTCATCTAATTTTATTTTTTTTTCTAACATCCTCTCAAGTGTAATTTCCCTGCTATTTATTGGGCCGTAGAAGTGGCTCCTCCACTATTAAACCGCTAAACATGTGGTGTAAGGCCATGAAGATTTATTTTATTTTATTTTTTTAAGGTGGTATTTTATAGGATTTTATTGGTGATAAGTCTATTTCTATAGGGATATAACATTAGGTTCAAAGATTGATCTTTTTTAAAGATATGGACATGATTAATAATATTGTTTGATGAGAATGAAAAATTATTATTTTGAAAGAATTTTTTTCTATTTTATCCCATTGTCGCCAAACAACCATCGAACCACTGCTAGCCGGCCATCAAACTACCACCGAACCATGTCAAACCACCACTACCGTCGAATTTTTTTTAGCAAAATGGCTGGAAAAGTTGTTGGAGGTGGCCGACAGAGACGACTAGTGGTAATGGTGATATGAGCAAATAGGCATATTAGGTGTATAAATAAATAGATGATATGTCAACAAATAAGTGGATAAATATGACATTTAAACAAATAAATAGATAGGTAAAGGTAACATGTTCAAATTTTTTTGTCTTTGAGTCCAAAAGAATATAACTTGGGTTATTGCCCCAAAATTTTTGAAATTAGACTTATGATCCGATTCCCTTATTTTATAATCCGATTCAACACTTAAAATTTATATAAAAAAAAAACGCTAGAGATCTCAAATATTCTATCAAAATTTTTACCAAACACTCACATGAGTAAGGACACCACATCCATGTGAGTTTTTGTCAAATTTTTTATAATATTTTTTATATCCATGGCATTTCTCTAAAATTTAAGCACCTCTTACAAACTTCCTATTAAATTCTAAATATTTAATCTTTAATATGTTATGATAACGTCGATATTGAGGCGTGCCATTATTATCCCCACTAATGCAACCATTATTACTACCGTCATGACCATCATTCCACGGCCACCATCACTACCTTCCTTCCCTTTCTACCACTGTTCTTGTCAACTACTCCACCATAGCACCACCAATACAACTACAGTTGTCGCACCACCACCACATAGCCACCATTGTAGTTATTACCACCACAATCACTACATCTTCACCACCACCACCACCACTACCATTACAACATCACCATCACCATCACCATCACCATCACCATCATTGTGGCCAACCTTCTACCTCTACAATCATACCTCTGTTGTTACCAACACCACTAAGCACCTCTTACAAACTTCTTATTTAATTCTAAATAATCTTTAATATGTTATGATAATGTCAATATTGAGGTGTACCATCGTTAGCCTTACCAATGTACGATCATCACCACCGTTATGACCATCACTTTACTGCTACTATCACCACCACCCTTCCACTTCTACCACCATTGCTATCACAATTACTCCACCATAGCGCCACTATACAACCACCATTGTAGTTATTACCGTCATTATGATAACATCAACACCATAACCACCACTATCACAACATCACTACCACCACCAACACCATCATCATGGCCAACCTTCTACCTCCACCACCATGTCCCGGTAGTTACCACCTCCATAGTGCATTAGTCTAAGCACCTCTTACAAAGTTCTTATTTAATTCTAAGTAGTTAATCTTTAATATGTTATGAAAACATCAATATTGTCATTGCCCCCACTAATGCACCATTATCATGACTATCACTCCACTGCCACCATCACCACCACCCTTTTACTTCTACCACCGTTCCTATCGTAGCTACTCTACCATAGCACCACCAATACAACTATTATTGGCGTACCACCACCACACAACCACCATTGTAGTTAGTACAACCACTATCACAATATCACCACACCGCCATCACTGTGACCAACCTTCTACCTCTAATCATGTCCCTGTTGTTATCACCACCAATGTCACCGCCATCAATCTACTAGCACCACTACCTTGCCAACTCTATCCTACCTCACATAATCACCACAATTGTTGCTAATACTTCCCTATTGCCATCACAAAACGACCATCGTTGCTGCCACTAGACCACCATTATTACTATGTGGTTACAAGACCATCTATAAGCCTTGTTTGGCAAGTTGGGTTGGGGTTAAAATAGCCAATAAGTCGAAACACCCAATCACATCTCTCTTTACTTTTCTATACATTTTTTCATAAAAAATCAAAAAATCAATTAAAATACCAAACACCCCATTGTATAAGAAAAAAATTGATAAATTTCGAAAATTCAATTTTTTTATGGATAAAATAACTTGATTAAATTCAACATTAAATTTCAATAATTATCAAATAAAATTTTTAAATTAAAATTCATAATTTAATTTTCAATACTTGATTAATTTTTAATTTTATCAGCATCTAAAATATAATTTTATTTTAAAATTTAACTTGAGATCCTAGAAAATCTTGAAAAGCTATTAGGACATTCTAGATATTTTTTTTCCTGCATTGGAATTTCTTTATATATACAGTGAAGCCCCCACCCACTTGCTGCAACTTAAATAAATGTACAAAAACATAAGATATCTTTCAAATCAGCTCAACAAACACAAAAGTTTTAAAGAACCCTACCCTCAAAACTCTTTTATATTGTTAAACAAAAAAAAAAAAATTAAAAAAAAAGCATAAAATAATCCTCCAATCATCTCAACTAACTGCAAATTTAAATCTTGCAGGGAGAGACCCATGTTTTCTCTCCAGTCTCTCTCTTCTCCTCTCTTTCTCTCTAAAGACAGCCATCATCATCTGCGTCACTGCAGTGCTTCTTCCCTCCCAACTTGCCAATCTCTCTCTCTCTCTCTCTCTCTCTCTCTCTCTCTCTCTCTCTCTCTCTTATCATGATCTCTTCTTATCCATCTATTCTTTGATCTTATTAACCTCCTCCACCAGGACCCCCACTTCCTCTCCACTCTCTTCTCACCATGCCAATGAAACAAGGAGAAGTAACTCTCTCTCTCTCTCTCTCTCTCTCTCTCTCATCATTATGAGTTTTACATGAGTTGAGAAAAACCCGTGTTTGTGCTCCTTTTCAGGTCATGTGGCCCAGGTTGGTGGCTAGTAAGATCCTTAGAAAGAGATTGGGAAGTCACAATTTTGTTGCAGATTTTCCAATCAACACTGAAACTTTGCTAGAGCTTCCATACTTGGAACAAGAATCTCTGAGCTCCAAGATAATCTTTAATGATTACCAGGACACAAACAACTACAAGTAAGAAAATTGTTTATGTAAACGTGTATACTATTTTTCTTGTGTGTAAATGTGCTAAATCTATCCAAATTCTTCTTACCCTTTTTCTAAAAACAAATTCCACTTTTTATTTCCAAAGAGTTTTTGTTAGTACATGGAACGTTGGCGGTGTTGCACCATTGGAGGATGTGAATATGAAGGAATTGCTAGATACAAGCAACACTTCATGTGACATATATGTTCTTGGGTAAATTCCAAAATCCAAATTTGTATATATATAGGAAATTGTTATATAAACAAAATTATTTTACAAACTGATATGGCAGCCATTCAAGAATTGTTTTTTATCCAATTCGTAGCTCCTATGGCTATAATTTAATTTCAGTGAGCTCCGTTCAAAATATTAAGACTTTAAATTGTACGCCATATAAGTTTGTAAAATGAATTTATTAAAAAAAAATTTTAATTTTAAATTTAATGATTTTGATGAAACTGTTTCTATATCTTGTTTTTTACAGGTTTCAGGAAGTTGTGCCTCTAAGAGCATCTAATGTGCTAGGGTCAGAAAACAGTGGAATAGCCATGAAATGGAATTCATTGATCAGAGAAGCTCTAAACAAGAAAACAAGCAAGCAAGAGAGAAATGAAGAAGGGAAATTAAAAGAACAGCAAATCGGCATTCCGACAAAAGATGGAAAACCAAGCATTACACCGGAGTTCCGATGTATCGTCAGCAAGCAAATGGTTGGGATATTGATTTCAGTTTGGGTTCGGAGCAATCTTCAACCGTTCATTCGGAACCCTAGTGTCTCATGTGTGGGTTGTGGTATCATGGGTTGCTTAGGAAACAAGGTACATAAATTCTAAATTATATTTACTGTAATACTATAATATCTGATATTGGCCAATATGACAGACCATATGAACCTAATAGGAAAATGGGGGAAGAACTGCCCTTGGGAGACGTGGCCCACAAAGTTGGTGATTTGACAAATATTGCAGTGTTTAGCATAGACAATGGTGGACCATTGAAGGCGCTTATGTTTTTTGGACTTTAAATATTACTTGATACGATATATATTGGAGTTTTAGATTTTTGATATTAATACACTCACACATATATCGGTGAATTCTATGTGATATCAATTGAGTATATTGCTAATATCAATACATATTCTAATATTATTAACTTTTACCATCTTTAAAATACGTTTTCATTCAAAATTATTTTTTATGTGGCAGTCAGTTAAAATTAAGTGCTTTTAAAAAAGTTTAAAGATTCTCTGTCTTCAAATAATCATATCCCCTGTCTCAAATCACTCACAACCATTAAATATGTCTTAAGATTTTCACATCTTGAAATTCTCATATGATCTAATTATTGTGAATGATTTGAGACAGGAGGACAGGATTATTTGAGGACAAATGATCCTTGTTGTTTAAAAAAAAATAGAAAACTATCTTATTTCGTGTTTTTCTAAATGTCTTGTTTGCAGGGTTCAGTGTCAGTTAGGTTTCGGTTACATGAAACAAGTTTCTGCTTTGTGTGTTGTCATTTGGCTTCAGGGGGTAAAGAAGGTGATGAGAGACATAGGAACTCCAACGCAACAGAAATATTGTCACGAACAAGCTTTCCTAGAGGCCCTTCACTTGATTTGCCAAGAAAAATTCTAGATCACAAGTATGTAACTATATTATATTCATTTAAACTGTCCAAAATGATTTGTTATCAATTTGTCTCATTAATCAACATTTTTCTTAATAATCTTCATCGGCTAAGACACAAGTAATGCTCATTATGGATTTAAGGCCGCCAAATGTATAAAATTAACCTTTTGTGATCATGTTAATCGCCTTTTTTAGGATATTTATTTTCAAGTTGTTGCTGATGAATTTTCTATACACTGTGGGCCTAGTGAGTTAAACGGGTGGTTAAAACCACCTGAAAGGTTGGTATCTTTGGTTGATAAACCATATATTATTAAAATATATATATTCCTTCTATCCCAAAATATTAATCTCTTATTTTATTTTTTATTATCTCAAAATATAATTTCATTTTCAAAAATCAATGATTAAAATAATGTGAATTTCTTATTTTGTTCTTATTTTAAATTCATTAACAACATAAAAAGTACAATTATAAC
Source organism: Camellia lanceoleosa (assembly GCA_025200525.1). NCBI lineage: Eukaryota > Viridiplantae > Streptophyta > Magnoliopsida > Ericales > Theaceae > Camellia > Camellia lanceoleosa. The sequence goes on along the minus strand of CM045769.1, from coordinate 28,834,645 downwards.
AATTCATATTCTCAAAAAAAAAGCACCATCAAAGGATAATTTTGAAAATTTAATATTTTTATAGTACAATAATTGTACTATTAAAAAATGTTAAATTTTCTAAAAGAGACTATTATTTTAAGACAGATGAAGTATTGTTATGAACTTTGATATTCAAGTTGACTTTAAAACCATGAAGCTTTTCTTTATGTCTTCATGGGAGAAAACAAATTTACTTTGAGACCATCAGGCAAATTGCAGTGGATTTTTTTTTTTTGATCGACAAAAGAAACTTTATTGAATAAGAATCAAGGATATATCCTTATATCAAACATCAATAAAGAAATAAAACCAAGTAGATGCTATAAGCATCAAAGTGAAGGTCATTCATCCCAACTAAGTTGCCACAAAAAGACTCACCCAATCATATACAGCATCTACAAAAACAAGGCAGGCAAATTGCAGTGAATTAACACTAGAATATCTTGAAGATGCTAGCTAATTAATTATCTTTGACTCGATGCAGTCGAACAATTTTTCTTGGAGACTTCAACTACAGGATCTCTCTACCAGAACCAACGACGCGATCATTAGTAGATAGAGGAGATTGGAATGCTTTACTACAAAATGATCAGGTAGCTAGAAACACTAAATTTGATCCTTACAAGTCCTTAATTTGGCCAAATAAATTAATAATTGTTATTAATTCATTGGGGGGGAAAAAAATGATCTTATAGATCATTTTAAATTATTTGTCTAGCTTCATTTTTTTTTTTTTTTTTTTTTTTGGAAATAAAGCTAAAGATGGAGCTTACGGATGGTCAAGTATTCGAAGGATGGCAAGAAGGAACGATCAAATTCGCTCCAACTTACAAGTATCATACAAATTCTGACGAATACTATGGTGGTGATGATGGCAAAAAAGGAGAAAAGAAACGAGCTCCTGCATGGTAATTATCAGTATTACAAAGAATTTCTCCTTGATTATTCAATTAACTTCATTAATATTGACATAAAAAAAGGGCTTTGTTTTAGGTGTGATCGGATAATTTGGTCTGGGGAGGGGCTAAAGCAACTCTCATACACTAGAGGAGAGTCAAGATTGTCCGATCATAGACCAGTGAAGGCAATTTTCATTACCCAAGTTAGGGTTTCGCGAAGACTAAAAGGGTTACAAAATTTCTTCATATCAGAGAGGTTTGAACAGATCACGAGTCGGTTCGACTTGTCATCATCTCTTGGCCGCTCAAGCTTCCAACTCAGCGAAAATTTGACCCCATAATATGGTGTTGCCATGAATGTATCATAATTCTCTCCAATTGATAGTCAACTGACTGTGTTGTTGGGAGGGCCTCGATAGGCTTACCATGGATTCACCTTAATAATTTAAACTATTCATCTTATAAGTCCTTCTAAAAAGATCATCCATATAAAAAAATATCAAATTAATTAGACAACTGTAAACATATTTGTTTACGATTGTCTAATCAATTTGATTTTTTATATAGATAATATGCTTTAGAGATCATACAAGATTAATGGATCAGATTATCAAAGTGAGTTCATAATGGCTCATCAAAACCAAATTACACGATCTAGTTAGATTTGCCAGCTAGAGAGAATATGTTATATTAAAAAAGACAACCAAAAAAAAAAAATAAGAAGCTTCTTACATATAGTATTACTTCAACTTGGTGATGAGTGTACAGTGATATTTTGATTATCATGTTCTTCATGTTGTTTTCAGTCAGAACAGTTGCCCAATTCATCCTCTCTCTTTCAATAGTTTATATATATATATATATATATATTTGTAATGTTTTAGTTTTGTCCAAGAACTTAAATCCAATTAATTGCCCACATGATACATAATGCTTCCAAACAGGGTGTTGTATGGTAATCTCCATGCAATGCATGCATGGATGTGGCCCACAAAACCTAATTGGAATTGGACTTACCAATCATTGGCATACCCTAGCAATAAGGACTAGGAGTAAACTTGATTGGAGTTCATGAATGAAACCATACACTGATCCACCACTGAGAGCAAAAAAGCATAAATCATCATCATCCATAATAAATTAAAATATTGAGCAGTTTGGATGGATAAATTAAATGAATTCGAGGCATTGGTTACATGCGTGACATAGACAGCATCATCTTTAGTGCTTCTCAATTTGTTATTTTTCCTTTCAACAAACTTATATATCTATGTGTATATTCATACATACATTTATATTTATATATGAAAATTCTATAATACACATTTTATTTAAAATGTGTATGATATGTTCCAGTTATAATATTTGTAATTTCTAGTTATGACCTATTGTGATATTAATTATAACTTGATTATGACTCATTATGATGATAATTATATTCTATTATGATTATTATTTTTTATTATAATTCAAAAGGTCTTTAGTTATACCCTGTGCTGTTTGGTTATGAAAAGATTTAGTTATCAATACTACAAATGTCATAACTTGCATATATTCTAGTATGACCTATATATCTTTATCAATTTAATCTAATTGACAAGCTTTATTTTTATAAAAAAAAAAAATATATATATATATATATATAGACGAATATTAATGACAAAATTATCCATTTCAAATTAGATTTTAACTCCTTAATCATTTTAAGAAGAGTGGATGGACTGTTTGGTCCCCATTTATTTTTATCCAATTATTAACATAATTAAATTGATACAATATGAAAATTTCAAAAATAAAATTGATACTATTAAAATGGCAAAGAGTAAATTGACATAAAAAAAAAAAAAAAAACTATAAAGACTATATATATATGTATATAGATATATGAAATACAAATGGAGTAGTTTGTTTTGTTGCATGAATGCCAATGCCGTTTTTAATTGTGTGGTTGGTAATTAATGTGAAATCCATAATTGAACTAATACCAATGGGCAAAGGATGTGACAGAGAAATAAAACTGGACTCTTCAAAACCCCTTTTCAACAGGGTGTTTTTTTTTTTTTTTTTGAAGCAGCCAAGAAAGGGAATATTATTGAAGAAGAAAAAGCAAGAAATATAGACAAAAATCAGGAAAGAGACAGAGAGCACAGTTGGTAAGGCACCAACCAACCCATAGCAGAAGCAACAACAAGCCTGAATGAGGACAAAGCGAGGACACAAAGATACTCCAGACAAACCAAAACAAAACACACACCAGGAAGATACCAGGACAGCAGGAAGGCACCACCAGCAATCCAAAACAAAACCAGATCAAATACCATGGGAGCAGCAAACCAACCCTGCAAGATAGCAGACAAGGAGAAGAGCTGCAAACCAACCCTGCAACTGAGACACCATCTGGAGAACAGCAGCAACCACAATGTACTGGAAAAAACCAAACACCAGGAAGACGCCACCAGCAATCCAAAACATAACCAAATCAAGTACCAGAACAGCACCAACCACTCTACTGAGAAAAAAACACAGGCAACCCCAACCAGACCACTCCCAGGAGGGCAGCAAACCAACCCTGCAAGAGAGCAGACAAGGAGGAGGGCAGCAAACCAATCCAGCAATTCAGACACCATCTGGAGAACAGCAACAACCACACAGCAGACCAAGCCCAGGACAGAAAATAGGAAAAAAAACCAGACAAACAAGAGGCATCACACACTCTTCCCTGTGAGGCAGCATCTAACCTGCTCAAGATTAAGAATAAAATCCTGTACAGAAAAGAGGTGCTTAGGGAACCTCGGTTTCAGCCAGATGGCAATTCTCACCTTGATGACTTCGCACAGCTCCCCCAAGTTAGGAACAGAAGCCTTAAACACTATGGCATTCATGTGCTGCCAGATAGACCACAGCACAACCAGAGGCACTCCTCTCCAGATCATCCTCTCTTTACCACTAACACCCTGTCCTTCCCATCATAATAAGACTCCATTAACCGAATCAGGTAGGGCCCCCACAACATCCCACCACAGCAGCATAGAAGACCACACCCTCCAAACAAAGGGGCAGGAAATCAACACATGATTCACAATTTCTGATTCAGCAGTGCAAAAAACACACAGAGAAGACGCAGAGTTGCTAAGGGCACTAATTCTTTGTAAGTACCCTGCAGTCTTAACTCTGTTACGCCAAGCTAACCATGTAAAAAATTGTACTTTTGGAGACATGTAAGGGATCCACACTAACTTAATAGACCTCAACAAAGGGCCAGCTGAAACCAGCACACCTGAATAAGTAGATAAGACAGAAAAAGTCCCAGAAGGTGTTGCATTCCACATTGGACAATCTACTTGACCTGGAATAGGAGCTGGAGCTGCTGCCAGGAAGTTTCTGAGTCTGAAGACCTCACTAACCTCCCACTCATACAGTCTCCTCCTAAACTGACACACCCAATTACCATCAGCAACCTTTTGATCATGCATTGATCTAAGCGACTCTTCTTTATTCACCACCAACCCATACAGACTTGGGAACTCCTCTCTAAGACTTGTCCTATTCCACCATTTATCCACCCAGAATCTCACCTTATTCCCATCCCCAATCTTGAGCTGAAAATTATTCATGAAGATCTCCGATAGGGTGTTGCTATACTCAGCAATGGTTACTATACCTCGCCAAACACTAGACATTCTGCTACTAGTGGAAGTGGGAGGGGTCCAATCCCTGGTGTCCACTTTGTACTTACTGCAAACCACTCTTCTCCACAAGGCTTCCTTCTCAAACCCAAATCTCCACCACCATTTAATTAGTAGACAAGAATTAACCACCCTCACTCTTCTCAGCCCCACACCCCCTTGCTCCAAGCTTTTAGATAGCTCCTCCCATTTGACCAAATGTACCTTTCTTCTAACTTCTGATCCGCCCCATAGAAATGCAGCTTGTAATCTCTCCAAAATTCGAGCTACCTCATCCGGCATTTTGAACAAGGACATATAGTACACAGGCAAAGATGCAAGCGCAGATTTAATTAGAGTGAGTCTCCCAGCATGCGATAGAGTCTTCCTCTTCCAACTAGCAAGTCGACTTCTAACTTTTTCCACCACTGGTTTCCAAGTTGCTTTACAACTGGGGTTAGCCCCTAAGGGCAGCCCTAAATACTGCACAGGAAGCTTTTTGGTCTTGTAGTTAAGAATACCAGCAAATCTGCCCAACACACCATCCGCAACTCCCACCCCACAAACCTGGCTTTTATGGTAGTTAATTCTCAACCCAGACATAACTTCAAAGCACCTTAATATCCTCTTTAGGCTACTAACCTCCTCCACCTCAGCCTCACATAACAATAAGGAATCATCTGCAAACTACAAATGAGACAACACCACATCCCCACCCCCAATTTTCACCCCTTTGATAACTCCTAACTGGAGTGCCCTAGTTAGCAGCACATTCAAGCCCTCAGCCACCAAGTTAAACAAGAATGGAGACAATGGATCTCCTTGTCTAAGGCCCCTCTGCGGACAAAACTCACTGGTAGGAGACCCATTGACCAGGACAGAAACACGAGTGGTTGTAACACACTCCATAATCCATTCAGACCATCTAACACCAAACCCAAAATTCAGGAGCATTGAGTGCAGAAAACCCCAATTTACTGAGTCATAGGCTTTTTCAAAGTCAAGTTTGATTAACACTCCCTTTTTCTTAGACTTCTTCCAACCATCCACCACTTCATTAGCAATAAGCACTCCATCAAGGATATTCCTCCCCCCAAGGAAAGCTGATTGGGTTTCACTAATGACACTGGGGAGCACAGCTTTAAGCCGTGCAGCTAACACATTGGCTAAGATTTTATACACTGAACCAACCAGGCTTATGGGCCTATAGTCAGATAGACCCACCGGGTTCACCATTTTAGGGACTAAGGTGATAAACAAGTTATTCAAACCCTTAACCAACCTACCATTACTATGGAACTCCTTCATGAAATTAATCACATCCCCTTTCATTACCTTCCAGAATTTTTGAAAGCACAGCATGTTGAAGCCATCAAGCCCAGGAGCCTTATTACCATCACAATCCTTCACAGCTGCCTTGATCTCATCCTCAGAGAAATCTACTTCAAGCATAGCAGCCAAAGGACTACTCTGAACAGATTTGAACACCCCACCTAATTTAGGCTTAACCACCCACACCTCTATGAACTGTTTCCTAAAGTGGTCAAAAACTTCCCTTCTCACACTATAGGGATCCTCTACCACTGAATCCCCTACAGTAATGGATGCTAACTCATTTCTACTTTGCCGGGCCCTGGCCATCACATGGAAGAATCTGGTATTCCTATCCCCCTTCAAAGACCAACTCAACCTAGAGTTTTGAAGACACATCCATTCAACCATCCTACTCAACCTCCAAACCTCCTCTCTAAGAGCCCTTCTTCTACTTATCTCATCTTGACTGAGGATCCTGGTTTCAGCTTGAAGGTCAAGATTGTTCTCCTCCTCCTCTGCAGCTTTCAATTTAGATGATACATTACCAAACACTTCCTTATTCCATACTCTGAGATTCTGCTTCAAAGCTTGCAATTTTTTTGTTAATACATACCCAGCCCAACCTTGAACCACAGTCTCCTTCCAAGATTTATCAACAAGAGAAGCACAGGAATGGTGCAAACACCAAGCATTAACAAACCTAAACGGCTTAGGACCCCAGTCCCTATCATCCTCCATCACTAGCAATGAGCAATGATCTGAGATGAGCCTAGGCAGGCCCCACAGTTCAAAAGGGTGTTCTTCAATGCACTTGCCGAAACAAAACTCTCAACATATAAATTAAGAAAGTGCTATACATTCTAAATTTTTTACTAATAAATATTTAAATATTACATGAGTGTGGAGTTCATAAAAATACAAACCACACACCCATATAAGATATTTAGTTATTTATACGATAGAAAATTTAGTATCCCTATCATTACTTTATAAATTAATGATTAACGAGTCACCGATCTTTATATATATATAATACAAAAACAATAAAAACAAAAGGGAATGGGGTTTATGGTGGGTTGTGGGGTTCCATGGCACATTTAAGGGATGGGAAATTGGCAATGAGTTGAGTGCTAATTTACGTCGTGAGTGCACCGTGGACCAATGAAATAATCTGAAATATTCATGTTATGAAATTTGCAAAACAAGTCATCTATGTAAAAAAATAAAATTAATCACATAAATTAGGTGAATTTTAAAAATCATGAAAGAGGCTTTCACTCCCAACGCACAAACATCTAAATCCAATGTTACCTTCGGATACCCTCTAAATTCTGAGATACGAAAAAGTTGCAAGTACCCAAGAAGAACTGCAAAAAGGCTTGTAAAATATAGAGCTGAATTTTTATGCTGTGTTTGGTTGGGGAATTTGGAAAGAGATTTGGAAAGAGAAAAGGAAAAGGTGTGTAAAACTAGATGAAATATAGGTATGTTTTATTCACATTTCACCTATCTTTTCCATTTCCTTTTCCAAATCTCTCTCTAAATCTCCCAACCAAACACAACATTAGGAAAATAGAACATACTTACCCAAGAAATCTCCTCATGACTCCCAAGCATTCACATCAGTAAAACCTCTGACAACATATCTATCTTGTGTGCCCATGCGTCTGCAAGTGTATTAATATAAGAATGTCTATTGTCTCCAGTCCGCATAGTAGGTCACCATGGACCCACTCAGAAGATTTGACGCCGTTAATTTTGTAGGTTTCTCTAATGTAGATCATTCGTAAAAAATAAAAAAAATAAAAAAAAAATTGATTAAATTGAGTAATTATAGCCACATGTTTTCATCATACTGTTTTCCAAAAAAAAAAAGGAAGCATCGTTGAGTTCAAGTAGATCCTGCAAATCATAAGTTCCAACCAGTGAAGGCAATGACTTCAAAACAGCAGTAATACCTAACACCTTCCCTAGAAAGTTTTTGCAAAGTTCAACAAAACAATCAGATCCTTTTCTCTTGGCTTTCAGTTTTCATTTGGGGGAGGTAGATCCTGGAATATATTTACAATGTTGCAAAATGGTCATCTAGTTCATCTAAGGACTCACATAGAATCATAATCGACGACAGCATCATAGGCATTAAGATGAGCATCATCCTCTGGCTTGTCTACATAAAGCTTCTTCTTTTTGCAGCCTGCAGTTGAAGGCAGTAGAGATTGCAATAAGAAAAATGCTATTCTTTCGTAAGTTTAGTACAAAATACATAACTAGAATCATGTGACAGTGCCATTTTTAAAATAATATGCATTTGAATGGCCATTTGTTTGAAATTACACGACTCAAATTTGCCACTTCAATGATATATGATACGTACCACATCAGTAAGTAAAAAAAATTTGTAAGATTTGTTAATTTGTATGACATTACTCTTTCAAAAAAGCGTGCACAGAGTAGCCTTTCCCTTCAATAAATATCCGTAGGGTAAAACAAATCGTAACTCTAAACAAGTGTCCAAGTTTATATATACATGGATTTACAATGCGTAAATAAACGGGGTGCTTCTAAATACACCTAAAAAATTTCTCACGAGACCCACTATTGTGAGAGCATAATTCCCAATTATCAAATTCTTTGTAAGAGAGTGGGTGTGCAGAGAAATTTGTTGGGCGTATTGGAAGTGCCTCAAGAAACAGCTTGTCAAAAAGATGTGTACCTGCTTTCCGTTTATGGCCATCAGCTTCTTTCTCTGCTTTGAGTTTTTCATTTGCTACTGCAGTAACTGAGGAAGCAATTTCTTTTGCATCTGCTGCTTTCAGAACCACCATAGACAACCTCATGACAGATTTCAGTAATCCAACGTAATAATAGCTTCTCTACAATGAAAAAGAACCACAAAAGAATGAGGACTTTTCAACACCGTTTATCGAGTAGGAAATCAAACAGAGCGATAAAGATACCTCATATTGGTGCAGTTTTTGAGAAATGAGGTTAGCATATTCTAAGAAGTCGGTTTCAGACTTGGGAATTAAGTTGTCAAGGGACTTCTCATCACCACTCTCTGTAAATAGTTCTTCACTGGATTTAGGATCGCCCTCGTCAGCAATTCTGCAATAAGAGAAGCAATGGCACAAAACATTAGACACATTGTTACAAGAAATAATGCCAACCATGGAAAATTTAGACTTCTCAACTTCCAAACTCGTAAAAACAGAAATGAATGGAGAAGAAATGAAAATGGCAACATTATGTGGACATACAAAAACACACTACAGCTCAAAATAATGGAGTTCAGAAACATGAACTGACAAAGAAAACAATGATTACATAATAGTGTAAGCATTGTCGCAACTCATTAACATAAAAGAACAATTAAGAATTATCAATGGCTAAAACCAAGAAAAATAATTCCCAATAACAAATTCCAAAACATTTTGAGTTCACAATCTATCAGCAAGTGGCTCCATGTGATGTTGTTTATATAAGAGATGTACAAAGATGCTAAATTGCTAAAACCGATTTAAGTCCTTGTCAAATATAACAATTACCAAACTAATATTTCAAGTGCACAATTCATATGCAAGAAGCACCATGTGATAAACTTAATGGAACAGTCAACATCATGCCAAAAGAAATTCAAAATTTCATTTAAAATCCAAACTGAATTTGATAAACATATACAATTGGGATCTCATGAGATATAACAAAGACCATTTAAGCACTACAGAATCAGAACCTTGGCCTTGATTTATTGCAATAATAAGAAAAAAGGAAATAAAAATATTAAGACACAACTACAAAAATGAATTATTTAAGCATAACTACATAAATTGTCCCCCATGCAATGGATCTGGAAAGATGAAATCAAACTGCTGTTCCTAATAGTTGACATAACTATATAAATGAATTTTTTAAGCATTGTTTTTACTACTTAAGCAAAGAATGCAACATATTGTAATTAATATTGTTAAACTATGTTATATCAATGTGATGTATTGCAACTTCTTTTTCTTAAGCCAAGCAGGAAACAAACCATCACCTTTGTTGTTGGAGCTTCTGTGCCAGAGGATCCAGAGAAGCTTCCTTTGCTATTTCAGAAGTCTTTGCTTTCTTGTCTCCAGCCTTCGACATATTTTTTGTTCCATTTTCTGCAGGAGGTTCTAGTGTTGGTGCCTAGTCACATCAATTTCAAGATTAATGGTAAGAACAAAAATAGTTAAAATTTGTGTGATTGCTTACAATTCTTCCCACTCATTACAAATTTGCAACATAAGTTTTATAAAAAGGCTTGCACATCGACATAGAAATAGTTGCCAAACCAAAACTATCCTTCAATGACTAACGCAATCACATAGGGTTTGTAGGCATTTGTTTCAACATCATGAGGTCAAGTCAAAGATATCTGTTAAAAACAATGCTGTAAGATGTCACTTCCCTATTTAATTATAATCAAAAGATAAAATACAGCATTAAAACAATAAACTTAGAAAAAGCATTAGCAACTGTTAAACCTGATCCTTGTATCAAACAAATCTCAATCCTCTGTCAAATCCCAAGTAAAAGACATCATAGAGAAAAAAATTAAATAAATGCCACGAGCGTTAAAATATTATAAAACCAACTTGCTACTGCTGCAAGAACAGTAAAATGCTAAGGTATCACTACTGCTAGAATAACTTGCTACATTTCCAACCTTTAAAGACAAAAATGCTTGAATGTACCACAAGTAACAAATTTTCTGATTTACAGATATTATAATCAAATCCTAACTTTACTCCTTCCTTTTAGATGCCAGGCAAGTATTTTTATGAAAATGTCATAATGCCATTGACATCTTACGTTCAACAAATATTACTAAGATTCAAAATACATTATGAACCTGAAACATAGACAAACACTTTTTTTCTTACACACCTAAATGATTTCTTGATTGGCATGGGCTCTATAAAGCCTTAATATAAGATAGAATTTTTAGTGCATAGCATATGATCCTACATGATACACATTTTTCATTCCAAAGTTGAAATAAGTGGATTACTTAAAATGAGGTAGGTAATAATAGTAAATGAAGATACCGAAGTAGAGTCATCTTCATCCTCCCATGACTCCTTAACATCAATTCCATCTGCGTCTTCATCATCCCAGTTAATTTTGTGTTGCTCCTTTACCTGAAGAGGTGGGGTTGGCTCATCCTCTGCAGCAGTTGCGGACATTTAAGTAAGATCAAGTACCAGGTCCCATGAACTCCAAAAAATTAAACATCCATTTTTGACCAAATAAAATATATGAATACATAAACCACTAGTAGTAAAGCTCATAATCCCACTTGTAAGCTCATTATTTTTTTAATATCACATGAGTGATGACAAGGTCATTTTGTCCCTATCATAAAGTGTGTCATTTTTATCAACAGGAATCAAAGCCTCTTTCATCCCACATGGATGAGCAGCCAAGATCTGTTTGCACACAGGCCATAAATAGGCTCTACTTGTTCCACTTTCCACAAGGTTGGAGCAATTATTTAATAGTCTCGTGATTAAGGTCATACAAATTTTCCATTAAAAGGAAAAAGAGAAAGTTCCATGAAAATTCTTCACATGACCGAAGCAACTAGATGCATAAAGAACCTCTTATATTCATAATGGTTTTGTAAGGATTATCAAGCTCCACCAGTTTAAACAATTACTAATCAGCATAGAAACAAATCAGAGCAATATAACAAACTAAAATGCCAAATTAAGCCATCAGAAGTAGAAGTAGTAGTACGCCAATCGTCCATCTTCCTTGAAGGCATAGTTATTTGCACAGAGTTGTAGTTTCAAGATCTATCCTGGCACGCATATATGTTTCTGCAAATCAAGAAAAGTAAAAAATGAAAGATCTAGATACAAAAAAAAAAAAAAAAAAAAAGAGGTTAAACCTCTGCTTAGAAAAAGAAAGTGTCCAATTGTCATCATAAGCTAAACCTTTTTTGGTTCCAGCATCTATTCTTCCCAAAATGAACATACCATTTAATTACCAAAGAACCTCTTTGGATAGGTTTAGCCTTTTCGGGGTTTCCAGCTGGTCATTCACTGCATGGTAATCTTTGAACCAGTTGGAACCTCTTTGGATCATTCACTGCAATAGTAATCGTTTAAGCTGGATCTTTAGAACCTCTTTGGATAATGGTCCAAAGATGGTTCCCTTGTGCACTCATTACCATACAGTGGATGATCCAGTTTTCATGACCTTCAAGATTTATGGCCTTCAACTATAGAGCAGATCAAGTAATACCAAAAAAAAGTTCCATTTACAAATTGTTGATTAATGATTTATTGCACACAACGTCTACAAAAGACTTTGAAAAAAAAAAATGTATGGCAAACTAAAGCACTTATATTCATTAAAAATAAATAAATGCTTTCTTTTTTGCTGATTAACAATTATTTAAGAACACATCGGACTTTGATCTCTCCATTACATGTTTGCAATGGAAGATTTCCATTGCAAATCTAATGGATATAAAATAGGAATATAAGTGATCATTTTAAATTAAAGAAAGATCATTATACATGGTGTAATAGAGTTTCTCCACTCCATTACAAATATGCAAAGGAGAGGATCACAATACGAAGAGATCCATACATTTCAATCACAGGAAAGATAGATGAAGCAATAAATTGATGTAATATGTTACAATATCTAAGAGAGAGAGAGAGAGAGAGAGAGAGAGAAATACTATATTGAATGTTATGTTGAATAATTATGTAAAAGTGTATATAAGACTCCTTTATATAGGAGGAGAGAAATCTAAGTATGGTAATCCTAAATATCGTAATGAATATAATATGGTAGGTATGATATGGATACCAATTCAAGTAGGGATACCAATTTGAGTTTGGAGAGAAACTATAAAACTAAAAAATAAAATAAAAGGCAAATAGATTGCAAAGTTTGAATGGGAACACGAGGGTGCTTGAGATAGATAAGAGGTAGGAGCCAATGTCGGGAGACAATTTATGGTCGTATCAAACCGTGGTAGGAACTGGCCAGAACTAATGTCAAGACAATTTAAGGTCATGCTGGAACATCATGGGAACTGACCGGAATCAATGTCGAGACAGTTTAAAGGAGGTCATGCCGGATCGATGTAGATAACTGGATATTGAACCAACAGACTTAGCACACACATAACTTATGACGTGATATTAAACGATGATGACAACAGATGACTGAGTGTGCCAGGGAGTGGCTTATTAGAAAGGACGCTAGGGGCACTTGGATGGTGTGCAGGGGCAACTTGGATGGTGCGCCAGGGGTGACTTTGGTAGTGGGCCAAGGGGGGCAACTTTGGTGCCCCAAGGGTAGCTTATGAGAAAGTGCACTAGGAGGGGGCTTAGGTAGTGCGCCAAGGGATCGTTTGGGTGGTTCACATGCTGTATAACCATGCTCGCCATGATATAAGTATAATACTCCCTCAAACTCAAATTAGTTTGAAGATAAAAACCTATTTGAAGATTCTATCTATTCTAATTTCTATATTCAATATAATATTCGGAAATTTCATTCCATATTCAACAAAGTTCACAATTTTATCTACAAAAATCACAAATTAATGAAACTCTGTTCTCTAAAACAGAAGTTGAAGAATAATAACTAACAAGAAGAAGAAGAAGAAGAGAATGATCAATGTTCTATTTTTCTTTCATTCGAGAACGCAATATGTAAATTGCAAACGTCAAGTTCTCTAGTAAATCGAATAGCCGTATCAGGCTCAGACCTCGGTCTTATTTCTAACTTGTTTCCTTACACTTTCTCAACAACTAAACAGAGTATGAGAGCGTAAATTTGAAACGGCATTTGAAACTTCCGTCGAATATTCAACAGAGCTTGCTATCACACAACAATAAAAGTATATCACAGAACAACGAGTCTCTGTTTGGTTACCGAGAAAATTAAAGTGAAAAAATATATTTCTTTCTGTTCTATATTGAAATCCATGTACAGCTTGCTAAACTCCAAGTATAACTAAACCGAGCAATTGCGTAATGCTTGGTTTAGTGGATACTTTCTTCCCTTTCTAACATTTTCTCGGTAACCAAACGGAGTGCGAGAGAAAGAGATTGGAATTTTTTTTTTAAAAATGAAAATTCATCTTCATTCAAATTTATTGTAGAAAGAATGGAGAGAAAATGCAGACCTGTCCGTGGTGCTTTTGTTAGGGAAATGGATATGAACCCCAAAGGGCATAGATATCAAAGAGTCGAGAGAGAGAGAGAGAGAGAGATTTGGCGGGCGGGCGCGCGCGCGGGAGAGAGATTGAGAGAGAGAGGGGGGGCGGGAGTCCGGAGGTCGTGATGTGATGTGACGAAACCCAAAACGTGGACGTTAAACCATCTTCAATTCTTGATTTAAGTTTAAGTAAAATTTGTTTGTGGTTTTGACAGATAATTTTGTTATTTAGGGGATGTTTGATAAAGTTGAAAATTAAAATTTTAATATTAAAAGTTAAATGTTAAATTTTTTAATGAAAAAATTATTTGACAACAATTTAAATATTGAATTAAAATAAATTGTTTAATATATATAAGATCAAACTTGAAATCTATACTATCTATCTATCTATCTATCTATCTATCTACAAAAATGATTTGTCCCCCTAAAAATAATTCCCCTAATCCCCCTAATTTCCTTTTTTAGAAACTGTTTTTCTTTTTTTCTTTTTTTTTTAAACTTAAAATGGCAATTGTGGGGATTCGGGGTCCCCCATTTCGGGGGACCTAGCACTACCGATCTATCTATACTATATATATATATATATAACCAAATAACCAAATGTAGTGATCTCTTAAAAACCTTTCAAATTCTCAATCCTAACATCTCATTAAACTCTTTCCTAGGTGGCACATATATTTTTCTCTCATTCTATTTTCCTATTTTTTCCTCTTTTTTAATATATTTCACTTTTTATGTAGTGATCTCTTATAAAACTTCTAAATTCTCAATCCTAACATCTCATTAAACTCTTTCCTAAGTGGCACATATATTTTTCTTTCATTCTATTTTCCTATTTTTTCCTCTTTTTTAATATATTTCACTTTTCAATTGCGTACTTAGGGATATATATAATATCATATGGATAGGATCTTTTCAAAATAGTTATAGATAAAAGATGAGTTTGACTCTAATTTAAATTTCTTCATCCAATTTATATCCTACTCAAAGATATTTCAAAAAATAAAAAATAAATTAAATTATAAATCTCAAAACCTTACTTCCATGACAATACGGCGACACGTCTATTATTCTCTCATTCTATTTTCTTCTTTTTTAATATATTTCACTTTTTAATTACTTAGGGATATATATAATATCATATGGATATGATCTTTTCAAAATAATTATAGATAAAAGATTAGTTTTCATTAAATTTATATCCTACTCAAAGATATTCCAAAAATTAAAAAAAAAATTTAAATTATAAATCTCAAAACCTTACTTCCATGACAATATGAAATTGAGCAAAAATATTGGAGAACATGAGAACCCTGCAGAGAAATTAAACAGGTGATTTTACTAATTATGCAAGATTTTTCTTATGTGAAAAGAAATATATATTTGAAATCTCATATTATGTTTTTTGCTTTATTTTTTCTTTTGCAGATTTTTTTGTTTGTTTTAGTTTTAGTTTATTTAGTGTATTTAATTTTTTTTTCCCTTCATAATCTAAGTTAGTTGTTGAAATTATAATAATGTAGTCGATGCACTTGTGTCTCTAAAATTTATTATTCATTTTTTAAAAATTTTACAACTACAGCGTACTGGAAAAAATCTCTTAAAAAACTCCAAATTCTCAATTCTAATATCTCATTAAACTCTTTCTTAGATGGCACATCTATTATTCTCTCATTCTATTTTCCTATTTTTTTCATTTTTTTAATATATTTCACTTTTTAATTACTTAGGGATATATATAATATCATATGGATAGGATCTTTTCAAAATATTTATAGATAAAAGATGAGTTTGATTCTAATTCAAATTCCTCAAATTTATATCCTACTCAAAGATATTTCCAAAAAAATTAATAAATTAAGCTATAAATCTCAAAACCTTACTTCCATCACAATATGAAATTGGGCAAAAATATTGGAGAACAGAAGAACCCTGCAAAGAAATTAAGCAGGTGATTTAACCAATTATGGAAGATTTTTCTCTTCTGAAAACAAATATATATTTGAAATCTCATATTATGTTTTTTGCTCTATTTTTTCTTTTGTAGATTTTTTTGTTTGTTTTAGTTTTAGTTTATTTGGTGTATTTAATTTTTTTTCTTCATAATCTAAGTTAGTTGTTGAAATTATAATAATATAGTAGATGAGTTTATACCTCCCAAATTTATTATTCATTTTTTTAAAAAAAAAATTTACAACTACAATATACAAGAAAAAAATAGCAATGGCAACAAAGAGCTAAAAGACCAATACAAAGAGTAATGTTTTGTGATGCAGTTGGAGTTCACCTATTTTTTTTAAGAAAAATTGTACCAATCGATAAGAGTATTTGGAACACATTCACGAGTTTGAAATAAGTTTTTATTCGATCTCATTTATTTTTGATTATATTTTGTTCTTCAATTATATTAATTTGTGTGTTTGATTTTATTGTAATATATAAGGAGTGCACTCAATTTAAATTTGGATGTAAATAAACTTAATTATGTAGTAGCTCTAAAATATTTTTGCCTATATTTTTAATTTTTTATTTGAGATCTTCATGAGTTTAAATTTGTTTCTTTGTATATATATAGTGAGTAGGATTAAGTTTTTAAATGATAAGTTTTTCTTTTGCAATAAAAAA
Source organism: Camellia lanceoleosa (assembly GCA_025200525.1). Taxonomy (NCBI): domain Eukaryota; kingdom Viridiplantae; phylum Streptophyta; class Magnoliopsida; order Ericales; family Theaceae; genus Camellia; species Camellia lanceoleosa. The sequence continues at coordinate 28,817,907 of CM045769.1, read as the reverse complement.
TCAACTACATAAAGGAATATTTGAAGCACAAGATTGGATTTCAAAATCTTTAATGAATATATAAATAAATTATTTTGTTTTCAAGTCATAATACTCTGTGTGTATATATATATATGAAAACCAATTGTAGACAAGGTCATTTGGATCCATTCGAAGAACAAAAACTCAATATACATGTTTTTTACTATTAATTAATATTTAATAGTTAATTTCAATTACATTATTGAATGCCATGTAATTTTTAAACAGGTTGGATTCAATATGTGAATACTTCAATAAAAGTTTGATTAATTTCTTGTAAACAAAATTATTAGTATTCAACTATATTTGTGTTGAAATTATAAACACATTACATATTAATGATCAAAATTTTAAAATTTAATTTGCATAAATATGTTTTTTGTATTTAGACAAAAATCATAGGGAAGAAATTATTTTCTATGATTGTTGAATTTTATATTCACGCGTCACTGCCATAGAAATATTTATGTCATGCGCGTTCTATGGTTAAGACTTTATTATTTAAAATAAAGGATTATATTATTATATAGCATAAAGTAAAAATAAAACTAACTATAGATGTTAAAAAAAAAGTGATGCTATTTTTTTATTTTTTCTTTTTCTTATTTAGTAGCTTCAAAATACGAAAGTTGTTGAAATTTATAGGTTATAGCCACAAAACAAATTTAAAAAAATGAAAAAGTGATCCTTGAATTTTCTTTGTAATTAAATAGCTTTAAAATACAAAAACTGTTAAAAATAGAGTTAAAATTTGTATAATAAGATAACATAGATATTTATTTTTTAACTACACAAAATTTAAATTTTAAAAAATTATAGATTGCATTTAACTCTTATATAATGTTAACTTACTACGATTCTTATTTTTGAGTTTTTTTTTTACCAATTTTAACAAATTATAGGTGGCATTTTACTCTTATCTAATTTTTAAACTACTTTTCTCTCCAGTTCTTCTATTATTAGAATTATATTAGATGTTGTTTCTCTCTACCTCATTTTTCTAGAATTTATCTAAATTTCTCTTTCTATATTCTTATAATTTATCTTCATATTTATACTTGATTTTTTTTTTTAAATCTTTATCTTATATTTACGTGATCTACTCTTACTCTTGATTTTCAATTAAGTTTATTCTTTTTTTAGGATTTATCTAATTTTCACTTTCTATATTCTTTTAGTTTATCTTCAAATTCAAACTTAATTTATTTTTATTTTTATCTTATATTTATAGAATCTCACTTTGATCGTTTTTTTTTTTTTTTAGTTGAGATCAATCAAATCTATTATTTAAGTACCTATCTAAATTAATATTATAGAATTTTGTTATTAATTTTTAACATATTTAGTATTGTTTACCACGTTTTGTTACTTACTCGTGCATAGCACAGGTTACCACTAGTTTATTATGATGCCGATGGTGGTGGCATAGCTCTCGTTTGGCATATTAGTTGGGTTAGTTTTTTGGTTACAATAGTCATAATAAGAAGATAAAATAGATTAAAAAGTTAATAAAATAAAACGTCATATTCAAATCATAATCATTTCATTTTTTCTCTTACAAAAGTCAAAAAATCAAAAGTCCAACTAAAACGAAACTTTTTAACCCAGACTAAAAAAAACAAAAAAGTTAACTCACTTCGCAAACGAAACTAGTGGTGGTGGTGGTAGCAATAGCGTTGATGATTGTGGCATGGGGTTGGTGGTAGCAGTAGTGATAATAGTGGTAGTAAAATGTTAGTGGTACTTATGGCAACAATGACAATAATAATGAAGGTAGTGGTAGTGATGGTAGCAATGGTCGCAGCATGGTAATGGTAGTGGTAGCGATAGCGATAGTAATACTCATGGAGGTGGTAGTAGTGACAATGGTGTGATGATGGTGGTAACGATAGCGGTAGCGATGGTGGTGGTAATGGTGTCAATGGCGGTGGTAATGATGAGTTTATAATAGTATATATCGATGGTTATATTTAGTAGGTGTTTGGCATGCACTAAAAAAAAATATATATTTTTTTATATATACATACACTTATTTGGGTTATATCAATCAACATCTATCAATATCTCATCTCTACTTTTCTACCTACTACTCTACTTTTCTACACAATTTTTTTTTTTTGTAAAAAGTCAAAAGGTACATTTATTTAGAGCATCCCAAACCACTATTTAGGCTTTGTTTGGCATATGCTAAAATAGCACATGCTATTTTAGTACATTATCCTATTTGCATCACAATTATTTTATTTTGGGTCACATCACTTCTCTGCTACATCATTTCAAATACAACTCATATTTCACGTTTTTTGTAAAAAGTTAAAAAACATAATAATCTAACACTTCCCAAACAACCTCTTAATATTTATAAATTCAATTAGAATTAAAATAAGTTTCATATGATTTTAAAAAAAATTTAAATTCTAACTTACATTTTAAGAGGCACTTTAATTTTTAAATGATATCAATTGTGATTATCAGATGAGCTTAATTGATTATCACTTAATCAATTCAGTTTTAAGTACTGAATCATGTTATCAAATACTTTTATTGGCTTATTTTCATCACATCACCTTTTTATTTTTCTGCATGTCTTTCATAATAAATAAAAAAATCAGTTTGTAAGTCAAACTCAAAACAACCCTTAATATATTGATGATGTACCACCTGGGATGGTGGTTCAGTGTTTTTTCATCCAACAATGATATATCCCTCTAAATGAAGGGCCTCTAATGAACTCTAATGATATGAAAAATCACAAAAAAAAAAAAAAAAAACACACAAGACACAAATATCACTGTCACAATGAAACCCACCCCCAATTAAAGCTCCCAAACATTTTTGTTTTTCACCTGCTCTTGCTTTACACAAGTTGTCCAGGTTTGACACTAGGAAACGCAAAATCTGCAAACGTGTGCATTGTACTGTACTTGTATCGCAAAACTTTAGGACTCTTGATGTGAAGCCCATTGTTATTCCGACGAGCTCCCTTCTTTGAAGTTGGATTAAATTTGACTATATGTATTTAATTAATATTTTTATTTAATTTTTTTTTAATGAAGTGATTAATATTTTTAAAATTTTCAAACCATTAGTTCAATGTAAGCTTATATTAAACAAATTCAAATTTATTTGTATTCAATTTTTAGTTTTGTATTTGGCAAAATCTTTTCAAATTCCAGGTTTGACACTCAGGGACACAAAATTTACGAACTTGTCCATTGTATAGTACTTCTATCGCAAAGCTTTACGACTCTTGATGTGGAGTTCATTGTTATTCCGGCAAGATCCCTTCTTTGAAGTTGGATTAAATTTGACTATATGTATTTAATTAATATTTTTATTTAAATTTTTTTTAATGAAATGATTAATATTTTTAAAATTTTCAACCCATTCGTTCAATGTAAGTGTGTGAGTGATATTCCGATCACACTGCCCTCCTTAGTAATTCAGCTGTAGAACACAGGCAGAGTAGACGGCTCCCTGTAACCTGCACAGAAAGAAAAGGCTCCGGCGGTGGTTCTTCCACCCGGGGGCACTCCGACGATCAAGTCAGTATCTCTCAAAGATAACAAGTGCTAAAATTACTGCTCAAGACCACAAATTGCGTACCTTAGCCTCGCCGGGGGTGCCCTTCTTTTATAGTGTCTCTCTATCCTAGTCCCACTAGAAGTCTTACTTCTATGGACTCAGGATTACTGCTAATCTGGGACTCCCAGTGGGACTAAGATAAACTCTCTAAGAGTCTTATCTTTACCCAAACTGAAGTCTTCTCCCAATCTAGGACTCTTGTCCATATCCAGGTTGAGTTCCCTCTTTATTCTAGGACTCTTGTCCCTCATCCACTTATCTCGGATTCTGATATCTTCGGAGATAACCTCGGCCTAGCCGAGATCACCTCGGCATCACGACCAGGACACGTGGCACCTCGGCTGACACGTCGGCGTCACCTTGCCACGTGTTGGTACTCAGAAAATACATCCCCACAACTGCCCCCTAGGTTCTATTACCTCGGCATTCTGAGGTGATAGAACCTATATTCGACTTTTTCTCGTACGTCGGCTTAAGAACTTTCTAGCCGAGATCATTCATTTCAGGCCGATATGTCTTCTTCTTAAAACAAGAATTCAGATCGATTTGACTTCGCGTATGAGCTGTCATACACCATTTTTCAACCGTTTCACTGACGCGTTTTTTCCTTATTGGTCCGCTTAACGACGCTACCGCAAGCCGTCTTTTTCTTCGCTATACTTGCCCGACGACGCGTTAACCTAGGCGATTTAATGCTCGCTTTTGCGCCGTTTCACTTTTTGGACAAAACATTTGCCTCTCTCTTCGATTCACTTTTGCATTTTGAATACTCTACATTTTCTCTCTCTAAAGCATTCTCTTCTTCGTATCCGCCATTGCTCGAAGCTCTCGACTTTGCTACTGTCTTACATCTGCCATTGAAGCTTTCGCCACTATAGCGTCTGCCATCTGACCTCGGCGTAGCTCATTCCGGCCTCCACCTTTTCCTCGTAAGCCGCTTCTCTTTCTCGCTTCTTGATTATTCTCGAATTTCTTGTTCGCTTTATTCTGCTCCATCATTCAGTCTGTGAATCATTCACTTGAATTTATCCTATTTTATGGTTTCGTACATGTCATGAACATTTGCACTGTTGCATCTCTGTTCTTGGTCTTCCAACCTTTGTGTTCTTGAATCTGAAGCTTCGCTCTTGCTTTTCTGTTTTCCAGATTTTTGCCTTCCATACTCGTTCTTCGTAGATCTAGGTTTGGGATTTGTCTGTAGGACCTTCATCTTTTTAGGAAAAACTGAAACAAATTTACCAATATATATCTTAGGCTCAAGCCGAGGTCCCAAGAGCCCATTAGAAACATTCTATCTTTGTAGCCAAATACTCGTACACCAAAACCATGGGTGTGTGGAGAGATAGAGTTAACAACCCAACCAAACTAGAATTTTTTAGGCAAGAGTTCTCCATCCCTGCCGATGTTCACCTCAGGCTAGCTGGGGAGAACGACTCTATTATGCCCGAGGATGACAACATGCCTTTTCCTATAGTAGCCTTTGTCCAGTGTGGACTTCGATTCCCTCTAGATCCCCTCTTTCGCGAGGTCCTTCACTACTATTCTTTGAACCCTATGCAACTCGCCATCAACGCCTATAGGACGTTTAACGATATAATAGCCTTAGCTCGGCAGGAGAGTGTCAGGATCACTCTTGCCGACATCCAATACTGTTACACCATGTGTGCCCTCAACCTAAAGGAGAAAGGTTATGTGTACTACCTCAAGCCGAGGTCCACCGAGTTTAAAATTATAGCCGACCTTCCTGACTCCAACAAAGGTGCTGGGGATGACTACCTTATTGCATCTGGTAACTGGGAGTTTGGCCCAGATGAAGAAGTCCATCTTTTCCCTCTCCCCCGAACAGTAAAAGAGGGCAAGGGTAAGAGCCCAACGTCAACTGTTTAGCTGTTGCTTTCTTCAAGTTTTTTCCTTAAAAAAATTTTATCTGTTTCTGATGTGATGTTCTGTTTTGCAGACGTTCGCAAGCCTCCCAAGGACTTTCGCCAGTCCTATTTCCCTGGGAAGGGCCTGAAGAAGCTCCTAGATCTTCCCGTCCTCAAACGCAAAGCTCCACTGCTGTTAAATTTCATCCCCACCTATAAATCAACTTTGCCCGACGTTCCACGAAAGAAGAAGAAGAGCCTCTCTCCATCTACCACCACAACCTAGACTGCATCAACATCCCGGGCTGATCAAAGGTCAACCTCCGATCCAGCCGATCTACCATCAACTTCTGCCCAATTCCTGATCCCAGTAACAGAAAGAAAACGTCGGCGGCGACTTGTCAAAACAGCCGAGATGGTACGCCAAAAGCCAATGGTGCTGGACCTTCTAGCCGATCTTCCAACCGATGTGGATGCTGTTCCATCCCAAACCGTCCCCCCTCCGAAGCCAAAAAGAACAAAGAGGGCCCAGCCTAAGGATAAGAATGCTGAAGTTGAGGCCGAGGATGCCCAGCCTATCTCCAAGCTGGCGGAAAGCAGCAAATCCCAATCAACCGCTGGGAAGAGGCATGCAGAGGCTCAGCCATCAGAATCCCAAAAATCAAAAAAGCCGAGGTCTTCTTCCGCGAAGACTCCGAAGTCCAAGATACCAAGTGTTCCTTGGGCCCCCCAATTTACCTTGGAAGACCGGCCAATAATGGCGAATGAGAGTGCCGAGGACATAAATGTCGGCGTGGCTCTCAGTACTGCACTACTTTTGCCTGGCGATTTGGAGCGAAATGCTGAGAATAGTGAGTATGAGAACTACGCTTTAATGCTCCAGCACTCAGTTCAAGTAAGTGCTTCAGTTCCAACACTCGTCCTTTCTTTTTGTTTCATACTTTGAATTTATTTTTCTAACACTTCGCTTTACGTCAGTCATCTAATACGCCATTCCTTTTCAATGCAATTATTTGAAAATCGGAAAAAATTGACCAAGATGAAGACTGAGTTTTCTGCTCTTCAGAAGATTAATAAAGGCCTTCAAGCCAAAATGAAAAAGTTAGAAGATCAAGCCGAGGCTGCTACCAAGGCCCAAACCTTGGCTAAAGAAAAAGCTGAAGCTGCTGAGGCTATAAAGAATGTTGCCGAGGCGCAAAAGAAGGAGGCCGAGGAAAAAGCGGCCCAAGCCGAGAAGGAACTTCAGGAAGCCTTGGCTACAAAAGAAGCCGAAATCAAGGATACTGATGAAAAAGCTTACGCCTAGGGTGTAGCCGATGTCACTGAAGATTACAAACTTCAAGTCAGGCAAGCATGCAACAGGGGATTTTTCCTGGGTTGGATGTCCCTGGTAAAGAAGCTTGATCTTCCTGGCGACTCACCCTGGCGCAAGGCTGAGGCAATTCCTCTTCCCTTTCCCCCTCCTCCTTCTCCTAGTCAAGCTGAGGAAGAGACCGAATCCGAATATGAAGCGGAGGTTGAGGATGTGGATGCTGGTGCTCTGGTAAGGAAGGCCAAGGACGCTAATGGGACCAAGTCCCTACCTCAGGGTGATCAAGTCATGGACTTAACCCAAGATGAAGAGACGGAGGAAGTGTCCAGGGGGTCTGAGCCAGGGCATCTATCATCCGACCTCCTTCTGGCTGAAAGAAGTCTTAACAAGACACTTGCAGAGATTGACGCCGAGATTGCGGCAGACAAGGAAGCCGAAGTTCCTGTAGAAGTGGTAGCCGAGGTTCTTGTGGAAAAGGATGCCGAGGTTGTTCTTGAGGAGCCCTCCGAGGTCCCAGCTCAACCTGCTGCTGAAGCTGAAGAAACTTAGTTTTCATTTTTTCTTTAACTTTTGTACTTTCTTTTGTTTTCTGAACAATGTAAGCTTCTTCTTTATAGCCGATGTGCCTTTCTTTGTTGCTTTTGAACAATTTACTTCTACTAGGCCATTGTGCCTCCTTTATACACAACTGTTTCTTTTTGAATGCTGTAGTCTTTAATCTTTCTTCATTGCTTCTATTTGATTCTATACTTAGAATATTTCACATGATTTATATAATTCTTCCCTTGCACAATCTCCTCGGGGTTACATACCTCGGCATGTTTACCTTAAGATTTACCTCGGCTAGGACTTCACCTGTAAACTTGCCATAAACTTCAGCATATAAACTCAATTAATCTTCAACTTGTAAATTGCTACAAATTTCAACAAGTGAAGATAAACAATCATATCGGCTTAACTTTAACTTGTAAATTGCTACAAATTTCAACAAGTAAATATAAGGAATCTATCTCGGCTTAACTTTAACTTGTAAATTGCTACAAATTTCAACAAGTAAAGATAAAGAATTTATCCCAGCTTAACTTTAACTTGTAAATTGCTACAAATTTCAACAAGTAAAGATAAGGAATTTATCTCGGCTTAACTTTAACTTGTAAATTGCTACAAATTTCAACAAGTAAAGATAAGGAATTTATCTCAGCTTAACTTTAACTTCGGCTAAGCATTACTAATGTCTTCTCTCTGCCCCCAATGTGAACCTAAGTTCCTCTTGGGTTCTCATTATTCAAAAAACAACATCATGTAAAGTTGTATAAGTTCGGAAAAATTCTGCTAAGATTTTATTGATCATATCGGCAAAAAATCAAAGAACATCTAATGATAGAAAAACTTTAAATTACAAGTGTTCCATGGTCTAGGCAATGCTTTGCCCTCATTATCTTCGAGCCGATATGCCCCATTTCCTAACACCGAAGTGATTCTGTAGGGACCTTCCCAGTTTGGGCCAAGCTTGCCCTCTCTGGGGTCTTTCTTATTGCCGACGACTTTTCTCAAGACTAGGTCGTTGACTTGAAAATCCCTTGGGTTGACCTTCTTGTTGTAAGCTTTGGAATTCTTTGGTATCTCGCAAGTCGGATTGCAGCTTTCTCTATTCTTTCTTCCAGTAGGTCCAGATCTCGGGCTAGGAGCACATCATTAGACCCGTTCTCAACTCCCTGTGTTCTGATCCCTGGGATGCCGATCTCCAATGGAATGACTGCTTCTGTGCCATAAGCCATGGCAAAGGGGGATTCCCCTGTTGATCTTCTCGACGTAGTGCGATATGCCCAGAGCACGTTAGGCAATTCGTCTACCCACTTTCCTTTTGCTGCCTGCAGCCTCTTCTTTATTCCATCCAGAATGACTTTGTTTGATGCTTCGGCTTGCCCATTACTTTGGGGAAAGCTTGGTGTTGAAAAATAATTCTTTATCTTGAACTTTGTGCAAAAATTCTTGATGAGTTTGCTGTCAAACTGTATTCCGTTGTCGGCAACGATTGCTCTTGGAATCCCAAATCTGGTGATGATGTTTTTCTAGATGAAGTTCTTCACATCCACATCTCGGATTTTGGCAAGGGGCTCTGCTTCTATCCATTTTGTGAAGTAGTCTGCTACCAAGTACTTCCACGCTTGCTTGGGGCAATTGTCCAACGAGATCCATGCCCCATCGGGCAAATGGCCAAGGGTCGAAACAGGTTCAGTCAAGAAATTGGCCGATGTATCAATCAGTGCAAACCTCGCATTGTTCACACTTCTTCACATAGGCTTCAGATTTTTGCATATAGGGCCACCAATACCCCTGGGTAATGGCCCTATGAGCTAACGATCTGCCCCCAGCGTGGCTTCCACAAACTCCTTCATGAATTTCATACAAAAAGTCTTCGACCTGAAGAGGGTGTACACACCTTAAAAGAGGTCCAGTGAAGGATCTTCTGTAGAGATATCCTTCTGCTAGGGCTGGGCAACCAACCCACCCGCCCGCACAAACCGCCCGACCCTACCCTACCCGCAGTGCTTTGGGCGGTTTCGATGTAGGTAGGCGGGCGGGTGCGGGTCAAGAAATTCACAAAAGTTCGGGTTCGTCGAACGAATCACCAAGAACCCTAGCTTTTTTTTTTTTTAAGAAAAAATAACTAGTTATTATTATTATTTTTTGCATTTTGGATAGATGGAGATAACTAGTTATTATTTTTATTTTTACATTTTGGATGAAAGTAAAATTTATTATATGGGTACTTATATACATTATCATAATCTAATGATATTTAAATTAGTGTTACTAGTTTGACTTTTATTTATATATATATAAAAAATCATTATATTCCATTAGTCTAGTAGACACAGTTAAATATGATATTTTGAATTGTCATTCTATTATCACATTATTGCATATTAAAAACTAAATAGTGAAGATTAATCCACTATTAAAATTAGTGTTACTAGTTTGACTTTTAAGGGTTTGTTTTTGCATATTTAAATTAGTGTTACTAGTTTGACTTTTAAGGATTTGTTTTTGCAAGCTAAGGAGGAAGATTAATCCACTATCCTCAAGTATGGTTCCATATCATCTTATCTAACATGTGGACTATTTATTATGATCATGAATTGTATATCTTGTAATTTAATTTATAACTTTTCTAAATAAAAAAAAAAGTGTTTAGAAAGTAACAAAAAATGTCAAATTTGCTTAAGTTTTAAAAAATAAAAATAAATAAAAATAAAAAAAATCTAAACCGCAAACCGAACCGCACCCGCCCGCACAAACCACGAACCGCATCGCGGGCGGTTGCGGGTCCATTTTTTCCCAACCGCATAAGTGCGGGTCGGGTCGGTTTTGACCCGCAACTCGTCAAAACCGACCCGTGAGCAGCCCTACCTTCTGCTGTCAGGCTGAATCTTGCCGACTTCAGTCTGACCTTGTGTTCTTCATTTCGATCTTCTGGCAGTTTTCCCTCTTTCAGGAATGCAACAATTGCATCCATCCAGCTTGGTCCCATGTCCACACATAATGCTTCTTGCATTGTGTGTGGTGACTCTATGCTCGGGCTTGATAGGTAATCGATCATTATTGTCCTCGTCTTTCCGGTTTGCATTGAGCTTGCTAAATTGGCCAACGCGTCGGCGTGGTTGTTATCTTCTCGGCTAACCTGAAGAAGTCGGCAGTTTTGAAACATGTTTGCCAACCTGATGACTTCTTTTGCGTATGCCGACATCCTTTCATCTCGGGCAGCAAACTCTCCTGTAGTTTGATTCACTATGAGTTGTGAGTCACAAAAAACTATTACCTCATCTGCCTCTGCATCGAAATTTCACCAAAGAATCAACGCTTCATACTCTGCCTCATTGTTCGAGGCTTTGAACCCCAGTCGAATAGACTGCTCCAATATCTCCCCATCGGGGGAAATTAACACTACTCCTGTCCCTGCCGGTTTGAGCTCCCATCAACAAAAAGTTGAAAGGAATCTCCGATGTAAATGCTGCAGGGTCTGAGTTTTTCCTTCCTTGGTTCTTTAGCCTTTGGCTGGGCTTCTCCTTCCTTGTTTGGACATCGTTCATCTCGGCTCAACGGAGCCCGATGTTCGATGTATTCTGGCGAGAACTCGGCCACGAAGTCGGCCAAAACTTGGCCCTTAATTGCTATTCTCGGCCTGAACTCCAGGTCATATTGGCCCAAAACTACAGCCCATCTTGCGATTCGTCCAGTCAAGTCTCCTTGTTGCAACAAGGATTTTAGTGGGTGCTCTGTCAGAACCACTATCTTGTGAGCCTGAAAATAATGGTTTAGCTTCTTTGAGGCCATTACCAAGGCCAGCATTAATTTCTCCAGTGGTAAATACCTTGTTTCTGCATCGGCCAAGGTTTTACTTACATAGTACACTGCCTTCTGCTCTCCCTTTTCTTCTCGGATTATCACTGCACTTACTGCGTGCTCTGAAACTGCTAAGTATAAAAACAGTTCCTCCCCAGGTTGGAGTGTTGAGAGGATTGGGGCCGAGGTAAGGTACTTCTTCAGGTCGGCCAAAGCGGCCTCACATTCCTCTGTCCATAGAAAATCCGTGGCCTTTTTCACCAGATTGAAAAAAGGTTTACATTTGTCCGAACTTCGGCTTATGAACCTGTTTAGGGTCATGCCCTTCCAAGAAGCATCTGAACCTTAGCCGATGTCGGACTCAGTAATTCGAATGGCCTTGATCCGATCTGGCCGGCTTCAATGCCCTCCTAGTCACCAAGTATCCCAAGAACTTACGGATCCAACTCCAAACGCATTTCGCCGCTTAGTCGGAGCCGATATGTTTTGAGTATGTCAAAGACCTCTTCTAGGTCAGCAAGATGATCCTTTGGTTCCTTGGTCTTCACGACCATATCATCAATGTAGACTTCTACAGTTTGGCCAATCAAGTGTTTGAACATCTTGGTCACCAGCCTTTGGTAAGTTGCTCCTGTGTTCTTCAACCCAAAAGGCATGACTCTGTAACAATACAAACCTTTCGGAGTGATGAATGCTGTCTTCTCTTCATCTGGAGGATACATGGCTATCTGGTGATACCCCCTATATGCATTCAAGAAGCTCATCCTTCCATGTCCAGATGTGGCGTCCACCAACTGGTCGATCTTTGGTAGAGGGAAGCTGTCTTTGGGACAAGCCTTGTTCAAATTTGTGAAGTCTACGCAGACCCTCCACTTGCCATTCTTCTTTTTTACTACCATGGTGTTTGATAACCACGTCGGATAATTGGCTTCTCGGATGGCCCTGGCCTCTAGAAGTCTGGCTACTTCCTCTTCCACTGTTTCGACGTGCATCAACATCGGTCTTCTGGCTCGTTGTATCACAGGTTTGGCCGACCTGTCAACGTTGAGTCTGTGACATATGACCTCAGGGTCAATGCCAGGCATTTCATAAGGTGTCCAGGCGAACACCTCAATATTTTTTCTCAGAAAGGCTTCCAACTCCCTTTTTTCTTCTTCGGCTAGTCCTGTGCCTAGAAGAAAGAAGCGTTCCTCATCGCCCTCTTGGACGAAGATTTTCTTCAATGCTTCTTCACTTTTCTCGGTCGGCTCCTTGCCGACATCATCTAGGACCTTCATGTCCTCTTCTTCAACTTCTGCCTTCTCTGGTTCTCGAATGCTGCAGGTTAGTTTCATTGCTGCCATGGAGCAATTTTTCGCCTGCAACTGATCACCTCTGACTTCCTCAATCCCATGTTCTGTTGGGAACCGTAGCAGTTGATGCAATGTCGAGGGGACTGCCCCCATTGCATGCAACCACGGCCTCCCCAAGATGATGTTGTAAGGCGAGGGCGTGTCGATCACGATGAATTCTGTCTTGATCTTTTTCGTGCCAGCTTGTACCTCCAAGCTTGTTGCTCCTAAAGGCCATGTCGGCGTTCCATTGAAGCCGACCATCGGGCCGTTTGACTGCTCCATGTCATCAGGGTGAAGGCCTAACTCCTTGTAACATCTGACATACATAATGTCGCAGGAGCTGCCTTGATCAATCAAGATGCGTTGCACCTGGCACTCCCCAACCTGGAGGGATACTACCAGGGCATCATTGTACGGATGCTGAACCATGTCAAGGTCGGCCTCTGTGAAGGTTATCATCGGCCCTTGGCAATCTTCAGGCCGAGGTCTTTTCAGTCCCACCTGGTTGACGTGCTGCAGATGTTTCACCCTCTGTGTCTCCCCCGTATGTCGTTTTCATTCACCTTTGAGTGGATCACATTAACCACCCGAGGTCCACCTGCCTGTGGTTGCTGCGCTGGGGGAGGAGGGGCTGCTGGCGCTTGAGGCAATCGTGCTTGTTCTTCCCTTGTTTTGGCCTCATCCACAAGGTCTCTTAAATGGCCTTGTCTCACCAGATCTTCTAAGTGTGCTTTAAGGGCTCTGCAACCCTGAGTTGGGTGACCTTGCTCATTGTGGTAGGTACAACGCCTACCAAGGTTTCTCCCCATAAATTCTCCTGGTGCTCTTGCCGGCGCCCTGAAGTAGGGCTGATTTCGAATTTGATCAAGGACTTTTTGGACCGGAATTCGGAACACCGTCGTCACTGCTTGCTTAGCCCTCAACTCTGTCTCCTGTTTGTTCTGTCCATTGTTACCTCGGCCTTTCTCGCTTGCCTACAGCCGTCTCCTTATTCCCCGACGTATCTTCCTCGGCTCTGGCATACTTCTCGATTCTCGCCATGAGCTCTTCCATACTCTTTGGCAGGGTTTTTGCCAAGGACTTCCGTAGTGGACAGCCATCCTTCAGGCCGTTCTTGAAAGAGACGACCGCCACCTCCTGGTTGCATTCAGGTATTCGATTGAACACCTCGTAGTACCGCTTTGCATAAGCTCTGAGGCTCTCATCTTTGCCGATCTTCAGGGCCATCAATGCGTCCACCCTTAATGGCTGCAGTTTGTTTGTTATGAACCTGGCCACAAACATCTCGGCCAGGCCTTCCCAGCTCTTCACGCTCCCCTTCGGTAGTTTGTGGAACCAATCTGATGCAATCTCCCCGAAGGATGAGGGGAACACTTTGCAGAGCAACGGCTCGTTCCCACTGTACAATGCTATTGAATTCAAAAATAATCCAACATGGAAGTTAGGGTCCGACTTACCATCATATATCTGGAGCCTCGGCATACTGAATCTTTTCGGCGCGACGAATCTATCCAATTCTGCCGAGAATGGAGTCCTCGGCTTAACCGGAGAAGTTACTTCGGCTCCGGCATTCTGCTGTTTCCTCTTGAGGTAATCTCTCAAGTCCTCTTTACTTCTCCCTGCAGCCCGGCTGTCATTGGACTTCAGCCTCTTCGGCGCACTACTCTCGGCCTCATGGTGGCCCCTTTTCGATCCTTCTCCGCAGGACGCATCGAAACACAATATCCGCCCCGGAACATGCCGATGTTCTTTGGGGTCTGCTTCCTTCTCGCGATATGTCCTTCGGGACTCTTCTCTTCTCTGCTCTTCTCGGCCGACTTCCCCAGAGGGTCGGCGAGAGTGCCTTCCACTCGTGCAGGCCGAGGGCTTGGGACTTCTCTCCGCCCTTCTTACGGGCGTTCTTGTCGCGGCGGTGGTGTGTCTGCGGCGGGTATGGCGGCTGCATGACATTATTCTGCATCATGAAGTTGACGACCGATTGAAGGTCTGCCAACTTGTTTGCCATCTCTTTTACTTCTTCATCCCTCCTCAGACATCTGTCTTTCCAGGTCTGGAGGTCATCCTCATTATAGTATTTGCCTCTGTCCGCTTTCTTTGATGTATCACCATCTTGTCCGGCGACTTTCTCTGCGTGATTCTGATCACGAGTTTTTTCGTTGTGGTCTCCTCCTTCAGCGTTAGAGTCAACGGGTCTTCCACTCCCAGCCGGAGCGTCGTCCCCAATCTTTTCCTTCTGCGTGTTACTGGCCATCTACTCTTCTTTCGTTCCCACAGACGGCGCCAAATTGTGTAAGTGATATTCCGATCACACTGCCCTCCTTAGTAATCCAGCTGTAGAACACAGGCAGAGTAGACGGCTCCCTGTAACCTGCACAGAAAGAAAAGGCTCCAGTGGTGGTTCTTCCACCCGGGGGCACTCCGACGATCAAGTCAGTATCTCTCAAAGATAACAAGTGCTAAAATTACTGCTCAAGACCACAAATTATGCATTTTAGACCTTAGACACCGGGTGCCCTTCTTTTATAGTGTCTCTATCCTAGTCCCACTAGAAGTCTTACTTCTATGGACTCAGGATTACTGCTAATCTGGGACTCCCAGTGGGACTAAGATAAACTCTCTAAGAGTCTTATCTTTACCCAAACTGAAGTCTTCTCCCAATCTAGGACTCTTGTCTATATCCAGGTTGAGTTCCCTCTTCATTCTAGGTAGGGCTGCAAATGAACCGAGCTGTTCGTGAACAGGCTTGGCTCGGCTCGGCTCGGTAACGGCTCGGCTCGTTTAGTAAACGAGCCGAGCTTGAGCTCGATTATTGGGCTCGTTTCGTTAACGAGCCGAGCTCGAGCTCGCCTGTGTTCGGCTCGGTAGGCTCGGCTCGTTTATCTATAATTAAATTATATAATAAATATATTATTTATATATTAAATAATATATAAATACATTATTTATATATTAAAAATATATAAATATATATATAAATAATAATATAAATGCATTTTTTATATATTAAATAATATAAATAATATTTTTTATTTAAAAATTTATATTTAAATAATATAAATAATATAAATAATATTAAAAAAAATTTATCGAGCCGAGCCGATCCGAGCTCAAGTTCGACAAAAATTAACGAGCCGAGCCGAGCTCGAGCCCAGTCCCTTATCGAGCCGAGCTCGAGCTCAATAAACGAGCTCGATAGCTTAACGAGTCGAGCTCGAGCCCAGCAAAGCTCGGCTCGGCTCGGCTCGTTTGCACCCCTAATTCTAGGACTCTTGTCCCTCATCCACTTATCTCGGATTCCGATATCTTCGGAGATAACCTCGGCATCACGACCAGGACACGTGGCACCTCGGCTGACACGTCGGCGTCACCTTGCCACGTGTTGGTACTCAGAAAATACATCCCCACAGTAAGCTTATATTAAACAAATTCAAATTTATTTGTATTCAATTTTTAATTTTGTATTTGGCAAAATCTTTTCAAATTTGTCCAATTTATTTTAAGTTTTCGCAACTTCTAAATTTAGAATAACCTAAAAAAGTATAAATATTGAAAAAGAAAATAATAAAAAAAACAAAACAAAACAAAACAAAAAAGTTTGAAGAAAATGACTGATTTCATTTCGTTCACTTTAGAGTCAGCTAGCCATTGGCACACACAATCCGTATAATTCAAGTAAGTTAAAATTTTAAAAAAAAAAAATTAATATCACAACATGTTGCTCAAGTGGTAATAAATATATATATTTTAAAATTGAATGTCAAGGTTTCGAGTTTTATGTATTTTTCTATATAATTTTTTTTAATTTTAAATTTTAAAAAAAAAATGATAGACATGTAGTATAAAGAGAAGCAAACAAAAGTTTGGATACTAATATTCACTTAATATAATAGTATAAATAGTATAGATGATTGATGCTTAAAAATTTAATAATGTAAAAAAAAACATATTAAAAATTACAACAAAAAAAATCATGATTTAATTAGGATAACAAAATAAATTATAAATTTTTAATTTTATCAATTTAAACTCTTGATTTATTTTTAATCTAAATCATTCATCTATTTTTGTTAAATAAAAACTCAAGCGTATATAAAATGTCTAAAATATATTTTTCTATTAAATTTACGAATTTGGGTCATGTTTATTTGGCTCTATAGGTAGGAAGATTGAACTAGCAATTATATAGTCTATGTTTGATTAACAAAAACAAAATAGGACTAGTAGTCCCATGGAATTTTTGTAGCCATTAAGGCCAATAGAGGGGTGAGATTTTTTTTTTTTTTTTAATCGAAAAAATACTGGTCACATATAGAATTGAAAGAGAAACACTGAACAAGGGCCGAAGGAGGATAAGAGATCCGATTCAACGGCAAAACCTCATCAAGGCAAGCACGAGCCGTCCAATGAGATGTCCCATTAGTTACTCTAGGCACCACTTGAAAGACACACCATCTTGGTCCGTCAAAAACTCAAGACCCCAATTGATTGTCTAGATTGAATATAAGAGCGTGATATAATATGTTATAAAATATGAGATTGATTATGTGCTATTTTGGGAAGAGAGCAAAACGCTAGGTTGGCGTTTTGGATGAAAACGCAAGGCTGCGTTTTTGTCTTGATTTGGGGAGTGCAAAATTAGGTTGAAAAATTACCTAATTACCCTCAAATTTTATATTTTGGGTAAATGGTTAAAATATAATTTTTTAAATTGAGTGAGGGTATTTTAGTCATTTTAGTGTGATGTGACACCATAAACAAATATTAATCTAGATAACAAAGTAATTTTTTACTAACTTCCCAAATCACTCTAAAAAATCTTGGTTAAAAGCAAAAAAGTTGATTTTTACCACCTTCTCAAAATATATATTGTGGGTCACTTATATTATATTTGGTTGAAATATGATATATGATGGAATAAGAGGTGAGTAATTATTTTTAACCTTTAGATGAAATATGAGTTATATCCGACGGTGGGGACATACGATACCACGAGGAGAGTAGTATTGCATATCTCCCATTTTGTATCATATATTATCCAAATTTTTTTATGTCCAGAGTAACCAAACACGAGATATAAAAAGGCAAAAAATATTTGAAATCCATCTCACATTATATTCAATCTAATATTCATATCTGATAAATAAACCAGGCCTAATATGTTCAAAAATAACCACACTTTCAAAGAGGTACAGTCCCGAGGGTATTCGAGCCTTGGATGGGCCGGTGGGCCTAGGCCTAGGCTTGGACTTGAGGCGGGCTTGGACGGGCCTAAACAATTTTTTTTTTTTTAATCAAAACTTTATTATTTTCTACTAAAAAAAATACTGGGCCTCGGGCAGACCGAACCTTGAGTAGGCTTTAAGTGGGTCGATGGGTTGGGCCAGACTTCAAAACAATGGCCTAGGCCCTGGCCTAGAGTCTTAAGTTAGGCTCGAGCCCGAGTCTAAACTAGCTTAAACAGGTCGACCCCATCCCGAACCACAGGTAAACTTTGGATCACCTACTGACCATAGACTATTTTTACCCTCCTAATTTTTAAAAACACATAAAAGAACGACAGCTTTGTTATCACCCAAAATTTCAACATAAGATAACTTGAGAGACGAAGCCATCATGCACGCATGACGCACCGCCAAAGCCGAGTCCGGATCCTCTCCAACCAAAGACTCCCACCGATCCTCTTGTCAACGGCCACAATTTGGCCACGTCGCTCAAATGAAGATCTACGGCTCAGATTAAAAAAAAAAATTAAATTAAATTTCTGTCATTCTTTCGTTCAACACAGTAGTAGCTTCCAATCAGTTTTTTTCCATTTCACTAAACATTTGGTGGTAGAGATTGGTCATCGTTTTGGGCAAAAGCAAAGATTTTGGTGGTAGAGATTTCTATAACCAGAACTTCTCACAATTTGCTTTTAACATTTCAGAAATTACTTTGATTTTTTTCAACTAGAATCAACCCAAAACCATCAATGGCAAATTACTTTGTTGCTCTACCTCCAAAACCAGACCTTCATCTTTATCACATTCCAAGTTGGATACAAAAACAAAGCAATCCATGTATGTATCCTAAAATGGTGGTCTCTCCATCTCAGATTTCCTTCATCTCTGGTGAAGGACAGGAAAGGGCAAGAAATTATTTAGGGGGAACAACAATTTTTTTTTTTTTTTAAGATAGATTATTTGGTGGTCTCTCCGGCCCCAATCGCGGCTCAAATCGCAGTCTAAATCTTCGGAGTAAGACAGAGGGAGAGCCCACCGATGTTCGCCGCTGACTTGGATTCGCCGTCGTCGGTGTCACGAGATGCCATCGCCGTTCACAAAGCTAAAGAGGGAGGGAAAAAAGTGAAGTGGAATGAAGCTTTGGAAGTTGCTGCTGCTATGTTGAAGAAGGAAAGAAATTCAATTTTTTTTTTTTTTTTTATCTGAGCCGTAGATCTTCATTTGAGCGACGTGGCCAAATCGTGGCCGTTGACAGGAGGACTGATGGGAGTCTTTGGCTGGAGAGGATCCGGACTCACCAAAGCCTCCCCTTAAAAAGGAGTCCGGATCCTCTCCAGCCAAAGACTCCCTCCTATCCTCCGGTCAAGGGCCACGATTTGGCCACGTGGCCCTTTGAAGATCTACGGCTCAGATAAAAAAAAAAATTTGAATTTTGTTATTCAACGCAGCACAAAATTCAAATTTTTAGTCCTTCTTGTAGATGAGCTTCTTCTTTGGAATCGATTTGCAAGCGTAGTTAATCCCAGTAGACTTCTCTGTGCAGAGATGGGTGGTTCTGAACTGTCCTTGCCCTAGCTTTTTCCTGATTGTGTACAGATTTTAGAAACTTTAGGTCTTGTAGGGAAGGACCCAGATGGGTTTTGATGGTGGTGGTGCTGGTGGTGGCGTTACGGTGGCTGGTTTCTCCATTCCTGGTGGTGGGTTTGTTGAATCTGAAGAAGAAGACATGGGTTTTGTAAACAGAGATTGGTTGCTAAGTGTTTTGTAAAAACTAATTAAAAAAGGGAAGATCAGGCTGGTTTCTCCATTCCTGGTGGTGGGTTTGTTGAATCTGAAGAAGAAGGAAATCTGAGAATGAAAGAATGAAAGAAAACATTCAATGGTGCTAAATCAATGGTGCTAAATCAATGGAAGCTGCTGCTGTGTTGAATCTGAAATGGAAAACATTCAATTTTTTTTTTTTTTGCATCTAAGCCGTAGATCTTCATTTGAGCGAAATTCAAATTTTTATCTGAGCTACTGCTGTTGTATTGAATGAAAGAAGGAAATAAATTCAAATTTTTTTTTGATCTTCATGGAAGCTGCTACTATTGTGTTGAATGAAAGAAGGAAAGAAATTCATTTTTTTTTTTTTTATCTGCCGTAGATCTTCAAAGGGCCACGTGGCCAAATCGTGGCCCTTGACCGGAAAACAGGAGGGAGTCTTTGGTTGGAGAGGATCCGGACTCCTTAAAAAGCAAAAGCGATCCTAACTTTCTTTGCCAGGTCATCCACCAACATTGAACGGTGGGATTACTAAATGAATCCATAGGATTGGGTGCGAAAAAATAATTTTATCTTTACATTACAAAAATAATAAAGTTAATAATTTTTATAGAACGAGAGTGGTTATATAATTTTATAGATTTAATCTTAACAAATTAATATTATCATATTAGTAGAAACAAATATATTTTATTATTCATTTTTAAACTAGTATCACTATATTAATAATATTTTCACTCAATTTCATCATATTCATAACTTCATCTAACTTAATCCGTCAAACAAAATATAGCTAAAACATATATATATATATATATATATTTGTCAATTTTTAAAGAAGGGAAGTGAAGGCACACGTAGACAGTTATTTGGCACATCCCCACCTTTCCTCACACATTTCAAAATGAATCACCATGTTTGTTTCTAATTTTTTGAAAACTCCTTTCAAAAAATTTTACTTTCTTATTTTTTTGTTTTTACTAATTTTTTTAATATTTTAAACATTTTTTTAAAAAAAAAATTTAGACACACCTAACATAAATACACTTGAAAAGTATAATTTTTTATGAAAAAAATCTTTAAAAAATTCACTAAATACAAAAAAAAAAAAACGAAAATTCAATACATTTTTCATATTTTTGTGTATTTATTACTTTTTTAAATTATATTTTCACAAATATTTTACTTTTTAAATACATCTAAGTAAGGTGCATCTAAAAAAGCCAAAAAAAAAAAAAGAGTGCTTAAAATTTTAAAAATATTCACTAAAAACAAAAAAATACGAAAAATAAAAGACTCAATTTTTAGAAAACTAAATTCAGAAGGCTAAAACCAAACACTGAATAATACTACAAACTAATCACTTTGCTTGGTTTCATTTTTTTGAATTTTTTTTCCAAAAAGTGATTTGAAAACTCTTTTTTTAAAAAAATAATTGTTTGGTTTTCTAAAAAATAGATCATTGCATTTTCAAGTTTCCCTCAAATTTAAGTTGAGAGACAATTTAAAAAAGAAAATTGTCACATCAAAAAATACTATTATCTAAATTATATATATATATATATATACATGCTAGACATGTATGAAAACATAATTTGATATATACCCATTTATAGATACTGATGATAAAGTTTGTTCCAGTGAATGGGTCGGACAAGTCCAAGCTCCTCAATGCCCACGTCCAAATGATCAAATCTACCGGATAACCTGCAAACGAGTCCAACGGGGAACGAGGTAGTCCCCCAGTGAACCCTCCGACGAGCAAGTTAGAAGGAGGAGTAAGGCGTAGAGAGAGATTAGAGATAGAAAGCTTAACCTTCTTCTTGTCTTCAACGTTTGCTTATATCCTTTGATAATCATTGCGCTGTCCCTTTTGACCTGCCTTCATCGCCGAAAGTCTATGATGTAGCTTACCTTGTTCAGGGTAAGGGGGTTCTGTTCCGACGGAGAGATATTGTCGTAATAAATGCTGTGATAGGCTGCATTAATGGTGATGTGCAGTAGCAATAACTTTGTAGATCTTTGTCTACTGATGTGGCTCGTCCTTCACCTGCCATCTACCTGAATGTCATTGGCTCTTTATGCCATGTTGGATTCCAGCTGTTCTGGACCTCACTAGCTGGGTTATGTATTGGGCTCCAAGTGATGGGCTTGGGTTGTTCATAATAATTTATGGCCTTTATGGGTCTATACACGTCAGATACATATCTTACCATTAACTGTGTGACTTTATCATAAAATTTTCACTCATTTCAATCACAGAAAACGTAAATGTTATTTCCAAATTAGCATTAAAAAAATTCTTTCATAGAATTAAATTTTCATAAATGTCATACAGAAAATTTATTCACAAATTCGCATTAAAAAAAAAATCGTAATTTTTGAAAATTTATTTACAAATTTTCAAAATAACCAAAAATTATTTACAAATTTGCGGCAAATGTAAATTTTTACAAATTTGGGTTAAAAGGTAAATTTATGTACAAATTTTCGAAAAATGTGATTTGAGAAAAACGGCCAATTTTTTCAAATTGGCTTTAAAAAAAATTGTGAATTTATGTTTAAATTTATTTTCAAAATCATAGAATTATGTTTAAATTTACGATTTACACAATTTTCTCCATAACATTTATGAAAATTTAATGCTACAAAAGAAAATTTTTAATGCAAACTTGGAAAAAAATTTACATTTTCTATGGTTGAAATGAGTGAAAATTTTATGTTAAATTCACACATTTAATGGTAGGATATGTACCTATAAATAGCTAAAAACACAAATTATGTTTTCATTTTTATATATTTGTATATATATATATATATATGTAAAACTAAGATGAGAGTACATTTTGATATGACAAATTTTTTTTTTTTTGAAAACTCTCTCTCTCCTTAAATTGGAGGGAAACTTCAATTTGCAATAATGTATTTTTTATCAGAGATTTGTTACATATTTTTTTATTTGCAATCTGTTTTTATTAACTGTTGGCTGTGTATTTAAATTTTGCTTTTCATTTAAAATTGTAATTGTATGTTTAAAAATGTTACCATAGTGTTTTTTAGCTCATTAAAACACTAAATACTGCAACGATTTGTTAATACAAAAAATTGGTTGATTCTTCAAATTTTGTTGTATTATATATAATTTTTCGAAATTATGAAAATTACATGACCACATAAAAGAAATATGTGTGATATTTTTTTTTTGCTACAATTATGAAAATTAGAACCAAATTTTGTACTGAACATTTATAACCGAAATTCACACTTACGCGTACAAATAACTTACTAAGTCAATGCAATCATTCATACAATATTCGGGGCACAAACATCAAGAAGGGTGATTAGATATATCCATGTGTTCGACTGTAACACATAATTGAAACAAACATCATGTAACAGTATATGTCGTAGGTCTTACATAATTTCAACCACAAAAGATGATACAAGTTAAAAATACAAGTGACAAGTTTAACGTGGTACTGTGGATAAACCCTATGGTTGTTCCACATTGCTATCGCAATTCATCACGAAGTTGAACCATTTCGTTCATGACTTCATCTGTAGTATTGAAATTTCCTGCCGTAGGAGTTGTAGGTGTTGCTTGCCTCATATGTGCATTACCACGCCTATTAAACCATGGATCATTTGTGGAGTGCATAAGAATCCAGTTGTGACAAGCACAACATGTTGTAACTATTGTGCCTTGTCGCACTTGCATGTAGTTCGGCATAGATTTCAATATAGGAAAACGATTCTTCAACACCTTAAAGCATCGTTCTATCACATTTCTTAGCGATGAATGCTGATAATTAAACAATTCTTTGTACCCATTTGGACGACGTCGACGTCCACAAAATTGGTCCAAGTGATAGCGTTCTCAATGATATGCTGTGAGAAATCCCGTTATATTTGTGAAACCCGCATCAACCAAGTAATATTTACCTACATCAGAATGTCACATTAACAAAAGTTTATTATAAACTATTTTGAAGTAATGCTTAGGAAGCGTCGTGAGTACAGAAGCAAAAGCCTTACCCATAGGAGGGAGCAGGAAGGATTCATCGGGACATGTAAGCGCATCAGATAACACTTGTGAATCAGTTGCATTACCTTTCCAACCGGGATAAAGAAAAGTAAATTTCATGTCAAATGAGCATGCTGCAAGAACGTTTTGTGTTATTGCAACCTTCTTACCATGATATGCAGTTCTCTTTGTAGCAAGTGCATGGGCCGCAATGTGCATACCATCAATTGCCCCAATACAGTCCTACATTACGCAAATATGATAATTATTACATTTGTCTACACTCGAATTTGAAATAATACTCGTCATAAACTTGCAAACAAACAAGGATGTCTGAAAACTAACCTTAAACCATGGGTAATGCTTCGGGTTATTTTGAATTTCAAGAGAAATGACATTCAGGGTCAGGAGGTTCGATGATAAGGACGGCAAGACGACACATGCTCTCATCATAATTTTGAAATGTTGATGAATAGGTTTCGTTGAGTGTTGAAAACGATCAGCCGCAATCTATATTGTTCACTATGTCCACATATATATAAAAATATAGCGAGTGATTGCTCCATAGATAACCTGTTCTTGTCTGCCTTTATGAATACTCTGTGTTTCAATTCAGCACAAAGGGACCTGAACGTTGGTGCATCCATCCGCAAGATCTCCTGAATTGTGCGCAGATGACCATTCAAGAAATGTTAAGTGTACATTTCTCCAGTGTACGGACATGTCCGTTGGGGTTTCTTCCCCGGAATTCCATTGGTTGATTCGAATATCTGGCATACCATGGCAAAGTCCATATCATCGTCGTCTGATGCAATAAATGACGACCTTAACTGCTCTGCACTACTGTCTTCATTGTCCTTGCTATCAGCGCTGTCAGGACTGTCCTCACTGTCTTTGCTGTCCTCGCTCTCCATGCTTTCTTCACTTGAATCCATTTCCACCGTGATGTTGTCGTAGTCGGGAAATTCATTTGCCTGATTGTTCATTGCGACATCCATATCAAACAGATTTGTTGAGTTACTTGGGCCCATTTCTGTAAGTACAAAGTAAGTAAAATGAAAATGAAAATGAAAATCTAATTCACATCGACACGAGAAAAAGGTTCAATTAATTGTCTGATACATAAATCCATAACACTATAATACTAACTTGGAAATAATATAAATCCATAACATTATATGACGGCCTGATACATAAATCCATAACATTATAATACTAACTTGGAAATAATACTAACTTCGAAACAAAAATACAAACCTTTTTTAATAGTAGATTAGATTGAAAATAGGTTTCAAATTTGAGTCAAGATCCCCTATAGTGTTACCAAAAAAACAAAAAACAAACAAGAAAGAAACTAACACACAAAATCCTTAATGATAACTAACGGCCCAAAATGGAATTGTTGGATACTATCAGCCAAGGCCAGTGGCTCAAAATTGGAGAGCTAAGAGGCAATTTTCGAATTGGAACAAGCATCTCTCTTCAAATTCTTTCTAATTTTCCACAAATTTTCACTTGAATTTTGTTCCCTTTCTATTCGTTTCCACAGCACAAACAGAACAACATTGTGAAAACTCCCACAAACAGGGCAGACAAAGACTTCAGAAACCAAATGTTTACAATAAATAATTTTTAAAAAGAAAATGCTCATTAAATACTTAACCTCAATACCAATTAGAACAATACATATACCTACCTATTCAAAGTTTAGGTAGTTGACTAGCATATACCTATTGACCCCCTTAAGTGGAGGCATTGCATTGTTTCAACAATTGAAGTGTTATACCCAATGGCATTGCATCAGCAACTAACAAGGAAAGCTAATAGCGCAAATTAAGATTTACAATATCTCAGAATCTAGTCCCAATAGCTCAACCAACAAGTTAACCAAATTAATATTTGAAATTCATGACCAAACCAGAAAGTAATGGTGGAACAGCTCCACATCAAAGACACAAACATAAACTCAAACAAATCCCAAATGCATATTAAGTTGAACAATACCATACGCAAAAGTATCTAATGATGTCAAATATCTAAAGAATGGTCAAATTCCCTCAGTAATGAATTGTCTAGAGATATAACCTAAAAAAGCTACATATTAAGCAGACGGAAAATTATCCGATGATCTCAAATCTAAAAAATGGCCAAATTCCTCGGTAACACAATTCAATGTATGCCACAACACTGAATAATAAAAACTCAATGATTCAGTAGCTTGGTAAGCTTGCCACATCATCATGTGTAAGCTCACTAATTTGCCTAAAAGCATCAGGCATACAAAATCCCAGCATTAGTTTGTCTGGGAGATGGTCAAGCAACACTATATAATTTTTGTTAAGCATAAGTAATTGTACCAAGCAAACATGTTAAGGGTGTGAATAGTAGAGGCTTCTCTGCTCAACCTCATTGGTCAACAATTCATTGCACAAAGTTCTTAACAGTCCCAAACTTGAATATGAAAAATGTCTCTAATGTTCTGGTCATGACAGACAAACTCATAATTTGGTACAGCCTCCAAGTTCCTTACATAGCCAGAGTGTACAGATGAAATACATGGATTAAAAAAAAAAAATTAAGAGTTGATTTTTAATGTTTTAGTCGCATACATTGACTTCGACCAAACTGGATGCTTAATAAAAGAAAATTGCATCCTTTGTCAAACTTAATTCCTAAGCTAGCTTACGAACCCAATGCATCTTCATGTTAGGTAGCATCTTCATGAACATTCTTCTCGATGCTTTATGGCAGAAACTCTCACACGCCTTAACATATTGGTCGGGAGTGATTCCATCCATTATTGCCAAACAATCCATACATGCATCAATGAAGTATTGTTTCTTCTCGGCCTGACTCACTTCAACCATTTTGTTCTGGCGCGCGTAAAATTCTTTTTTTGCAAGGTTCGTGCCAATCCATGTATCAAGTGCCAAATCAAGGTGTGCACCCTTTCACCTACCATCATTGCCACTGCTCCCACCTACCTTCGGGTCATTATCTTCCTTAATATCGTCACCAACAGGGATAAAATCGGTATTTAAGTTAATACCAACACCAAAGAATGCACTTTGGATATCCCTTTCTTCATCAAAGGTTGGGGGTCCTTGGGTTGAAACACGGGCAAGTTCGCCAATGGCTTGGAAGTTTGCAAAGAGGACATCTAACAAGTCAATGTGGTCTAGACCCTTTTTCCTAAACACTTTAGCTTTGGGATGTGCCTACAAAAATAAGACAATCAAAGATGTGGTAAGTAAGTCACTTGACAGTTAACATACTGCAGTACGAAGGTTTTACTCAAATCTAAGGTGGTAGTAGTTACCTTAACATATTGATCCCAAACATTATCCGGGGCTACGAACATTTTCCTTTGGTCATCCCAGCTGAACCCCGTATGGTTCTTCACTTTCACAAATATATTGTAAGCTTGCCTGATGCGGTGGTGCTTTTGTTTCAAACAGTTAACCGTATATCTAACTTTGAACTGATTGTACAGCTCATCGTCAATCTGACTCCAATGTCTTGTGGTGAAAGAGTTTTTTTTGGTTAACAAAAGGTCTTGCTTCACCCGTTCGACCATCAGTTGTATAAAGGCCAACTCAATCCTGCTTGGCCACAACCTCAGGTGTTGCGCATCCTCAACAAACCCCTCACTATCCATCTATGAAATACACGTATTACACATGTGAAGTAAGTCATGGGTTTACTTAAGTGATGAGTTCTAACTTCTTAGAAATACCAAGTTACAACTTCGAACAGAAATGTCAAGTAAGTTGTTTATGCAAGGAAAAAAAAAAGGGAACATGTTTGTACAATTACAATTGTAGAGTACTACATAGATAAAAGTTTTTTGTCGTTTGCAACAGTAGTGATATGTTGCACATGGCAACTAATTTCATAGCATAAGTTGCAACTATCCAAACCAAATTTAATAGACATGTCTAACATTTATACGGGTATTTCGTATGCGTAAACAAGTAGGTTTGGTAGAATGTAATATTTTGTGTACAAAAAAAATAAAATAAAATCGATGAATAGAGTAAGCTTTTTCGAATGCATTCATGTTTCACTAAACAATGCATGTAACACATTTACAAAATTTAGAGGAGTAATATTTACCTCCACGTTGTTTTCACCACAATAAGATGCAATAGAGTCCAGTGTGTGTCTTTTGCTACGTCTTGAAAGCTTCTTCAGTAAATGGGGGTCCTCGTAAATGAACTGTACAATGCACTTTAGTAAATGAAGGTCCTCGTGTTCATTGTTGTTCAGTAGATGGACGATAATATTATGATATGAATGAACTATATTCAACGACTATGTTGTCGAAAAATACATAGAATACGCAACTCTTGGTACAGAGGAGATCGAATCGAACACAAGAAATTGACTGTGTCGCTACATCAACAACGATGACAACAAGAAAAGTAAAGAAATAAGTACAACTTCCTGTTGGAGGAGAGAAAACTGTAAAGAAATAAGAATCATGTTTTCTATGCTCTTTTGGCTGGTTTATCAACATATTATGAGAAATGGAATTTAGTAAATCAGAATCGAAGTCAATAACAGTAACCATAAAATCCATATGATGTGTTTGAAATAAAGTCTTGGCCAAAACAAGTTCCAAAAACACAATATGAGATGTACTATATTCGACAGGGAATTCACATACATTTTTGTATCCAAATTCATAATTCAAATACACCATAAGACAAAACAATACTGTTTACCAGATCTGCTACATATTTAGAGGGTGCAGAACACAACGGAAAACAGCTGGTTGGTTTAAGGAAATCAAGAAAGGCCAAAATTCAATTTTTATCTTTTTTTTTTTTTGGCTCAACTATATGATACTAAGTGACATCACAGTACTCGTAAAAATGATCTGTAAGGCAATTAAGGTGGCTCTCCTCTATTTTTTGCTTGATGTGAATCATATTCCTTAGCAGTCACACCTTTTCATTCATAGTTTTGTTTGGATTGTTTTTTGTGAAGACATAAGCAAGTACGAGATAGTTTTAGATAACCCAAAAATAAGAGTTAGGTTCGAAAAAAGGGGGGAAAACCAGTAATTGAATTTATGTGTAAGTGAATTTTGCATGCTTTATTTCATCAAGAAAATTAGTGAGAATTTACTAGATTGACAGTAAATGCTGTATAAACAAGTTTTATAAAATCCATTTTGTGGTGGGCTTGTGTTCTTGATATTTTAGTAAGTTGTACTAAAAACTTGCTCAAGTCCCAGATTTATACACCAAACTAGAAAAATGTACCCAAATTTTTTTTTGCTTTGATTTAAAAATGAAGGACTTAAATAGCGATTTTGAAACCATAGTTGGGAAAGGGGAAACTATGACCACATTGGAATATGATTAAGCTAATTTTCCAAATGAAAAGTAGAAAATTTGTGCTTAGTATGTCCGAAATGTGGAACTTACATTTTGAAATCGAAGCCAGTTACCAGTGGCTTCAAAAATTTCTTTTGGTTTCAAATGATTTCAAAAATTTCTTTTGGTTTCAAATGATGAAATTAAGTTCCGAAATCAAAGCAGCAGACTGATTTCTATGCTAAAAGGGATTTTCATATTAAACTAGGGGTTTGGTGTATAAATCAAACCACATCAATTTTAAGTTAATCTACAAACTTCAGTTTCAAGATTCAAGTCTGATTTTGGTTCAACTGCTACCATAAAGAACATATTTGTTGGACAAAATTTAATTTCTTACAAATTTATTGGAAAAATAAAAATAAAAATCAAAAGGGGAAATGGAGATGAAATGAAAACATGATGAACCACAATCCAAATGCCTAACCTCTTCGTCGTCTGATCTTCATTACCCTTAGCTCAAATTGACCACACTTGAACAGAGTCTTTGTCGGTGGCCGTTGTTGTTGCTCCGGTGTTGCCGACATTGGCATATCAACGGAAGCCAACTGCAAAAAAGGTTTGGTAAAGGTAATAAACGAGCAAGGCAGAGGCTATTAGGAGTACATAAGTAGACTGTACTAATGCCTAGCTTCTTTACATCACGTGAAGAATCAAATCCTGAAAATATCATTTTTTGAAAACAAAACTCATTTTTCAAAATAACCAAACAGTAGGAATGGGGCGGGGCGGGGCGGGACGGGGCCGGGGACTATACTTCCCGTTCCCGATCCCCGAAGCTACAAAATTTTTCGTCCCCAGCCCCGATCCCCGGCGGGGAACCCATCCACCCCCCCGTCTCCTAACAAGGATCAAGTTTCCTCGACCTTGAATAATCCTCGTACAAAACCACAACAATCAACAAAGAAAATGAAGAGCAGAGAGGGAAAAGAGAAGAGAGAAGAGAGAACCACAAATCTGTTTAAAAAAATCATAGATCTGTTCAAAACAACAGATCTGTCAAAACCCTAATAGAAAAAATTAAGATATGTTCAACAGATAAAACCCTAACAACAAATCAGATCTGAATCCATATATATATATATATAAATTGATCAAGGTTTTTCAAAAAAAATCATCTATCTGTTCAAAAAAACCACAACACAGAAGTGAATGAGGATGACAATCGGTGGTGCTACGGTGGAAGGAGTGTTGTGTAACGAATGATGGCGATCGGTGGTGTGCAACGACGTTGGTGGTGGGATCGGTGGTGTGTGACGACGGTGGTAGCAGGATCGGTGGTGTGCGACGACGGTGGTAGAGAGAGAGAGAGAGAGAGAGAGAGAGAGAGAAAGCGAGATTGCGGAGAGTGGCGAGTGAAGATCGGCGGTGGAGTAGAGAGAGAGAGAGAAAGAGAGATAAGGGATTCAATGAAAAAGAGAGACTGAAAATGAATGAGAGATTGAAAATGAAATTTATTAATATATTATATATCCGGGCCATGTTTAGGGATTATTTGGATGCGGGTGAGGCCGGGGTTGGGGAACCTATCCCCGTCCCTAGCTCGAAAATATCGGGAATTTAATTTTTAATACCATCCCCGACCCTACGAGGAGTAATTTTCGAGAAAAACCCATTCTAATCGGGGTTGGGGGGTCGGGTCCTCATTGGATCGGATTTAAATTGCCATCCCTACCAAACAGGTTGTATAAAATTTTCAAAAAACTGTGTTTAAAAAACCACAACCAAACACAGTGAATCTTTTTTTTTTTTTCTTCAACATTTTAAGTAGTTAGATTTGTTAATTTAAAGTTAGTATACCACTTAAAAGGTTGCCATTACTCCGTCAACTTGAATCTCTAATATCTCTCTCTGCACCTATATACCAACTTATCATAAGAACTTTGGCACAAACCCATTCTTATGAATCCAAAAATTATTAAGGATTCGTTTGGAAAGTGAGTTGACTTTTTAACTTTTTGATTATTTTAACTTGAGATTAAAAAATCTCGTTTGAGAATGGCTTTTGGCTTCTGACTTTTTTGTAAGAGTAAGAATGTAATGATTATGGATTGAATGTGATATTTTGTCTTATTAAACTAAAAAGTCTATTTTATTTTTTGTAACTAAAATAGTCAATAAAAAAAAAAAAATCCCCAAATTTAACTTCCTAGATGAGGCCTAAAAAATTAATCTCCACTAACACAAACCTAACATAAATCCCACACAATACAAATTAATTCCTACCACGTAATCACGCAGCAAGAAAATTCTGGAGGTAGGTCTGGGTCCCCAGACTTTCCTTTTCAAAAATTCCCTCCAAAGAAGCCAGGCCCTCAGCATCGCAGATTATTTATTTATTAATTTTTTCTAAACCCCCTGAGATTTCCAAGAGAGAGAAAGAGAGATGAGCAGTGAGTTGTGTTCAGGTGTCCGACTTCGATTGTTGGAGTTCCTCATCCACTCCGCTCATGTAAGTAGTATCCTCCTCTTCAATTCTTCGTTCTCACTAAATCCCTCAAAACTAACCCTAACATATACGCATATTTGTGCCTCTCTGTTCGTTCTCAATCAAGTCTTTCTAGTTTTTTTTTTTTTTTTTTTTAAAAAATGCTTTGGTTCCAACTACAGGAACTTCAAGTTCGTCCGATCGTCAAGTACTCCGCATTATCACTCTTTGCTGATCGATTCTGCCATTCTCTCTCCAAGTCAGTTTTTTTTTTTTTTTTTTTTTTTTTTTTTTTCATTATTGGACACAGTTTAGTGTTGAATTTCAATAATTTGTGGATATGAAGGCTGATATGTGATTTGTTTTACTCTTTTTTGGCTAGATAACCAAAATTAATGAAAAATTAACACTTATTTAACATAAAAACAAACTAAATTTAAATTAGCAGAGACAGGATTTGTGTTAGGCTCTAGTGATGTTTAGATTCCAGTCTCTCAACTTCACAGCTGTAGCTATATATCTGTGTTGCATTATCAATGGTTTGATATGAGTTATATAAATTTAAAGGAAAATGGGGGAGACCCCAGCACCCCCAGTGAGTGCTGATTGGCCCTTTTTTTTTTTTTCATCCACTCTTTGACCCCCACGTGTATGGTGGGGGGGGGGGGGGGAAACTGGGGTGTCTGCAGCATGATTGTAAATTTAAATTTTAACTATCATGTTTTCAAATATTATAATATGACTCTTGAAATTAGCTTTAAAATAGGGAGCTGCTATTCTCACTCCACCTAGGAAATATGGATACAGATATACGATATGGATACAACGATATAACAAAACTTAAAAGAATAGGATACGGGTACGGTTAGAATACGTTCGTGAAAAATATATTTTTTAAAATTATTAGCAGTGAGTTACACAGAAGTTAAAGAATGTTGAGAAATCACACTGTAATTTATAATGCAAAATACTAATACTTAAGAATTATGTATTAATTTAAGCTAGTAGCTTGTTTACCTTTTAAAATTTCAATAGGTCCTGCAAATATTTTATTTATGTTTATATTACAATAATATAATAATCCACAACTTGTTTCTGTACTTTTCCCTGTAGCATTAGTAAAAAATGTTGTGTTCAAGTTTACTTGTTTATTTATTTATTGATATTTAATTTTACTATTGTTATATTTTTTTGTTAATTCTTACTTTCTATGTAGTTATAGGACATATGCATGAAACAATTAAGATATATCAATTTGACAAAACCAATTATTTAAGTAACTATGTTCTTCTTATCAAAGAACTAAACAAAGTATTAGAAAAATATTTCTATATTTATCCTTGCAAGTATATTATATTATAATATTATGTAAGAAATGCTACAATTCTAATTTCATAAAACAAATAATACGTGATTTGGAGTATTCGATATTTCAAAATTAAGCATCCGATACTCCAAAATTAATAAAAAATTAATTAAGAAGTATCCGATACTTTTAATAAATATCTAATATGTATCTGCGAGTATTAAAGGAGTATCGGTATCTAATACGGATATGTCACCCTATTTGAAGTATCTGTGCTTCGTAGCACTCCACTTTGTTCCAAATACACTCCATTATTTGTCTTTATTATACATAGTTATATTAATACCCTTTCACACAAAATACACCTCCTGAAAAAATCAAGATTCCAAGGGTATTAATGTAACTATGTATAATAAGGACAAAGAAGGAAGTGTATTTTGGAGCAAAGTAGAGTGAGAATAATAGTTCCCTTAAAATATTAAAATAAGACCTATTTGTCCCTACTTTTTCCACAAAAATTTAAAAAATTTTAAAAATTAAAAGGTACATGCCATGTGGCGTGACCCGTACATGTTGCTGCCTTGTTTATGGGGTGTTTTGGGAAGTTGGTAAAAAGCTGGC
The DNA here is from genome assembly GCA_025200525.1 of Camellia lanceoleosa. Classification (NCBI taxonomy): domain Eukaryota; kingdom Viridiplantae; phylum Streptophyta; class Magnoliopsida; order Ericales; family Theaceae; genus Camellia; species Camellia lanceoleosa. The sequence goes on along the minus strand of CM045769.1, from coordinate 28,784,694 downwards.
TTTTAGCTTTTTACCAAGCTTTTTGGCTTTTTTGGAAAGTGATTTGGGAAGTTGGTAAAAAGCTGCTTTTTGCTTTTTGAGTTAATATTTATTTATGGTGTCATATCACAATAGAATGACTAAGATACCCCACCTAACTTTAAAAATTTACTATTTGACCCTTTTTGGCTCATTTAGCTCCTTGTTGAAACAAGGAGGATAGTCATGTAATTCCACCCTTGGCGTTTTGCAAACTTCCCAAATACCCATCCAGCTTTTTGGCTGCATTTTTGCCTTAACTGAGGCTGCGTTTTTGGCTGCAAAACGCAGCTTCTTGCCAAGTTCCCAAAAGGCCACTATGTCACATACTTGTCCAACACGGCAACGGGCACCTATTTAGAAGTATTAGTGCTTCATAGCTTCTAATGAAATAATCCACCATCAGTGTCTTTGTCGCCATTTGAGCACTCACCAAACAACCGCCATCATTACTTAATTCCTAATTTACCACCACTAAGTCTGACACCCTCAAACCATTACCACCGTCTCTATTACACTATCACCAACACCACTAGCACCATTTATACCAAGTTTCAACTCAAATATCCACTAATAGCACCCCCTGGCCACTTCTTATCTCTCTCGCAGTGTAAAAATCACCTTTGTTACAGCCCATTGTGACAAACCTTCAATCATGACGCAACTATATTTCCTGTGAGCAAAGAGCGAAAAAAATATAAAATAAAGCACACAATTGAATGAAACTTTGATTTGATCTAATTTAGCTCTAGTACTTGAATTGAATCGAATCTATAATTTGCATTCAACTTTGATTTGATCTAATTTAGCTCTAGTACATGACACGACAAAAACATGATGCAGATATGACAATTCTAGAAAATGCAGGACATGACACGCTGGAGATACATGCAAATTATATAATTTAATATAGCATATACAACGAACCTTTTCTTAAAATCATGTAATTTTATTCAAATACATCTCAAAGTTAGAAAATGGCTGTCATTTTTGAGGTTGAAAGTTTGAATTAGCTCTAAAAATTATAATTTAATGTCAAGAAATATAAATACATGTATTCGTTTAAATCCTTTATTACACAATGACAATTTGGGTTACCCAGATAAAATTTTGCTATGTTATTGCTTTCTTGCTCATCATCACAAGAATAACCAATGCAAGAACTAGTGTTTCCTTCACCAAATCCTGGTGGCTAAGTTGCATAATGTTAATGCTTGATGATTTTTCAGAAGTTGCCTCTCTGGTCACTTGGCTTCATCTATTAATTTGGCCACTTGGCTTCCTTTCATTTACTGTCAAATCCTTTGAATTATACTTGGGTTTGGTAGTTTTTTTAAAATGCTGCATTGATACCCAGTTACCAAAATGGAGGTCACCAGCAAATTTAAAATCATTCCAGCAATCTTTACTTGGTTAGTTATTATTGAGCTATGATTCAATATTTGTTTATCTTTCAAAAAATTTAACTGATTTTTGTAAATATGTGACTGTTGCATGACTATAAAGGCTCTTTCCTTGTGTTTTCACATACTTGCCATGCAACATTGTCATAGCATAAGTTGAATGCGCTTTAAGTTTGTAACCAAGTTTATGCCTGTAAGTTAAAAAAAGAATTGTTTCTAAAAACTTTTCAGTCTATGCGTTGAATTATTGCGTAGAGGAAGGGTTGACTAAAGGACATGCCCATACTCTTAATCTTAGTGGAACACACTAATCTCTTTGAGGGATCAATGAATCTATAAATATGTGAATTTATACAAATATGATGGTATTATTTACAGGGGGAAACAAGACTCAAGTTCATCATTGAAAAATCTGAACTAAATCAATCCAAAGATTTATCTATTGAAAATACGAGAGTTGAGATTTAGAAATTGTATTCAATGTCCCTCTGCCTTTTCTCTCAATAGTTATATTATTTTTAGTATTTGAGTCGACCAATCATCGGATGAACAAACTATAGAATTTGAAATACATGTAAAAAACTCGAACATACTAAACTCAGCAAAGGTTTTGTCACTGAGTTAAGTATAAGAGCCTGATACACACATTTGTATGCTATGAGGATTATAATTCAGAAATGTTGAGAATGCTTTTGTACCAGAATTTAAGTATGCTAATTGATTGTCTATGAGTGTGGAAGATTTTGTTTTATACTTTTCTGGCTGGAAAAAAAAAAGTTTGTTTCATGTCTTTACTACTACAAATTTGTGACCATTAACTTGTACTTGCAAGGATTCAGACATGGCAATGACATGGAAAACTGGCTTTTACATCCCATGAGGGAGAGCAACCTGCAATTATTTGCCCTTGTTTCTATATGGATCTCAAGCAAAGTAGGTGATCATACTTTGTTTATCACAAGCTTTCATTGTTAAGGTGTAGTCTTGTATTTCTTACTAAATTAATGGGTTGCAGATGCATGATTCTTATCCCCTATCTGTAAAATGTTTGAAATCTTTGGGAGACAAGATGATTAAGGAGCAACATTTTACAACTCGTGATTTCTTGGAAGCAGTAAGCTAAATTTCTGTAACTCCTTTAAAAAAAAAACTTCAGCTCTATATTTTCCATTGTTGTGGATAATGAAGATATTCTGCAGGAGGTGGTCTTAATGCAGGTAAATCCCATAGAACTATAGTGGATGGTTGCACTTGTCAGCTTCAACTGAGATGTTTTTCTACTTTTTCTCTTCTTGAAAGGTATTGGATTTTGAGATTGGTATGTCTAATATTGCTTTCAAATTCCTCGAGGAGCTTTTCATTCAGTTCAAGTGAGTTTTTTGTGTGTCATCATTATAAAATATGTTGGCTATCATATGGTTAGAGTTTAGATCAGTTTACTGTTTATTCTAATGGGTCACGAATTCTGTCTTTTCTGTCTTATATGAGTTTAGGGGAATTGCAACGGTTGGGAAACTTGTAAACTTTGAAGCATGCATGGATATCATGGATCTTCTCTATGAAAAGGATCAGACATCAGCTCTTTATAATTCTCCCAAATATCTTGCTGCATCGATACTGGCATGTGCATTTACATTTCTTATTTCTAATTTACTAATTCAGAAATGTTGCACTTGCTATGTCTTTTTACTTTGTAATAGTTTTGGATCTGTTGCAGGTTGCTTCATATGTTATCACAGTTCCAAAACAGAGATGGGAGTTTCCTGTTCTTCCTTGGGGTAATATTTTTGTACTCGAAATTTCTCCGGTCACCTCTTCTATTTGATCTACAGTTATCATTTTGTGTTTCGATGGTTATACCAAAAAATAAGATGTTATGCACAGTCAGAAACACTAATACCAATTATTATGTACCGTTATATTCTTCTACTAACCACCAACTAAATCTGTATTACAGAAATGTGATTTATTTGAGGTTTTTGTATAGCTTAGATTTTTCATGGTGTAAAAGACGGCAGTCTAGCAAAAACAATAGGAAGGCTCAGATGATTATGAATAGACAGACTTGGCTTTTGGGCTATGATGCACGGACACTTCGACTTAGTTGCCATATTTGTGTCTCAGACATGCTGGGATACATATTGGACATGCCACGTATCCTATTTTTAAAATTATTTTTTCTCCACTTGGACATTTAGGGACACGTCACCATGTTAGGCCTCGTTTGGGAACTTGGCTATTTTAGTTTGTTTTTTAGCTATTTTATGAAATGAAAACAAGTTGTGTTTGGGATGCTTTGTGAATTTTTTTGTAGTTGAATAGATGATTGTGAGAGAAAAAGTGATTGATTAATGTGTAGGGTGTAACATTTTGTCTTATTGACTATTGTAGCTTTTTTTGTGTTTATTGGCTATTTTAGCCAAAATAGAATTCCCCAAACGGGGATGGACAAATAGACAATAGGCACTAGGAGTAATACAGTCTTTCAAATTGTTTTTGTTTTTATGACCTTAAAATAATAGAGTTTGGAGCTATTGTCCCAAAAATTTCAAAATTGGACATTTGGCTTGAGTGCCTATAAAAATATATAATTACTCTTTGTCGTATCGGCACGTACTCTCATTTTTTGAAATTTTCCGTGTTCCATGTTGGTGGTGCCATTTTTTTGGAAATTGTTATGTTCCATATTGGTGTTGATATCCATATATTTATTCGTGCATGTGCCTTTTTATGTTGGATTCGGTTTATCTACACCAAGATCCCCCAATTATTAGTGATTATCACTTTACCCCCTTATCTATGAACCCATACATTTTGACTCATAAATATAAAAATGTATCACTTTCACCCCTGCAGATTCCTTCCAGACCATCTCCAAAATGGGTGTATTTGTACGATTTTTATGGTGACGGAATTCTAATCTATCAAGTTCTTTCATTTCTCTCTCTCTCTCTCTCCAAAAGCTTCACACAACCATTGTCCACCGTCTCAGTTGCCGTCCACCTCTACCACCGTCGTCATTCGATCACCGACACCATTCACCAACTATCTCCACCATCGCCAATCTATATACGATCGCCACCGTCGCAGATCCACTACCATTGACGCATATCCACTTCTACCATCGCAAATCTACACTCCACTGTCATGATCTACACTTTACCATCGCCAATCCACTTCCACAATCACCGATCTGCACAACCACCACATCACTACCACCTCCTTTGTTGTTGCCACCATCCTTCATCATTATCGTCCTCGTTAGCGACCATTTTTCAATAACCTCTTCTAGATTTACACCAATCTAGTTGTTTAAGTAGTGAAATCGACTATAAATGACTCTAAACAATGGTGATTTTCTAGATCTCGCTCCTCTGTCTCCCTCTCTCTTAAACTAGATCTTTTGCAAATCAGATTTAGATTTATTTTTCAATGATAAATTTATCCGTTTCGTTTTTTGTTTTTGTTTTTTTGTTTGTTTTTTTTTCCCTTTTCCCCCTTGTGTGGGAGAACAAGGTGAGCTCTTGTAAGTGAGTGAGTGAACATTAGTAAGAGCAAATGAATCAAATTTGTTTGTAATTTTACTGAATGTGTTTCTGATAAATTTATTAAATTAGTCTACGTCACTTCCTCTATGCATATGTCTGTGTGTAGTTGTGCTTATGTGAGTGAATAAGTATATAAGTAAATGATAGTGATGTTGTGTATGTAAATATGAGTGATTGTGTGAGTGGTGGAGGTGGTGCCAGTACTGATGTGGTGGAAATAGATGTTATTTTTGTTCAAAAAAGGCTGAAAAAATGTTGTCGGAAACTATCATCCGAGGTGGTCATCGGAATTTATCGTCGGATGTGATCACTGATGGCCGGATGTGGTTGCTGGCAGGGGAGGAGAGTCATAATAGCATTGATAATGAAGATGAAGAAGGTGAAGGAAGGATATTTTACGGATATTTATAGGTGACAGAATGAAAAGACTTAGAGATAATTTAAGTTTGGACAAAAAGACTGACCCATAAGTGCTTCGTTGACTTTCGGCTTTTTCCATGGTATGAGTCCACTGATGCATTTCACATAGGTCTGGGTTGAAAGGGCTTCCTTTGTTGTTGGGTGGGTTGTGGATCAGTAGCAGAAGATAGGCTTTTGGTGTGATCGACGATGTTAACCAGCCCATAGGGACAAAAGTTTAATGACAATTCATGCCCCTCGTGGTCTTTGCGGCACTGTAATATGCCTCTCGTGGTCTTTGTGGCACTGTAATTAAAAGCTATGGAGCATTTTTCATTTGACATGACTCTTGTGTCTCATTTCATAGCATTGTCGGCTTTTTTTTTTTGGTCTTTTCAAAATTACATGAATCAAGTCTTCATTTTTCTTTTCAGGTAAAAAAACAAAATTTAAGTGTGTTTGTATTATCAATTTAGGTAGAGAGTTGAAAAATGATAGGAAAAGTGTGAGTAATAAGTAAATAAAATATAATTATATTTTACATAATTTTTTTCTTCTAAATTTTTATTTAAATCAATGGTCCAAGTTTTAAAATAAATGAAAATAAATAAAGAACCATGTTGGTATGTTGCTAGAAATGATGGTTAGCGGTAGAGGGTGGATGGATGTGATAATTGATAGTAACAGTGGTCAGAGTAGGCAGTGATCAATAAATCGTTGGAAGGCACTTGGAGCTTGTTGGAGTGTGTTGAGGATTGGTTGGAGATGAAACTAGTCGTTAGCCGGCCAATAGCCGATGATGTTGAAAGTCAAGGTAGTCGGTGGCAGTAGCGGTTGGTGGCTAGAGGTGAGGAAGAGTAGAGTAATAATTTATTTTGAAAATAAATATCAAAAAAATGTTATTTTTCATTTTTAAAAATCAATTTCACTTTTTCTAAAATGAAAGTAATATATCTAATAAATTCATGTTTCCATTTTTTTTTTTTTTGAAAAAAAAAAAAAAACATGAAAACAAAAAAGAAAAGCATTACCAATTGAATTAAAAGGTGTATGGATAAGGCTGATATGGGGTTGTTCGACCACTATTGGTTTGTCAATACAACCACCCATCATCTTTTTCCAGGAGCCGTGTAAGACGATTGACCACCGGCCATATGAGATCCTCTCATCAGTGGGCCTACATCAAGGACGTTACTGTAGATTATATTGTTTGTACGAACAGTATATTGCATCTCAGATCAGATGTATTTGTTCACTGATGGTACCAAGTCAATGGAAAGGTGATTCTCTCACTGCCAAAGTGGGTAAAATTTTTCAAAGTCTTTGCTGGCCATTTTTCTTTCTTGGACTGATGCCCCTTGTTCTTGGGCATTGATTTGAGCCCACAAATCTCACTTGATAATTGTGTCTTTGGAATTTTTTTCTAATAGGGTGGTGGAGGGTCCTCTAGTGGAGTGAACATGTCAATTGTTAATCATTAAAATGACTTCATGGTGTTGTGGCCATGTTTATTTGGGTAAATTGGATTAATATTTTTAGGACTGCTAGTGTGGATTATTAATTTTTTGGATTTTGGCCTTGTGTGGTAGTATTTATAAGTCAATTGATTTAGTTTATTTGATTAAAATAAGTTGAATAATGATGTTTAGTTGTAATTTTTTATTGTAGCTTCTTTGATCTTTTCAGCTTAGTTGGTAAAAAATATGTGAGATTTTCTTTAGTTGTAATTTGCAACTTTTTTAGAATGTTTAAAACTCATAGTTCATTTTCTTTAGTCTTAATTATAACTTTTCAAAGCATCTTAGATATTTGCACGCACACAAAAAAGAAAAAGAAAAAAGAACAAAAAAACCCACTATGTGACAGCTTATTTAGCCGAATAGCTTCAGTTTTTTTATTATATATATATATTATGAAGTTATACCAAAAAGATCTACAACTTATTTTAAATCTTTAAAACTAATAATTTAAAAAGTTATAATCTTAAAAGTTAATTTATAAGTGATACCAAACTAGGCCTTCATATCTTGTCCCATGTTTGTTTTGACCTAAGATTATAAGGAGTGATTAACAAAATCGTATCAATTTTATAATCTAGTTAATTAAACTGAATGTGTTGTTCGTCCCCATTTTGTATTTGACCCCTTTCTTGTTATTCAATAATCTCTCATTGGGGATATCATGTTCGGATAGATTATCAGTCTGAACTTTAATTTTGTTAGCCAAACGTGAAATAATATATTTTGTTGGATTATTAATATTTTTTTGGATAAGTTACTTATCATTTTTTACCAATACAAAAAAGGAATGACATTATCATTAGCTACACATTCTTTTTTAATATAGTCGAGTATAAAAAATGATGATACAATTGAGCATATTCTCTTATTTGCATTAACTTACAAAACATAGGAAGAAATTAACCAACTGGAAGAAATCAAAATTCATTTCATTCTGAGTTTCAATAAATGGATTATGGTTAGTTTTATTGCTAGGGAATTGTAGCAGTCTCTATTAATTAATTAATTAATTTAAGCTTTGCTTTTGAAATAGGCATTAAATAGTAGAATGAAGTAGAAGGGAAAAAGAACCATACCTTTATGCCAATTATTAGACTTTTCATAACTACCCTTCCGATGCATAAAGAATTGAATTGTAAAATGATGTTTCAGCTAATAGTTGAAGTTGAACCATCTTAAGATGTGATTGAAGTTGATTTCATGGACCTCCCACTAATAAACCTGATTTAGGGTTTCTCTCCCAACCAGGACTTCGATTATGTGCTCTTTTCTCTTAAGATGTGATTGAAGTTGATTTCATGGACCTCCCACTAATAAATAGGGTTGCTCTTTGAGGAAAAATTATATAGTAGTTTTGGGATAAATTCATGTGGTGTCCTATTTTGATTTTTATTGGTTGAAATAGTGGTGTCCACTACTCTTATGTTGACTTTTGAAAGATGGCTAAAGTGTCATACATTAAATAGTGTGGACTAATACTCTTAAGACTACTAAGTAACTTCTCCTCAATTAGGGGCTTTTTTTTCTTAATTTTTTTTGATAACATTAAGGGTTTGAAAGTATACCTCAAGTTTCCAAAATATGTGATCTATTGCACTATTAGTCCCTAATGTCAAGTACTATTCAAAATCAGTAACAGGTGAAGGGGTATTTTTGAAATTTTATAAGAAGTCACAACAAATCAAAATAAACGAATGTACACATGTTCTAAAAGTATGCATTTTGGTTATTAAAATATGCATTTTATTTTATTTTAGCTTTCAAAGGATGCACTTTCAATTATGTTACATTTTTCTTTTTTTTTTTTCTATTCTTTTATTTTTATTTAAATTGTGAAAATATCTCACCTCATCACTGATTTTGAACAATATTGACACTAGAGAGTGAAATGTAGCAAATCGCATACTTAGAGGACCAAAGTAGAACAATTAAAAGATAAATGACCTACTTTGAGAACTATTTGTGTAAAGGGTATGGAGACGAGAAGCCACCAAGTAATGGAGGCGAATAAATCTGCAACAACAGGTGATAGGTGATACCCATAGAGATTAATGAAACTATTCTATTCAACCTCGCCGCTAACAAGGTTTGAACTTCCAACCTATCATACGAGAGTGTTAGGTTGGTGTCATAATGCCCTAGACTTATAGGATTAAATATGTTAAGGATGTTACAACATTTTGGAATTTTGTGTATAGAGGGCCCTGTACCCTTTTCCACCAGCTGGTATCTAGTGGTCATAATACATCAAGGTCTATAGGTGATGAGTTATGATAAAATTGTGTGTCAGATAGGTCTCAAGCCACACGTGTGAATTCAACACTAATTGTTAAGCTAGGGAATGTGTTGGGGTTACTTGGGGTAGGATAGGAGTTCTCTCTCTCTCTCTCTCTCTCTCTCTCTCTCTCTCTCTTCACAGGCTGGCTGTATTGTCTGCCTATCCTTATCAAAAAAGCATATAGTGAGCGTGGCAATTGCCGACCTTGACTATGATTAATTGGTCATGGGGGTTCCTAATTCGACCCACCATTTGCTGCATTTAGTAATCTTCCAATCCCAAATCTTTAAAAGAGAAATGATTTTGATGTTGTTCTTATGTGTGTATGTTTATGTTAATAATTCCATCTACCTACCTCTTAATACTTGGGTCCTTCCTATTCTCTTATCATTTTCCTTGTGATCAATGGCTTCACCAAACGCCAGCTCTCTCTCTCTCTCTCTCTCAACTCCAATTGATACCTTTGGAGCTTTGACTTCTGTTCTCCACTGTATTAGGAATAGATACGAGCGGCGTAACCTATTATACCAATACAGTATTTATACGAGCGGAAGTTTCCAAGAAGGTTTAATTATAACAAGATGGCCAAAGTGGAGTGTTTAGAGAACTTTACAATAGGATATTTGTGGTAGTTTATGGAGTTGCTTTTATTTTTGAAAATTTGTATTAAAATGTTTAGTGCATTTTTTACTTATAAAAATTACACCAAACAGGTCCATTGTCTATAAATTCATGGAAATGTGTAACAGAAAAAAAGAGTATTCGGATAGGTGATTGCGCTTAAAGAACTTACTGATAATGTTAAGTTTGGGCATATGCTTTGAAAGTTAAGTTTTTTTTTTTTTTGGGTAAATAATTTGAAAGTGGAGTTAGCCAACTTATCGCAAAAAAGAATGTACTCAAAATTCTAATTACAAGCTCGAATGTATATAAAAAAAAATGGACCTTAAATTATAATATGACTAGACTTTTTTAGTTTTAGACGAAATTCTTAAATGACGGTTATTAAATTTAAAAAATAATAAAATTGGGACAAATTTATATAATTTGAAAATATTTTAAATTGATATTACAATATTAAGTAGGTTTTAGAAATTCTGGTGCTGTCAATGGTTCCATCTTTGGTCACAGGAGGTACAGGAGTCATTTGGGGCCTAACTTCTTGTGTACAGAGGTCACATGCAAGTTCTGCCTCGAGTGTTTTTTTGTCTCTAGAAACGGGGTTTCTTATTAATTCAGTGTAAACAAGTCTTTTTGGGTCTCATTAAACTAGATGCATATATTTCAACTGTATGAAGCATCTTGGTCATCAAAGTTAGCCTGATGTTGAACTTTCTATTTATTTATTTAAAAAGAATAAATCACACTCACCTCTTTTAAGGTTTAGAAAAAAAATATAATTAATCTTACACTTTTAACATAATTATACTGATCTCTCTTAAGATTTTAATTGACATAACAATTAGGTTTTTTTTCATCAGTAATTGTATGATTGAAAAATTGATATTGTCATATATTTTCTACTCAAATGTATATTTATTTTTATTTATTTCAATGTTTACCTATCAGTCGTATTAGTTTCGGTTATTTTAGTCTTACTAAAAGGAATGTCCATATAATTATATCAAAAGTGTGGGACTAATTATATTTTTTTCAAATTTTAAGGGAGGTGAGTATAATTTATGCTTATTTATTTTATATGGTACTAATTTAATTTTACCTTTAAATATGTAAAAAAAGAGATAGCAATGATGAGTAGTCTTCCTTTCAAGAATCAAAGTACATAATTGAGATGTGGGAGGTCTGTCTATCCCCATATGCATAAATATTGATAGTAGTAATTGAAGATCCTTTTGTTTTTGTATTTGCAGTGAAGTTTGTAACCTCATGCAAAGAAGAGGATATTATAGAAATTGTCAGAGACATTCTGCAGCATGTATTTCAGCCCTCTTCTGTGGTGTAAGAGCTGCTTTCATTGTAGTTGCTATAAATCATCTGCCATATAGCTATATAATAAGTTTGACAAAGAATGAGTTTCAATGCAGTTTCTATTAGATCTCATAAAATTTGACATTGCTTTACTTTGTGCAAAGAGTTTGGTAAATTGGCAAATTTTGGTAGAAGTCTTTTCTCTCTTGATGGGGCTTGCAACTCGTATTTGATTATTTTGTGAATGAAATTATAAAATTAAAAAAATAAAAAATTTACCCCAGTGGAGTAGGGTTATTAAATTTTAACGTTTTTAGTACTTTAACATATCAAATTTGGAAGATCATGGGGTTGACGTAGCAGTTAAGATGCTCCTTTATTAAGTTTGAAATTTGGATTCAAATATGACTGTTGTGAATGTAACTACCCTTCCCCTATTCCCCTTTCACTTTTTTTTTTTTTTTTTTTTTTTTCAAAAGAAAAAAATATTTAGAACATTTCAAATTTTGATTTTGATTTTGATTTTGATTTTGATGTCATTTTAACAATTCAACAGTGGGAGATACTCATGGTGTGTTTGGTTCAACGAATTGAAATAGAATAGAATGATCATTTTATCATAATGGCTATTTTCGATTTTAATTTTTTAAAAATATAATAAAAATGTTACAAATAGAATTATTATTCATTATTACTCAATTTCATTCTATTTCATTTGAATAAATTAAACAATATATAAAGAATAATGTTATATGTACTATCAATTAGTATACTAATATAACATAATTTTAGAAGTTTTGAGTATTTATAATAGGGCTGTTTAAAAATCCATTCAAATTGGTAATCTGGATTGAATCGTACAATTTGGTTCGGTTCTATTAAGAATTGGTTTGGTTTCGGTTTAAGAAATATGAAAACCGTAAAAACAGTTTGGTTAATGGATTTTATGAAAAAATTACGGTTCGAACTAAACTGAACCAGATTTTAAAAGATATATATATATATATAATATCAAGTTTTATTTTTATTAATTGGTTTTTTATAATTTTAATGATATTAGGATGATATAGATATGTAATGTTGAGTAATGGCTTAATATTATTAGTTTTTATCATGAGTTAAATGTAATTAGCTTGAGTAATTATTTTGTCAATATTAATAATTTATTCTTGTAAATAGAAATTTTTGTAACCGTGAACCAAACCGAAATCGAACTGTTATTTTAGGTTGGTTCTGGTCTAGTTTTACAAATGTAATGGTCCGGTTTGATTTTCAAAATTACAGAATCGTTAGGATCGGTTTGATTATTAAATTTTCTCAAAATCGAATCAATCCAAACCGTGTATATCCCTAATTTATAATTTATATAATAAATATAATCAATAATAATATCATAATATATATTAATATATTAATTAATATACTAATTAATTCATATAATATCACTTACATATAAATAGTTTTGAAGAAGTGATAGTAGTGGATACGTTTCAACTTTAATAAAGAGTGCAGCACTGATTTTGATGCTTTAGCAATACAAGTGAAGCTTTTTGGTATAAAAGTTTACTTTTTTTTACTTATTTTTTAGATTTAGACCATGTTTGGGAAGACTAAATAAGTGTACTTTTTGTCTTTTTTGACTAAAAAATTGAGGTTGAAAATATGGATATTTGGGTTAACTTTTTGACTTTTTATAGAAAAATGTGTAATAAAAAATTGTAAAAATTGATTTGTAGAGGAAAATTTGAATTGGAAGTTGTGCAGCCGTAATTGTTGACTTTTGGTGAATAGTGTTAACTTTTTAACTTTTTGAGTAACTTTTTAGCTTTTTGGATTATTTGAATTATCCCAAACATGGCCTTAGTAATATATTAAGAAGATGATTAATTAATAATTAAAAAATAAATAAAAAAGTTGATTTAAATATTTGAATAATATTACATCACTGGATCTAATAAATGAATTTAATTTTTAAATCTAAATACCAATACTGAAAGCATGTGATATTGTGTATGAATATATGATTTATGATATAAAGTCTTGGAGTTTTCTTAAGTGTGCAAGTACACACCATGTGTCACTTACACAAAAGGTCTAAGTGTAAGGTGTAAGTATAAGTATAAGGTGTAAGTGTAAGGTGCAATGTGTAAGTGGGTTGTATATGGTGTGCAACCTCAAAAAAAGTGTAAGTGTAAGGTTTAATTTTTCACAAAAAGTATAAGTGTAAGGTGTAAGTGTAAGGTATAAGATGTAAGGTGTAAGTTGCACACCATAACCAAACCGTAAGTCTTTACACTAGTCCATTGAAAATGCATACTTTGGGGTTGGAGTACTTTTTATGATGTGTAGTAGGCTCCACCACACGGCCATATGGTTCTACTACTAAGAAGTGAAGCAAAAGACAACTTTTAATTTTAATTTTAATTTTAATTTTTAATTTTTTTTTAGTGCAGGAGGATAGTTAAAAAATATTTGTTAGCCACAAGAGAATCGTCAGGTTTAGTTTGGTTTTTAGAAAATTTTCTAAAAAAAAAATAAAAATTAATTTCATGAAAAACTAAAAAATCAAAAGTATTTATCATTTTTATATAGTTTTATTTTTTTGGAGGGTCAAAATAATTTTTAAAATTTTTAAAATATTTTTAATATTTATTTTTATCAAATTAGTTTTTATTTTTTGGAAAAAATTTCTAAAAATAATTCAGAAACTCAAAACAAACATGGCTGACATAATCCTTCATAAAAGCATACGTTTATATATATAGTGTTTTTTTTTTTTTTTTTTTTTTTTAAATTTTTACTGAACTAGATAAATCAAAAGAGTTAAATATATATATATATATATGTATTGAAAAAAAAATCTACTAAAAAGCCAAACCAAGTTTGCTAAGTTTTTTATTTTTCTGCCTTTTTGTTTTTCTTTGGTCAATTTTTATTTTTATTTATTATTTTAGTTTTTAGACTTTTCTAGACTAGATGAACTGAAAAAATTTATAATATATATATATTTTTTTGGATATAATTTGAATACCAAACCCAACTGAATATTTTGTAAGCATAGGCTAGTAGGGGAAATAGAAGAGAGCATTTCTCAATTGTGAGTAATGTAAAATGTTTATGTTTGAGTATTGGATTTTATTTTAGTAATGATTACCAAAGAAAAAGAAAAATAAAGGGAAATATGAAATAAAATTAATTTATATTTCTTTGTTCATTTGCATTTTCTATATAAATCCTTACTCAAATCCTAAATTCAAAGTCTTAAAGTTTAAAAGGATTTGCAGAATTTTCAACTCCAAAGTCGAAAAGATATTCTTAATGAAGGCTCATGGCAGGTTTAAACAAACTATAGAAACAGTGGAACACTGTAAGCACAAACAAAGGCAAAGTAGTTTTTGTCATAATATATTGGGAATTACTCAAAAGTTTTGGAGAAATTCTATAATACATATCTAAAAATGAGATATATCATATGTTCAGTTATAACTTTTTATTATATTTATGATCGTGTTAGTTATCACTTAACTATGATCTATTGTGTTTCTTAAAATAATTTTGTTTGGTTATCACTCATTATGGTGTTCATAATGACTTGTTTATGATTTATTGTGATGTTGATTATGACTTATCATGATTGTTGTTTTGGTTATAATCGAAGAGATTTTTAGCTATAATCTATTATAGTCTTTTTGATTATGACTTAAAATAGCTCGGTTATAAGACGAAATAGTATCAAAACTATAACATGAATATAATACCACCCAACTATTGTGGAATCTTCCAAACTTTAGAGGGGTTAACATGAAGCTTCGCGTATGATCAAGTGTACTTTCTTTTATCTCAAAAGATTTGCATGTTAGAACATTTTCACTGAAACTTTTAAAAATTGTATGTATTTATTTATTTATTGAAAACTTAAGGGTTAAATTGGCATATGTAAATTTGATATCTTTCAAAAAACACTTCACCCAATATGTCGAATTTAATATTTTATTATTTTTACTTTATTTATAAAAAAAGTAAAATAAAATTGGCATTTTTTTTAGCATTATTCAGGACATGTCAATTGCTCACTCACTTTTGCATACTTCTTCTTCTTCTTCTTCTTCTTTTTTTTTTTTTTTTTTTTTTTTGGGTGATTAATAGAAATTTCTATTAAAGTAAAGATTGCCAAGCAGCACTTACAAGGAAATTATCAATAAGCTTACACCAAACTAAAAGAAAAACCTTGTGTGAAATTTCATTATCAAAGTGTTACCTCAAAAATGACAATTCAAGTACAGATGCTCTTATGATTTACAACCTGGGTTGCCCATGCAAGTGCAATGTCACAATTACCTGTAAATTGGGTTGCTTTACAACCCCAGGAATTGAGTTGTTTGGCTCACCTGGATGTCTCTTCTTCAACTAATTAATATATAGTCCTTTTCTGCTCAAAAAAAAGTACAGATGCTCTTATGATTTGGTATATGTGTGGGTGAATGAGATTACCCACCCTTTGAGTACTCCCACTTCAAAAAATTGAGAATAAGAATGCTCCCACTTCTCATTTTTTAATTCTCTAACAATTGTAAAAAATTAGCAGTATGAAACTTTCACCCTTTTTTCTAGATGGAGAAAGAAATTCAAATAGTTTATCATCATTCAATCAAAAAACAAAAAGAAAAAAGATAGAACAAAAGAATGATGTCAAACATGTTACAGTAAAATTTGTGTTTTTTTTTGGTGGGGTAAATTTTGGGTTGTTTTCTAGAGGAAAAAAAAAAAACTACTTTCTGATAGATCCTTAGTTTGATAATCATTTTTGTGTTCCTATGATGAGAGGCAAACAAAAGAGAAAGCCAAAAGTAAGAGAAAGAAAATAGTCAAAACACAAACTTTGTTCGCACATAGCTCAGTAATTGTTTTTGAGTTGATGTTTTGTAGAGGGGTTCAAAAAAATTGGTAAAAGAATAAATTGATTTGAACAAGTTCAAATGGTATGATTTGATGTTGATTGTTTAGAGAATGAATTGGTTCTGGTATCACAAAATTTGATTTACAATTCAGTTTACGAATTAAGGCTCAAAGAGAACTGGATAAAACAAAACAAATTTTTTCATGTTTTTATTAATTTTACTATGCGTATGATGTTTCACGAATATCTTTTCTTCTCATTGATTTCTTCGAACCTCACTCCCATTCCGATGTCGGTGGGGCATTCATTGAACTTATTCACAAAATGCACTCTCTTCGGTCAAAAATATAAGTACAGTTTTTTGTTTTCACTATTTATATGATTTTGACACTTTATATATATTACTAAAAATTCCATTTTTATAGTAATTTTTATATAATATGAATTGTTTTGTTTTTACACTATTTTATGAAGAAAAATGCTTAGGAGCACTAAAAATGGAGCACTAGGAGGAGCACTAATGATGTGACAGTAGGCCTTGCCCACTTTCTATGTCTTGTTTTTTTCTTTTTGGCCATTCCCAATACATTAGTGCTATTAGTGATGTATTTTTTAATGGTCTAAATCATTGTTGATTTTATGAAAGTTAATTTGGAGAATATTTTAAAGTTATGAACTAAACTAATGAAAATTTTGGACTACTATAGGTAGAATCAATTTTTATCGTGTTAGATAATCTTAAATATTAAAGAATATATCTATTTTTACAGTTCGGTTCTTGTTCTACATATTTTGAGATCTAATTTGATTCTTAAATTTCTGAAATTATAATGATTGATTTAATTTTTAATACTGCTTGCTAGCGTCATATATGTGGTTGAGTAAGCAGGAAGAGTATTTGCCAATGGTTAAGATTAAGTTTCACAAAATAATTATATAGATTTATAAAAAATAAAAAATAAAATTAATTATTAATTTTTGTAAAATTTTCATTAAACTGAATTTTTGGTTTTTCTAAACATACCCTGAATTAAAATTTTTCCTAAAAAAAATTGACTATTTGTACTCTGTAAATTTTTTAACACAATGATAAAAAGGAAAAGGAACACTTGAATACGAAACAAACAATGAAAACGGCGGTGAACTACCCGGCGGTGTGTGTCCGAAAAACCCTTCCAACGGTTAAGTCAGCACACACTCAGATAGAGAGAGAGGAGAGTTGAGTGTTTAGGTTGTTCTCACCAAATGATGTTCCATCCCCCAGTATGGGGGGCGCAGACATACTTATATACTTTTTGCGCCCAAATCTGCTCTCATTAGTCTCTTGACACGTGGTGCTGCTCTTCCATCTGTTAGCACAAATCCTGCAATCACCACCTAACCAAACTATCAGGCTATATTAGCGGAGCCCGGCAGACTGGCGGAACCACCTCGGCCTTTCACAACCGCGTTGCACAGCACATCCGAGTGTCCCACTCGCCGAGCTCTAGAACGACCGAGCTCGGTTGTATTCCGACAAAGCCGAGTTCAAGATAGGTCGAGCCAACAAACCGAAGGCCTTCCTGCCACGCTAAACGTGTGAACCGTGCAATCCAGAATGGCAGGCAATCATCTCGGCCGAGCAACTCAAGTAGCTCAGCTTTCTCACAGACAAGCCCACGCAGCTCGGTCCCAACATGGTCCTAGGCCTCAACCGGGCAAAACCTTATCTAGGAGAGCCCAAGCTTTCACGGCCCAAACATGTTTGGCCCCTCATTTTGCCCGGCCTTTACCATGGCTCATTCCAGCTCATAAATCTCCCTCTCAATTGATTTGATTTTTAATTTAGCTTAAAATCAAACTAAATTGTTCCATGAACACTGCTTGCTAGTGTCATATATGTGGTTGAATAACCAGGATTAGTATTTGCCAATGGTTAAGATTAAGTTTCACAAAATAATTATAGATTTATAAAAAATAAAAAATAAAATTAATTATTAATTTTTGTAAAATTTTCACTAAACTGAATTTTTGGTTTTTCTAAACATACCCTGAATTAAAATTTTCCCTAAAAAAAATTGACTATTTATACTCTGTAAAATTTTTAACACAATGATAAAAAGGAAAATGAATACTTGAATACGAAACAAACAACGAAAACGAAATGGGTAAATTTGTCATTATATTGGAAATTTCCCAACAAGGGAAGAAGAGAAGAGTGGCGCGAAATTTCCAAATGAAAATCAAATGTACTTTTGAAAAATCCAAAGGGACAAGGACCACAATGGGGTGGTACATTTACATTTACATTTATATTTACATTTCTTTCATATATCATTTTAAATGATGCCCATTTTTGTGTGGACAAGGACCACAATGGTGGAATCCATTTGTGCCTTCGTCACAAACCAAATTAAACATTTTTTTGGACAGTCTATGTCCTTAATGTACTTTATGTCCAATACGATATTGTGTATGGCAAGGAATTTCTAAATGCACATACACATTAATAAATAATAGTAAGGGAAAGTTATTTTTTTTAAAAATTATGATTTGATCCTTATAATAAAATAAATTTTGAAATTTTAATTTTATCAATTTTAATTTTAATCTTTTATTTTATTTTTAATCTAAATTATTTGTCTATTTTTATTAAGTAAAATCAACAGAAAAATAATGTTTTAGTCATTAAACTCAACAAATGGTATTTTAGATATTTTATGTGTATCTAATGGCTAAAGTACCTATTTTTCGTTAGTTTTACCTAACGAAAATAGATAAATAATTTATATTGAAAATAAATTAAAATATTAGAATTTAAATTAACAAAATTAAAACCTTAGGCTTATTTTGTTACAAAGGTAAAATTTTATTTTTATTTTTTATTTTTAAAACTTTTCGTAGTAGTAAATATTATAATAATGTGGACACATTGTTTCTTAGACTTTCAGTCATAAATTCAATTTTTAAATTTTTTAAGCAATAATTTCAAACTCTAATATTTTGAGCCCATGAGGACAAAAATAATTTCAAAGATCATATTATTCTTATCTATCTGTTTATCTATCCACTATCCATCATGACGTGTACAAGCCCACAAAGGCCATGAATCACTATAAACAACTCAAGCCCATCACTTGGAGCCCAATGCATAACTCAGCTAGTGAGGTCCAGAACAGGTGGAATCCAACATGGCATAAAGAGCCAATGACATTCAGACACATGGCAGGTGAAGGACGAAAGTTATTACCACTGCACATTACCATTAATGCAGCCCATCACAGCATTTATTATGATAACACCTCCCCGTCGGAACAGGACCCCCTTACCCTGAACACGGTAAGCTACAGCATAGACTTTCGGCGAGGAGAGCAGGTCGGAAGGGACGGCGAAATGATTACCAAAGGATATAAGCAAACGTGGAAGACAAGAAGAAGGTTAAACTTTCTATCTCTAAACTCTCCTTACATCCTACTTCTCATTCTAACTTGCTCGTCGGAGGGTTCACTGGGGGACTACCCCGTTCCCCGTTGGACTTGTTTGCAGGTAATCCAGTGGGCTTGATCATCTGGACGTGGGTATTGAGGAGCTTGGACCTGTCCGACCCATTCACTGGGACAAACTGTATCATTAGTTGGCACCGTCTGTGGGAAAGTCTTTACTCCGCGCGCCAGTTGTTCTCATTATCATCGAAGACTCTATCCCAACAACCTTTTCCTCCTACCCATCAAAGTGTATGGTCATGTGTAACATGTCCGCGAGGGACCTCAATGCTACAGTTCGGACTCAATTTGTCACGGTTCTTAATCTGAACCAAAGAGTCCAAATCCGGCAAATCGTTTTGAGAAAAAACAGATTTTTGTAAAGAAGTGCCAAACATGGACTGCTTTGCCAGATACAGAGTCGCCACATAAATATTTTATAGGGGAATTTAGAAAACCCTGACTCGGTGCCAAAGGCCACGTGTCCGTCATCACCAAAGTTGCCTCGGCTCGGGAACTTGGGTACGATTGGGAAAGGTCAGCTATAAGCACCCCCTCTCGCCCGATCCGAAGATCGGCCTCTACTAACCATGATATCTTGTTTTGAAAACATTATGTGTTCTTGTTCCGGTTATTAGCCTAGAATTACTATGTTATGCGCACAGCAAACAAGTATAGACTAGATCGCCTAATTTGGAACAAAACATTGCATATCCGTTTGTTTGGAAAACACTTTGGAATTTGGTACTCGCAAGTAGGCTAAAATACGGATTTCAATGAGTTGTCCCAACTCAAACAATCCAACCTTCACCCACAGGCATTCAGGCAGTTATATCACATAAGCATCTAGCCACATGATAAGCATGCTATTTTGTTAACATTCACACTTATGCGAAATGCTAAAGCATAAAATACTTACAGTGTACTCCGTGCCAAAACAGGAACATGTTAGCAATCATGCATGATCCTAATTCATGTTAAGATGACTAATGCAACACACACAAAGATGCAATCTAGACAGGCTCGACTATCCTAAACATAGCGTGTGAAATGCAACAGATGGCACATTCAATTTGGAATTGAAGTACAATGCAATTAGCATGATGCGCCGAGCCTGGTGCATGCAAGACAAATGTATGAATGCACGCATGCATAGCATAAGGTATGCTAATTTAAATATGCCCTAAACTAACCATCGAAAGCTAGTAAATAAAAGGGAAGAAAGACGTGGGGTTAGAAGACATACACACACTCACCCACACTTATTACACAATTGCCCTCGCTCGGAGGGTCCAAAAGAATAATACAATTAATTAACCTACAAGCTAATTAAATAATTACAGACTACCTAATTAATTAAGCAAATTAACTAAGCTAAGAAAGCAGTAAAGACTTCGGGAAGAGGGTCCAATGCGTGCGTGTTCGGTTTGCTCGGAAATCCAAAACCATGCATAAGTTTGCCTCTGTTTTGGCTGTTCTGCTCCTCTGAAGACCACACAAGTCCCAGGATATGCTCTCTGCACACTGTGGAACACCACCGGCTGAAGGAATTGGTCACCGACCATAGAGAATGGTCACCGGCCACAAATTGAGTTATCGGCCACTGATGGATGGCCGGTCGGCACTGAGGATGGCCGGTCGGCACTGAAGATGGGTCTCGATTCTCGGACCACCAATAGCGCATTTCCATGCATGATGGCCCAAAGAATCAAGTGTGCATCTTGATATGGAATGCAATGCTCATAAACAAACCAATGGAACTCAACCTTTATCACAAGCATTTCAAGAGGCCAAGTATGCATGCAAATGGAATGCAACCTAGACATGGAGGCTAAGTATGCAAAATGAGCATGCAAGGCATGTGACAACTATGCTAGTGGCAAACATGCAACAACATGCAAAGTGGACTAAGCATAAGAGCAAAGCAAAGCAACTTAACAAATGAAATGCATGCCAAATGCATCATGATTTCAAGCAAGCAATAACATGTAATAGGCCAAGTATGCAACAATGTACAAGGCAAGCATGCTATAACACATGAAGGATGGACTTAGACTAATTTAGGCAGCCCTCAAACAAGCCTAAAACAGTGGCCATAAACTATGGAAATGGGGCCAAATGCACATACAAGCATGCATGCAAACATGGTCCATGACTTAGGCACAAGGAGCAACTCTCAAGCACACTTAAAAGAGGCTAAACATGGGTATATGGCATGCATTATAAGCTCTGAAATAACATGGTAAGTGGTTCCAAACCATTGAAATAATGCAAATAATGCATGCTCATGGTTCATACACTTAAGGCTCACAAGCCAAGAATACAAAGGGGCTATACTAAGCATGCCATGGTCGACCAAAACAACCAAAAACAGAACTTGAGCATGCCAAAATAAACACAAAACCTTCACAAAGCTTGGCCAAAAACATGCTAAAATAAGGGTCAAAACCTAAAGCATGTTAAGGTCTAAACATGGCATTACAAGGCATGTATGCTAAGCAAGCATGGTGTACCTAAACCAACTCAACACAATGCTATTTCATGGCAAAATAAGCATAAATATCAGTCAAGACATGGTCAACATGAGCCTAAACTAGATGCTCCTTTAAGAGGCAAAAATGGCCCTTTTCAAAGATAACAAGGAGAGGGGGTGGCCCTCTCCTTCTTAGGACCTCAAGGCACCATCCTCACCTCTAGAATCCCTCAAGATTTCAGTGGTGAGGAGGCCCAAACACAATGGTCCTGGAGCTCAACCGAAATGGCACAAAACAAAGGCCAAACAAGCCTTAAGAGGGGTCAAACAACCCCAAAGCTTAAAGCACTCTTAAACAACTATTTAGAGTAGGAAAAAATAAGACTCTTATATGTTATACACCAAGTTTAAAAACAGTTGCAAGGTGGTCAAAAAAGCTATGCAAAAATGGGGAATAAAAGGGGAAAGTGATTACCCTTGTAGACCCTCTTCACAAATGGTGGACCAACAGCTTCCTTAGGTCCAAACCAGCTCCAAAACTTCAAGAACAAGCCCCTAATGCCTCAGCAACAAGAGAAGGTGTAATGGTGGGTGTTTGTGCACAAAAGTAAGACAAAACACACACAAAATACACAAAGAGAGAGAGATATAGAGATAGGATATATGCAAACCCTAACCCTAGAACTCAAGCTCTGAAAATGTTGTCTAAAAATGTCTAACCCCCAAAACAAGAGAGAAAAGCCCCTCTTTTATAGACAATTTGTCTTGTAAAGCTTCCAAAGGAAGCTAACAAGAGGGCAATCCCTCCATACATGTGTATGGAGGGGGTGACAGTGTATGCCAGCTGCACAAAAATATCTACAAAAGCAGATGCACAGTAGTCGGCCGGCCAAAAATGCAATTGACCAAAGAAAGATAGCCGGCCGGCCATCTTTAGTACCGGCTGGCGAAACATTTGGCTGGTGGAAACAAAACACAGCCGGTGGCCTCAAGCCATGGCCGGTGGAGTGTGGGGGTGGCCCACAGGCCATTCCCTACCCCTCCAAGGCAAAACACAAGTTTTTGGTGCAAAACCAGACATGAAACAGTTGAGTCGAGAGATCCTGAGGCAAGGTGCGTAGCCGAGACCTCCGGGAACTCAAAACGAACACAAACATGGATGATCACCGAGTGTTCAATTACATCCTCGTCAATGGCATTTTGTATAAATGTGGCTTATCACGCCCCTATCTGCGGTGCCTCAATCCGACTCGAGCAACTTATGTGATGCAAGAAATTCATGAGGGTATCTGCGGCAATCACTCAGACGGCAGGTCCCTGGCCCACAAGATAATTCGCACTGGATATTTCTGACTTACTCTCAACCAAGATGCGGCTGACTTCGTGCTCAAATTTGATAAGTGTCAGCGTTTTGCCAATATCCCCCATACTCCTCCTACTGAATTGATCACACTTTGCAGCCCTTACCCGTTTGCCAAATGGGGGATCGACCTAGTTGGCCTTTTACCCATCGGCCGAGGCCAGACCAAATTTGTCATTGTTGCCATTGATTATTTTACTAAGTGGGTAGAGGCAGAACCCCTTGCCACCATTACCGAGCGGAACACAACCAAGTTCATCTGGCAATCGATCGTTTGCAGGTTTGGCATCCCCCAGGCCATCGTCTCCGACAATGGCAAACAATTTGACAACGCCAAGTACAGGAAGTTCTGTGCAGACCTCCAAATTCAACCATGTTTTTCTTCCCCTAGTCATCCCCAAGCCAATGGCCAAGTTGAGGTCACCAACCGTTCTCTTCTGAAGATCATGAAAACCAAGCTAGAAGCTGCTAAGGGGCTTTGGGCTGAGGAACTACCAAATGTACTCTGGGCTTACCGAACTACAGCTCAGACTCCCACTGGGGAAACCTCTTTCCGCTTAACATACGGCGCTGAGGCGGTTATTCCGATAGAAGTCGGTCTGCCTACCCCTAGAGTTTTACATCCGGACCCAGTACGAACGGAAGAGCTCCGTCGGGCAGACCTGGACCTAATTGAAGAACTCAGAGAAACCACTGCTGTCAGACTGGCCTCATATCAACAGAAAATGAGAACACACTACAACCGCAAAGTCCGACCAAGGGAGTTCACTGTAGGGGACCTTGTCTTGAGAGAAGCAACCTTTGCCACCAAAAATCCGACTGAGGGTAAACTGGCAGCCAAATGGGAGGGACCTTACGTTGTGAAAGCCCGACCATGTCCAGGCACTTACCGACTTCAAGACATGGAAGGTCGAGACCTCCCCCACCCCTGGAACGCTGAACACCTAAAGCGTTACTTTCAATAAGTTCCTACTGTTGTATTGCTCAGTTGTTGTATTTTCTTTTTGATACATAATGTAAACTTGGATCGACTGGACTACACTGTCCATGACAACAATTCTATATCTTAGCTATCTGTGTGTTGTCTTAATAACATTCTCATTTGTAGCACTTATTAAAAGCCTCAGCCAGACTGAGCATTAACAGCCTCAGCCAGACTGAGCACCAGAAGCCTCGACTAGTCTGACCGTCAAAAGCCTCAGCCAGACTGAGTACTAGAAGCCTCGGCCAGACCGGGCATGAAGCACTCGGCCAGACCAAGCCTCAGTCAGCCTGAGCATTAAAAGCCTCAGCCAGACTGAGCACCAGAAGCCTCGACTAGTCCGACTGTCAAAAGCCTCAGCCAGACTGAGCACTAAAAGTCTCAGCCAGACTGAGCATTAACAGCCTTAGCCAGACTGAGCACCAGAAGCCTCGGTTAGTTCGACCGTCAAAAGCCTCAGCCAAACTGAGCACTAAAAGTCTCAGCCAGACTGAGCACTAGAAGCCTCAGCCAGACTGAGCACTAAGAGCTTCTGCCAGACCGGGCATGAAGCACTCGGCCAGACCAAGCCTCAGTCAGCCTAAGCATAATAAGTCTTAGCCAGACCGAGCGCCACAGTTTCAAGGTCAGACTCAGTTACCTACAATGTCAGTAAATCATAGCTTTGCCCCAAATGAGCGCGCATGCAAGGCTCGATCAAGGCCACCCATGCAAATTTCATGCTTGTGGAATTAGTAGACACACTTAGTCACAATTCCAGCTCCAAATCTTTACACCACTCTTTGCTCAGTCGAATTCCAAAGACGTTCTTACACGTCTTCTTTACAAGTCAGGTTATTTTCTTCTCAATCAAACTCTTACGAGTCAGCCTTTCTCCTCACTCCATAAACCACTAACCTACTTGAGCAGTGTGGCAAACGCAAGCTTGTAATTTTATTACATTTTAAATTTCACTCTACATTGAGGAGTTCCTAACTTTACTCTGTATTGAGTTTTTATTACAAGTTCAATTTCACTCTGCATTAAGGAGTCCCTGACTTTACTTTGCACTCAGTTTTTATTACAACTTCAATCCCACTCTGTCTTGAGGAATTCCTAAATTCAGTTTTTATCACAAGTTTATCACAAGTTTTCACCATTTCAGACACACAGCAAAAACAGTCAAATGCAAAACACAACTGAAGTTTTATTTATTTACAACTTTGTACATACGTTCATTACAGCAATTCAAAAAAAAAAAAAGAAAAAAGAAAACAAACAGAACAAAACAAAAACAATGTCTGTGCAAAGTCGTCTTCTTCTTCTTCTTCTTCTTCTTCAGTTACTCCTCTTCGCTGGACACAAGGTCTTCTTGTTCAATACCCTCATCCAGGGGGGTCTGGGCCACATCGTCGTCGTCAATTTTCACACTACTCAGGTCCAAGTCTGGGAACAGCTCCTCAGCTTTACGCTTGAACATTTTCCTACCATTGTCCCAGAACTCAGCCATTTCGTATTTATAAAAGTCTAACCGCTGGAAGCTCTCAATCACTTCAGACTCAGTTTTGCCTCCAGCGGTCGTCCTCGATGAGCCCGCCCCCCCAGACTCTTGCCTTGCCAAGCTGTTGGCGATCGCGGCATCAACTGCCATCTGAAATTCAGCAGATCCTTTGAACTGCTCCACTGCCACAACGCATAGATCGGGGTAAGCCGCCCTTTCAGAGGTTGCCTTCGCCCTCTCTTCGTCCAAATTTCCTGTGGTCGCTTTTCAGGTCGCCTTAGCCCTTTCTTCCTCCATCTCCTTCTTCAGGGTCGCCCTTTCAGCAGTCGCCCTGGCTCTCTCTGCCTCCAACTCTTTTCGAAGGCTCTCCTTCTCCTCCACTGCCCTTGCACGCTCGCCCTCCAGCTCCTTCTACAGACTGTCAATCTTCAGGTCTACCTCATCCTTCTGTCTGACTAGCTCTTCATTACTGGACATCGCCTCTTCATGTCGTTCGAGCGCGACTGCGTAGGCTTTTTGGGCCTCCTCCAGCTTCCTCTGCTCACTAGCCAACTGGAACTCGAGCGACACAACCCGACGGCGTTCATTCTCCAGCTCCAACTTGACCGCTTGCAGATCAGCATGGGCCCTCTCCCAGTTTGCGCTCTCCTTCTTCAACTTTGCAAGTTGAGCCTTGGCCTCATCTGTCTTAAGTTTTGCAGCCCCCACCTTCCTCAATAGAGCCCCTGTTAAGGTGGTTACCTCAATTTGAGCGGAGCATAACCCCCTCAGCAGTTCAGCCTCGTTGAATCTGGATGCTGAGCGCAAGGCTGCCTCTTCTACAATCCCCACCAGGCGGTCTGCCCTTGCCCTGGCTGGGCCTTCTTCTCCCTCCAACCGCCCAGCCACCACACGAGCATGGTAGATCGCTGTAGTCAGACTGACTCCCCCTCCTTGGGGTGCAGGACCCCCCTGGGGCTGTTCTTCTCTCCTTGGCCCAGGGCCAGTTGCCCCATCTTCTACTTGCTTTTCAGGGGCGGCCCTCGCGACCCCTGAGGCGATCGTCGCCATTACTGGAACCACTTCCATGTCCTCTGAGGCGATGTCTACCACTTCTGGGGCAATTACTCTTCCTGGGGTCTCCTCCACTTCCCCCCCTCTGCCTCCTTGGCCATACCGGTCTCCTCTACCCTCGTTTCCCTCCTCCTCTTCTGGGCAGGCTCTTCTTCACTCTGCCTCACTCTCTTCTTCTTCTTCTTCACCACGTCCAACATCTCCATCTCCTTCAAAGACCTCTCCTTTAAAGGGTCTATTGGAGGCGGTCGTGGCACAAATTCACCTAAGTCTTTCTCCCCCAAGGGTTTGGGGCGAGGTCGAATCCTCTCCCTTGCAACCGGTTTTGGCGGTCGGTCTGCCTGAGACTCTTTGAATTTTTGGACTTTTGCAAGAATGGCCTGATCCTCCGCCTCTTGAGCCTTCCTCCTTGCCTCCAACTCTGCTCGGTCAAGGTCCCCCCTCCGTTCAGCTGTGGATCCAAACCTGCCTCAAACAAAGCAGACAGCTGAACGAGCTCGTCCCATCTGGCCCCTTCCTTCTCCCTCCATTCCTGTACCCTCTTCACCCTCTCCTCTACTGCTGCTCTCAGCTTTGGCTCCATCGACTTGGTGGGCACCTTCTAAATAGTGCGCACCCCAACCCCTCTATTAGCAAACACGTAGAACCACCATGGTCTCCACCCCTTGATTGACGACGGCAGCCCCGCCACCAGCCCTTTCCCTGCTGCTGCCTGCAGAGTGACCCAAGTCTCTTGCTGCCCTGAGGCCTTGTAACATGCGAAGAATTCGTCCATTGTCATGGCCGCCCCTTCGTTCGCCTTCGGCCAGGCACTTGCACAGGACAGTAAGATCCTCCACGCATTGGGCATTAGTTGGCCCGGCGCCACCTCCAAACGATTTAGGACATCTACTACCACTTGCGGCAGGGGCAGCCTCAGTCTTCCTTTCAATGCCTCCTCATAAAGGGCAAACTGCCCTGGCCTGGCGTCGGATGGCCTCTCAGTTGACATCGGCAACGATAACTCTATTTCGGCAGGCACCTAGTATTTTTCGCGAATAGCCTCCAAATCCGCTACAGTAACCGTTGATTTATCTGCCTTAGTATGCCAATGATTAGGTTCTGCCTGGTTGATTGGCTTTGGAGCTGCTATCATGGTGGAACCATGGGATCGTACGACCGATTCCCCCACCTTCTCCATCCTATATTGCTGCGCTAACTCCACTGCATCATCATCACCAAGTGGATCCACCCTGACATTCGCAGTTTCTTCTTGGGCCATTTTGTCACGACCCAAACCCGTCCCTATAGGTTTAGCATCAGAATCGCCAAGTAGGCGATGTCAAGATTACAAGAAGGTGCATATGATGTCTGATGGAAATATCTGATAAATAAACAATGTCCAATGAGCTGTGACAGTCTGCATGTAAAAAGACTTTTCATACATATATATATATATACAGTACAGAATAGTATGCACAATATTTACAGTCATTCAGAACAGGGACCAAATCCCTATTAACAGTACAGTATGAGCATGTTTGTTTTGAGGGATAAGAGGATGGGATTGGACTATTAGTCCCACCGGACTAATAGTCCATTGTTTGTTTGAAAAATTTTACTCCGGACTAATAGTCCCCCCGGACTATTAGTCCCACATATATTGGACTATCCTATCCCATGGGGGGGTGTGGGATAGAAACCATGGGATTGGTATCCCATGGGATTATTTTATGAAATATCCATTTTACCCTCAATGTTATTACTTAGTAAACAATTAGAAAAGGGTAAAATAGTCTTTTGAATATTTAAAAATTATTTTTTTAGTGTTGTTAATTTAAAACTATATATTAAATAAAAAATTTAAATTATAAATTAAATTTAATTAAAAATAATAAATTATAAATTATGGCCTTATAAATTAAATTTTTTTAGTGTTGTTAAAAAATTAAATTTACATATTAAATAAATTTTTTTTTTTAGTATTGTTAATTTAAAATTATATATTAAATAAAAAATATAAATTATAAATTAAATTTATTTAAAAATAATAAATTATAAATTATGGCATTATAAATTAAATTTTTTTAGTGTTGTTGAAAATTTAATTTATATATTAAATAAAATTATTTTTTTATTGTCGTTATTTAAAATTATATATTAAATAAAAATATAAATTATAAATTTAATTTAATTGAAAATAATAAGTTAAAAATTGTGGCCTTATAAATTAAATTTTTTTAGTGTTGTTAAATTATAAATTATAGATTATAAGGGTAAAATAGTCTTTTGAACATTTTTCCTTATCCAGTCCGTCTAACCAAACATTGGATTTACTAAAAATAGTCCAATCCAGACATCTAATCCCATGACTAAACAAACATAGGATATAAATCCAATCCAACAAAATAGTCATGGGACAATGTATCCCGGGACTAACAGTCCGATGGATTACAATTCCCCCTTATCCAGTCCGTCCAAACAAACACACCCTATAGTGTTATCAGTCTATACAGTTATACAAAACAGACATAGGGACAGATAGGGGAAATAAAAACACCCCTAAGCCATAACTTGATAGGCTCGGAACCTCGCATGGAGGCACAGTGGTTGGCTTGACAAAACTGGAGTGTACCCCACGCTCCTAGCTCCAGTCTGGTGCCTGTACACCTACATATATATATAAGCAGTGAGCTAAAGCCCAGTAAATAACATAATGCATAAAGGGGTTTAGAATGAATGTCCTTACAGTAATGAAAACAGTTCATTAAACCAGTATTTCAGTCGTTCAGTCAATACAGTTATATGTGATATATCCATTAGGATAACAGTAAACAGTAGGTCTTAAAAGACTGAACAGTAAATAATGGCCATCAATCAGTAAACAGTAGTGGTTCCAACAAAGGAACCGATAGAGATCTCTGTGTGATATGATCGATAACGATGAAGTTGCTAAGGATGCCACTGTCTGATTCAGAATATAGGACATACATTCATTCAATTAACAGTAGCAGTTCAGAAAATAGTACAGTTCAATTGTTCAGAAGATAATCATTTTTGAACATATCTTTACACAGTTGTTACTCACAGAGTTTCGGGCTACAGTAAAACTAGAGTGCATCCCCAGTCGCCAACCTTACACAGTTTACAGATCGAACACACACTAAGCTATACAGTTGAGAAAGATAATAACTTAATCCCTAATTGCCTTGGTGTGTTCTACATCTATATCCTCATTTAGATGCTTTAAATTAGGCCTAAGAATGCCTAGGATGAAATGAGGATGCAAAGATGCATTCAGAAAATATTTTCAGAATTTCAGAAAATAGGGGTCCCGCTCGAGCGTAGGTTACTCCGCTGGAGCAGAATTTTAGAAAACAGGGGTCCCGCTCGAGCGTAGGTTACTCCGCTCGAGCGGAAATACAGACAACAGTTTCCGCTCGAGCGTAACTTTCCCCACTCGAACGTAAAGCAAAACATGGCAAAAGTACTAGATGCTCGAAAATCACGCTCGATAGGCGCTCGAGCGTAAGACACAAGGTCCCGCTCGAGCGCAGGTTTCCCCGCTCGAGCGGTCTGTAATACACAACAAAATGCTAGGAGCACGATTTCCCCGCTCAAGCGGGAGTCAAAAATCTGGAAAATCCAAGTTGCACATTCAAGCTAAAAACCAAGTTTTGATGCTCCAAATTCAATCCTCTTGGGCCTATTTTCTGGAAAACATTTGCAAACACATAGAACAACATGATTCAAAGCTCAATTTGAGAAATCAAAGCCCAAGGGTGTTTAATTCAAACTCAATTTCAAACCAATTTCATGAACAAGATGAACATGCAACATGCATGAACTCAAATCATTTCAAAGCTTTAAATACATGCTCAAATGAGCAAATTCTTTCAAAAACAAGGTGGTTTCATGGACCTTCACACTATTATGAACATGTATGCACCAATTGCTATGAAATCAACATCAAAATGTAAGGATAAACACATGCATGCATGATACATGCTATAATTCAACATTATTGAACCAAATCATGCCTTAGATCACTAGAGACCCATGAATCATGCAAGAATAAATTCAAATACACAAAGACATGAACAGATAATCAAACGATCAACAGATAGAATGCATTTAGACAGATACAGTCAATCAGTCAGTTCAGTATTTTAATCAATTTAATTATCAATTATAATCATTCTCAGTTTAGCAGTAATCAGCAATTAATCAGTGATCAGTGATGAGGGTTGTTACACATTTCTATGGTATGTCTGCGAATCGCTTCGGATGCAGGTGCAAGGAAATTGAAAAAGTATTGTAGAGGTGTATCGTGAGCAACAAAGGAATTCACACTTGGAATATTTTGATTTTTTGTAAACAAGTAGGTGAATCGAATAATGCCAAAAGCCCACGATTTTCCTGTATTCCAAGGATTCCAATTAATTTTCACCAGTTTGAAAACTTTTCAAATCATCCGCCAAAACTGCCTTTTTAACACCCATAATGACCTAACGTTTCATTTCTGATCCAACACCTAATCTTTCCCCCCCACGGGATGTTGCCACGTGTACGACCACGATCCACTGTCTCCTCTCCTTACCTTGTCTTTTCCACTTCAAATCACCACGTGACATGCCGCCTCTTGAGCCCCATGTCCCTCCACCCCACCCTTCGCAGTCGGCACTCCTCATGGTCGGCCCTCCCGCCTGGCCAACCTTCACGGTCAGCCCTCTTTGCGACCGCCCTCTTCACGGTCGGCCCTCCTGCTCGGCCAACCCTCATGGTCACCCCTCCTCGTGGTCGACCTTCCCACTCGGCCAACATTCGCAGTCGACCCTCCTCGCGGTCGGCCCTTTCACTCGGTCACCCTGCACGGTCGGACCACCTTCCGGTCGGTTTACCCGCTCGGTCACCCCCGCCGATCGACCTCCATACTACCACTCCCTAACACCCTCACCTTCTTCATTACTATTCCCTTCGCTGGACTAAAGCTGCACTCGGGAATGGGGGACTGCTGACGTATATAAGCCCACAAAGGCCATGAATCACTATAAACAACCCAAGCCCATCACTTGGAGCCCCATGCATAACCCAGCTGGTGAGGTCCAGAACAGCTGAAATCCAACATGGCATAAAGAGCCAATGACATTTAGACACATGGCAGGTGAAGGACGAGCCACATCAGCAGACAAAGATCTGCAAAGTTATTGCCACTGCACATCACCATTCCCCGTCGGAACAAGACCCCTTACCCTGAACAAGGTAAGCTACATCATAGACTTTCGGTGAGGAGGGCAGGTCGGAAGGGACGGCGAAATGATTACCAAAGGATATAAGCAAACGTGGAAGACAAGAAGAAGGTTAAGCTTTCTATCTCTAAACTCTCCTTACACCCTACTTCTCCTTCTAACTTGCTCGTCGGAGGGTTTACTGGGGGACTACCCCGTTCCCCGTTGGACTTGTTTGCAGGTAATCTGATGGGCTTGATCATCTGGACGTAGGTATTGAGGAGCTTGGACCTGTCCGACCCATTCACTGGGACAAACTGTATCATCACATCATATATATCCACTTGTCATCCACTTATTGATAAAGCTGGAAACTAAAAATTAAAAATTAAATGCTAAATTTTTTAAACTAAAAAGCTGTTTGATAAAAATTTAAGTGATGAACTAAAAATAAATTATTTGATATGTATAAGATCAAATTTGAAAATTATTATTTTCAAATTGTATATTTTAATTTTTATATTGTGATGGCAATGGCGGTGGTGGTCAAATTTGAAATTTATTATTTTTAAATTATATATTTTAATTTTTATATTGTGATGGCGGTGGCGGCGATGGCGGCATCATGGTGGTGGTGGTAGCGGTAGCGGTAGCGATAGCAATGGTAACTGTAGTAAAATGATGATAGTACTTATGATAATAATGACAATTGTGATGAAGGTGGTAGTAGCAATGGTAGTGGCATGGTAGTAGCGGTGGTGGTGGTGGTGGTAGTAGTAGTAGCAATGGTGATAGTGGTAGCAGTGGGATGATGGTGATGTAGTGGTGGTGGCAGTCAGTGGCGTAGCCAGGAATTTAATGGAAAAAGGGCACAAATTAATGATAACATCAGTGTGTTTGGTTTGAGTTTTTTGGATTAAGTTTTTTGAAAATTGAGTTTTTTGATTTTCGTGTTTTTTTTTGTTTTTAGTGAATATTTTTAAAATTTTAAACATTTTTTTTACTTTTTTAGATGCACTTTACTTAGATGTATTTAAAAAGTAAAAAATTTGTGAAAAAATATTTTAAAGAATTAATAAATACATAAAAATACAAATAATGTATAGAATTCTCGTTTTTTTTTTTTATATTTTTGGTATTTAGTAAATTTTTAAAAAGGTTTTTTTCACAATTTTTTTACTTTTTAAGTATATTTATGTTAGGTATGTCTAAAAATTAAAAAATTTGCTTAAAATATTTAAAAAATTCAGTAAAAATAAAAAAACACGGAAAACAAGAAAGTAGAATTTTCTGAAAAATGTTTTTGGAAAACTCTAACCAAGCAAATATATATTTTTTATTTATAATAAACAACAATGAGATATTACTAAACTTAAATATTAAGAATCCATTTGGATAAATGTGAATTTTAAATTAAAGGATTTAAGATTAAATTTTATATAAATATTGGAGCGTAACTATTTATAGGTAGATTGAAAAATTAAAAAAGACGATAAGTTGAGATAGAAATAATTTATTTTAGTAGAGAAATTCTATAAAACACACCATAAAAAAGTGTCTATTATATGTCGTAATTATGATCTTCGTGGTCTTTAGTTATGACACATTATAGTGTTAGATATAATTTAGTTATAACTTCTTGTGACTGTTATTTTGGTTATGACTATATATCAAGTAATAGTTAATTATGACTCATTTTGATATTAATTGTGACCTATTGTAATTTTTTATTTTTATTTTTTTTATAATTGAAGATGTGTTACTTGATTATAATTTATATAGTGATCATTTTAGTTATGAATGGAAAGAAACATATGGAGGACAAACTCTACATGTCAAATGTACTTAATAATCCAATAAATTTCATATATCTTCATTGAGAATTAATGTTTGTATGTCAATAATGATAGACATCACCATTATATTGAAATTTTCATAAATAATAATATAACTTATCATAGTCTCTTTACTTTCAATCAAAATAACCATTATTGTTTTCATAATTTTAAAAATGTCATTGGTATTTTACTTTAAATAATAGTTTTATAAATTTTTTTATTTAACATATTTTCTTTATGTTTGAAAAAAAAAATTCCAAAAACCTAGGGGGGGCACGTGACCCCCCAGGCCCTTGTGTGCCTCCGCCTCTGGTGGTAGTGACATGATGGTGGTGGTAGTGGTAGTGGTAGTAGTAGTGGCGGCAACGGTGGCAATGGCATGGTGGTGGTAGCAGTAGTGATAATAGTAGTGGTGGTGGTGGTATAATGGCGGTGGCGTGATAGTGATAGTGGTGGTGGTAGCTGTAACTATGGTAGTGGTAGTGGCGGTAAGTTTATAATAGTATATATTGATACTTATGTTTAATATTTACAAATTCAATCAGTATTAAGTAAATTCCATATGATTTAAAATTTTCTTAAAGTTTAGCCTACATTTGTACTTAAATTTTTTAAGGGATATTAATTATAATTATCAAACGGGCTTAATGGATTATCACTTAATACATTCAATTTTAAGTGTTAAATCAAGTTATCAAACATCTCCTTAGATGTCCACTTAATTTGTTTATTTGTCCATATCACCTTAACCACCAGCCAGCCATCGTCGACCACCTCCGACAACTTTTCCAGCACTAGCAAATTTTTTGACAGCCGACGGTCCAAGAGCAATGAGGGTAAAAATACAAAAAATATATATATTTTTATTCTTCAAAACAATAATTTTCCCTTCTCACCAAACAAATTCATTAATCATGCATTGATAACCAAAACAAAACAATCATTGATTCTAAACCATAAATGATACACACTCATAAAAATATATTTTCACCAATTTTTCCATTTTTTTTTTCACACCTACTAGTTAATAATATTTTTATTACTACTCTCTATCCTTACACACAATTATCATTAAGAACAAATCCTAAAAATTTGAAATCAAAATTTCTCAACATACCCTTTCATTGCCTCTCTTCTCAGCCACCCACCACCTTTTTTATTTTTATTTTTTATTCTTCTTCTCTTATGGTTTTGAGAAGGTTAAGAGGGAAGAAGATAGTTGGGTGGTCTTAGGAAGGGAAGCGCGGAATCGGAGAGAGTGGGAGTGGGTTACAAAGGAGAAGGCCAGCAGAGGGAGTCGATGCAGAGAGAAATCCAGAAGTTGAGATGTGTGGATAATTTTGGTCATTAACGCTGTGTTTGGTTGAGAAATTTAAAAAGAGATTTAGAAGGGAAAGGAAAAAGGTAGGTGAAATTAGAATAAAATATACCTACATTTCACCTAATTTCACACACATTTTTTTTTTTTTTTTCTAAATCTATTCTCAAATCTTTTAACTAAAAACAATGTAAGAGAATTGTAAAAAGAAAAATCCGCATAGGTGCCTCGTTGGCCAAGGGAATAGGAACTTCATCATGAAATAAATAGTGGAGGTTTCAAGTTCGACTTTTATGGGCACAAAATGCTTGGGCATAATTGATTCTCGTGTTTGAGCTAATTTTGGTGATTAACGCTGTGTTTGGTTGGAAGATTTAAAGAGGGATTTGTTAGAAGATTTAGAGAGGGATTTGGAAAGAGAAAGGAAAAGAAAGTGTGAAATTAGGTGAAATATAGGTATATTATATTCACATTTCACTTACTTTTTTTTATTTCTCTTTCCAAATCTCCCAACCAAACGTAGTATTAAGGAGTTTTCAAAAAAAAAATCTGCATGCATGACTCAGTGGCTAAAGGCATGGGAACTATTCTATGCATAAATATTGGAGATCTCACGTTTGACTTGTTGGAAAAATGGTTTAATATAGGTATATTTTTTAGTCCAAATTTGAGTGGATCCCAAACGTCTTTTGGAGTGGGTCCGAAGAGATAAAGTGTTCCTTGCTGCGTGGCAAGTTACACGGTGAAGACGGAACGTCAAAACCATTTATGAGTGAATAGGAAATTGACGTCGTTTTCGGATCTAACATTAATTTTTTAGATAAAATTCATTTGAATTTTTTCAATAAAAAAATTATTGTAGGAATTTAATTTAATTTTAAATTCAAATTTTGGTTTCCTAAAAATTGTACATTTTCCTTTATTAATTAAACTATTCAAATAGTTTAATAATATTCCAAACAGTTTGAGAAACTGTTCCACTTTTGGCTTCTTAGATTAAACTATTCAAATAGTTTAATAAAAGGAAATATTTCAACAGTTTTAAACTTTGTCCAACGGATACTTTTTTAATTGTTTAAATAAAAGTGTTCATTGTGCAACGGTCCGAAACTGTTTGGATTCTAAACAGGTTGCATCTGTTCGGCAGTGTTTACACCTGTTCGGACAGATTTTTAGTCACCTTTTATACCTATATATAGATCCATTTCCTGCAGTCCAAGGGATCCGAAATTTAGTATGATATTCTATCTTTTGCTGTCCTAAATTCTGCACTTTTGCATTATTCTTCATATTAGTTTTAGAATACATTTCAAAGAGTTAAAACACAGGTTTGGTTCGCCGAACAAATTGTTTGGAGTACTATTACAATTTGTGAAAATCATTATATCCTGGAAGATAGACGCCATTCAACCGTAAGTAACATAGTGGGGCGAATCTGTCTTAAGGACAGAGTATTACACACTCGACTTGGTCTTTATTTTTAATTCGGTTCGAAAAATAAATTCAGTACGTTATTTATTTATTTTGTTTGATTTATTTCAATTTATTTTATTTACACAGAAGATTGTTCCAATATGACTATGGTCACAAACACTCAGACTTGATCGGTATGCGTTTTTGTAGGTAATTACGTATATTTAAAATTTGTTCATAAAGTTTTGCATTGCATGATAAAGTGGGACGGTTAAAACTCTTCGTCGTTAAAAAGAAAAAAAAAGTAAAGGTGTAGGAAGAAGACAAGCATTACAAAAATTGAGTTTCTAAAGAATGTGCTTGTTACATTTTACAACTCAATCTTTTTTTTTGAATTATTAAAAGAATTTTGAGCATAGCTAAGCAAACATTACAATAATTTGTACCCAAAAAAATGAAAATAAGTTAATTAGGTGCACAAAAATGATATGATCAATAAATTAGGTGGCATACTTAAATTTATGAAACTCATTAGATGCTTCATTGAGGTTCCGGAGATGAAAATTGTAAAGCTTTGTAGTGTATAAAAATCCTATTTGTAACTAAGACATTGAACTATTAACTTGCTAACATCTTACTTTGTGTGCAAAAAAGTATATTACAAAAAAAAAAAAACTTTTTGTAAGTAAGACACTATCGATGAACAGGATTGTGCCCACATGTTTCATCTGTATATTTTTGCTCTTCCCTTTTTCTTCGTTTACTCTAAACTTTTCTCAGAGAAAGAGGAAAAGGACTTTCCAAAAGCTTTTTATGATGGCCCATTTATGATTTAGAGATTTTTTTTAAAAAACAACGTATAAAAGTTTTAGAAATCAAATATTTTGATTTTTAAAAGTGAAAATTTTGTTGTAAAAGATATTTAGAGACCAATTTCTATTGTTATAAGGATAGTCGCTAAAAAATCGTCCCGAAAAGTCAAAAATAAGACTTTTAGCGACAAAATTTTGAAAATGTCACTAATAAATAAATTTTTAGGGATAAAATAATTTCGTCTCAAAATGATTTATTTTTTTAAACCAAAAATTTGATCCCAAAAGGATAATAATTCAGTACTAATGTCTAATTTTCGTTGTAAAAAATATAATAAAGGCATTTTTCGCAACAAAAATATTTGGTCCATAAAAAATAATTTTCTCCTTAAATTTTGATCTCTAAAACCCTAATTTTTTGTAGTGATTAGTTGTACTAACAAATGTTAGTGTTAATCACAACATTGCCTCCGTTTGGGAAGACGGTTTTTGGCTAAATTAGCCACTAGCATCCAAAAAAGGCTAATTTAGCCACTACCGTCCAAATGAGCTTCGCATGGAAATGTCGAACCCACGCAGGTTGAAATTACTAAACTGCCCCCTTCCACTCTGATACACATGTCTCACCGCCTCACCACACACACAAACACTCTAGGGCACAACACACGTTGAAGCGACAAAGGCAAATCGCCAACGGTGAAAGGTGAATAGCTGATGATAAGACTGGAAGCCATCTCGCGAGGCTTGCCAAAGCTGATCGCCACTATAGTACACATCATCGATGTTGCATCATACTCGTGGAGATCTGAACTGAGCCGAACGCCACCCAACTGCACATCTGCGGCGTCGAAGAAGAAATCACCCTCCCAAACTCCACCAACCATCAGGTAGTGGTTGGTTTTCTATATTACCATTGTTTTTTTTTGTGCGTAAATCCGTCTCCTTCAACCATCATCTTTGAAAGCCATTGTTATATGTTAGGTTAAAAAATTTTCTCCATTGTTTTTTTTTTTTTTTATGTTTATTTTGGCATGTGGGAAACCCACTGATCTGTCATGAATTAATGCAAAAACCTTCCTCTTTTTTTTTTTTTTTGTAAGCTACAAATTCTAATTTTCGACATATAACTTCAACAAATGTTTTGGTTGTATTGTGCTTAGGATCATGTTTTGTTTTGTTTTTTGTTTTTTGTTTTTTGTTTTTTTTTTTGAAACTGAAGATCTTATATCTCTTTTGTTCGAATGGCCAATTTTTGCATGTTCAGGTTCTGTAAATTATGTATTTTTTGGTTAAATTTTTGTTTCGATTTTTTTTTTTTTTTGGGTAGTGAAATTGGTATAATTTCTGTTTCTATGTTGCGAAATTGATGAAGGAACAACATTGAACATGAATGAATTTTTTTGGGATTGAAAAATTAAATCTGTCAACATTAAGGAGCAACACTAAAACAAGAATGAATTTTTTGCCAAAATTCATTTTTTTTGGGATTGTAAGTGACACCATAAATTAATTTTATTTTTGCCAACATGAATTAATATTTTTTTTTTGGCCTTCGGAATTGTTTTTGTTCGTTGCAAACATGAATTAAATTTTTTTTTTTTTTAGCCTTGTGAATTGTTTCTGATTTATGCCAACATGAATTCAAATTTTTTTGTAATTGAGGTTCTGTTTCTGTTTGTTGCCAACATGAATTAAATTAAATCTTTCTAGCATTTTATTCTGCTACTTTTTATTTTTTTAAAAAAAATTTCACCATGTCCCGAATTTTTTTTTTTTTACCATGGCAATCTGACTTTTTTGTTAACCCTTGTGAATTTCCCTTTTTGTATTGTGCTTCTGTTTCTGTAATGTTTTTTTTTTTGCACCACGTCACAAAATTCAATTAATTCACCGTGGCCTTCTGAATTGTTTGTAACTGAGGTTCTGATAACCCTTTCACAAAGTCTGATAATGTTTGTGCAACTGAGGCTCTCATGTTTTTGTTTTATTTATTTTTCTGAACTGCTCGAATTCTTTGTTCTATCTTGATGAAACGATGACAACACAGAAGCATATCAGAAGTTAGATGTGAATTTGAATTTTTATTTGGGATTTATAAATTAACCCTTTGAACATGAATGAACAACACTTACCATGAATTAATTGTGTGGCCAAAATTATTATTTTTTTTGGATTGTAAGGAACAACATGAATGAATTTTATTTTTTGCCAACATGAATTAAATGTTTTTTTCCCTCTGTCTCTGCTCCATGGCCTTTTCAATGTTCACTTTTTCTTCTGGTGAAATGTGTATTTTTATCTATTAATACAGTCATGGTTTGGATTTGGGTTTTTACATTGCAAATGTTGGGTTAGGGTTTTTGTTACATATGTCTCTTGGAACTTTTGGATTATGTTATTTGTGACTCTGCTCCATGGAAATGTTGGGTTAGCTTTTCGATTGGCGAATTATTTATTTATTTATCTCTTCACTGAAACTGTCGTGGTTTCAATATGGGTTTTAAATTATGTGCAATTTATGTTTATGACATACAAATTTTAGGAGCCCTCAATTAACAGGACAAATTTTAGTGCAAGCGGAACAGTACACCTATGATATAACACATGGAATTTAGTTTCTAAAATAGAGAAATTAAAATATTAATTTGGTTATTTGTATCTTTCTTTAGAAATAGATCGAATCCAATCAGTTGTACATTAAGTGAAAAATGGAAATAGAGATGAATTCCAGCTAAGATTTATGTTATTCGTGTTTTATAGGAAAATGCTCAAATTTCACATAACGGAGAAATTTTTAATTGAAAACGTACATTTTCCCTGTTGTAAAACCCTATTTCCAAATAAAAAATGAGGACATTCCTCAATTTTTAACAATCTGACACTTTCCTGAACTATTAATAATGTACCACCTACATGTTAATCTTTTGCCCGGTCAGCAAACATAGCATGGCTTCATTTACCTTTACTGCAACTTCCAGTACATGGCCATGTTGAATGTGTGCCTGCGGCTATGGCCAATGTATTGTTAAGATATCCAGGTCGACCAAAAATGCAGGGCGTCCCTACTTTGCATGTCCCCGTCCTATGGTGAGTGCCCAATTTATTAACGGTCATAACTGCATTTGATTATCAACCAATTGACTAATAGTTTCGTCATTTTCACTCATCAACCCTGTGTCAGTTGGATTGGTTGGTGTGAAGAACCTAGGCGACAGAGCACGAACTATGTGTCATCCAAAAATGACATTGTCATTCAATTGCGAGATGATGTCATACAACTTTAACAGTCATTGCGTCTCCTTAAAACCATTGTCTACGTACTATGCATTGTCATTGTCATTTTGTTGTTACATATGTAAGGAATATTGTAGGAGGTCGTAGAGATGTTGCCTGTTATGTAAATAAGTTTGACTTATGTTGTATGACTAGTTTGGCGTAGACATTAATGACTAGTCTTATGTATCGTTTCACTTTCGATGTTTAAATTCGTTTTGCATGAATGTTATGTGTGTATTGCTATGTTAATTAATGTGCAATGGTTATATAATGTCCAACGTAGCATCCAGTTATTGTTTTTGATGTGCAATCGGTATACACTGTTCATGTGGCAACCATTTCAAATTACTGTGCTATGGTCTTAGATGTATGTCTGTAACAAGTAACGTTGGTGATGATAATTATTTTCATCCATAAATTAGTTTCCTTTGCTGCATGGTTAGTGCAAATGGCTTCGATATGTACTTCACCTCGTACGCAATCAAAAAACAAAGGCATTTGTCCAGAGAAATCAAGCAGTGTAGAAGAGACACATAAGCAGTTCAACCACAAGGCATCGTGGGATAGTGACTTAATCCGAATTTTCCTTCAACTTATTGCCGATGAGATTACAAAAGGAAATCGGCCATTCCTAGTCCTAAAACAAGCTGGGTACAAGTTGTTGGCATGGAAATTCGAGAAAAAAATAGGAAGAAAACATGGCCTGAAACAGTTGAAGAATAAATACTGGCTCTGAAGAAAGAGTGGAATGCTTGGAGGAAGTTGATGGATTCCAGTAGAGGGGTGTTAGAGATTGGCTTTGACAGTGAAACTGGTACGTTTCAGGCGTCGGATGAGTGGTGAGACAAGATGGAATCGGTAAGTACAATGCAATTTGCTTATGTTTTTTTTGTTACATTTTTTCCTATTAGCCATAAATTTTCACGTTTTTGGTGTTAGTAAAAATTTCCCATATTGTATGTAACATTTTATTTTTTTGCACTGTCCATTTTTGTAGACAAACAAGGTGTGTGCCAAGTTCAGGAAAAAAAACATTGGAATATCGAGAGTTGATAGAGATGGTATTTATAAGGGCAACAACTACTGGTAAGTACCATTGGACCCCAGGAGAGAAAATTGCTGAAACGGCCGACATCTTATCCGATTCTGTGGACAGTCTTAGAGCCCAGCCATTTGTTGATCCAATACCTGCACGAGTAGAGGACGCCGATTCAGATTCTTCAATCAAACCTATTCCGACTGGTAACGAGTAAAGGAAACGGACTCCGTCAACAAGCTATGGAAAGTCAAAGAAGGCCACAAGTGGGGCGTCAATTATTGCAGAAAGCTTGAACAATCTTACAAATGTGATTCGTACCTAGAATCAGCAAGTTATGGTCAAGCACCTCACAGGTAACGAATCACTGTATATAATTTTGGAGTGTATACATCGGCTGAGGAACATTTCTACCCTTCTCGGTACACCGCTATTCTATTTTGCCTCGACATTGATGGATAACGCAGATTACCAGAGGTGATGATGTGCTAACTATAGACACCCCATTTTTGACCGACCTTAAAACTCAGACATCATCAATTGAGCGCTCGGTGATTGCGCATGTTGTACTCGTTTCGAGGTTTCGGAGTTTTTGGCTGAGAGCCTTGCCTCCAAGCCTCTAAACTCTTTGTGCTTTGGCTCAATTTGTAGACCGAACCTTGTTTTCTCTCCCCTGGAAGGAGAAGGAGGTCTGTGGACCACCTTCTTGTGGTCGTAGACCACTTTTCCTACTTAGAGACTAGTTTTTGATTTTCGGAGCCTTCGGCTGCGCGCCTTGACTCAGGATCGCTTAACGTTCTCCGTTTGACGTGGTTTTTGAACCATACCTTGTTGCCTTTTCCTAGAGGGACACTGTGGTCCGGGAGACCACTTTTGTGGTCATAGACCACTTTTGATGCCCGTAGACTAGTTTTTGAGTCTCCCGGCCGCGCGCCTTGACTCCCGAACTTTCGTCTTGCATCATTTTTGGTTTTTTTTTTGTACAAACCTTATTTTCCTTGTTTAGAATGTGGTACAAGGGTGGGAGACCAGTTCTTTCCCTTGGAGACCACTTTTCTTCCCGCCAGCCAGTTTTTTGGTCGGCCACCACACCACTGCATTACTTTTATGCTGTAGACCCTCTCCCACCATGGCCGACTATTTTTTATCTTGGGAGACCACTTGTGGTGGTCGGCCGACCACTTCAAGTGGTCGGCTGCTTTTCATCACATTTTTGGAGATATTTTCATCTAGCTGTCACAACTGGAAGGCACTAAAACCATCCTCCATACACGTGTATGGAGGGATGGCCTTGGACCCTAAGCTTGTCCAACAAGCTTACACTTTTGTTCTCTATAAGAGAGAACCTCTTCCTCCCTCCTCAAGGTTCAAAAAAATTGTGCTTGAGAGATATACATACACCTTTGTATCTATCTTGCTTTTGTTCTTCATTTTTGTGTTCAAAAGTGCATATTCTTCATATTAT
Organism: Camellia lanceoleosa; assembly: GCA_025200525.1. Taxonomy (NCBI): domain Eukaryota; kingdom Viridiplantae; phylum Streptophyta; class Magnoliopsida; order Ericales; family Theaceae; genus Camellia; species Camellia lanceoleosa. The sequence continues at coordinate 28,741,528 of CM045769.1, read as the reverse complement.
TGCACACAAACACACACTCAAACACCATACTCTTGAAGCTGAGGTCCCTTGAAGTTGTTTTTGAAGTTTTTGGTTTGGTTTAAGCTCAAAAAAGCTGCTGGAGTTGTGATTTTGAAGGTGTTCTTCAAGGGTGAGTCAACTAGCCTTTAAACCCTTGTTTTGGCTTAAGCTTTTGGACCTACTTGCATGCTAATTTAAGCTTAACTTTCTACTAAAAAAAGTTTTGATTTTACATGCTTAACATGTTTGTTTAAGGTCACTTTTGTATTGGGGGTGGTCTACCCCCTCTTGTGCCTTGTTAGGCCTTGTTTTGAACCTTCTTTTTAAGCTATTGGGATCACCTTGTTTTGGACTTCTCACCAGAAATGGTGTTTTGAGGTCCCAAATAGGAGAGGGTCATCCCCTCTCCTTGTGTCTTGTATACTTGCCATATATGCCTCATGCTTGAGCATGTTTGTTAAGCTTATGTTGGCCATGTCTTGGCATATTTTTGGGGTTATTGCAGCATGTCATACCTCTGTTAAGGTTTGGTTTGGTTGGCCCTTGCATGCTCCATGCACTTGTAGTGCAATTTCATGAATTTGCCTAACATGCATCATGTGTTTAGACCATCATTCTAGCATGTTTTGGCTTAACTCTAAAAAGTTTTTGTCCATGTTTTAGCATGCTTAAGCTTTGATTTGTGTTGTTTTGGTCATGCTTGTCATGCTTTGTATAGCTATAGTGCATTCTAGCTTGTTAGCTTTGTGTACCAAGTCCACTAGCATGCATTACTTGGACTATTTTCATGATTTGGCATCATTTGAAATATGATTTTAGTACATGTAGTATGGTCATACACTTGCATTTGTCACTCATTCAATACGTTGGAGGGTTTGCCCTTTATGCCTTAAACATGAACCATTGTGTATGCCTTCATGCCTAAGCTTGCGAGCTATCATTTAAATGTGTTTTGGGGTTATTTTGCCATGATATAACTCTGATTTTTGTTGGCAAAGCCATCTCATACTTGGTCTTGTTAGGTATAGTGTAATCCTCCCTTTTGGCCTTGCATATTCCATGCCTTATGCCCTTTACGCTAGCTTATTTTTGCTTCCTTCCATGCATGTTTTAGTATCATTTTGACATGTTCTAGGACTATTTTGGGTTGCTTTTGCCATATGCTTCATGTTTTGCATAGTTGTAGTACAAATGCCTATGCTAACTTTAAGCTTTAAGCACTATAGCATGCTTTATTTGTGTCATTTACATGATTTGGCATCATATACCATGACATTTCAGAGCATGTAGCATTGCCATGTTCCCACTTCATTCACCCTTTGAGTGCCTCTAAGGGTTATGCATTGTTGCCTTGTTTATGGCTTAGTGTGTATGCCATCTTGCCTAGGTCTTTAAGTCCCCACCTCAGCACATTTTGGTCTTTGTTTTGACCTACTTGAGCTCTGTCCATGATTGGTTCAATGATTTGTGCCATGTATTACATGCCCCCTTGTGTAGTCTATTTAATGGCTTTGTGCCTTAAGCCCTCTTGCATGCTTTACTTGTGTTGTTTGAATGATTTGGCATCATTTCACACTTGATTTCAGAGCCTTTAGTGTTGTCACACTTCCATGTTTATCACTTCTGATCACCTTTGAGAGTTATGCTCTTATGCCTAGTCAATGGGCTATTGTATGTGCATGTTTTGTCTTGATCTTCATGCCTTAGTTTCATCATTATGGCCGCTGTTTTGGGCACGGCTGAGGTCTATCCATATTTGGTTTAAGTCCGTTGAGCATTGTGTATGCTATGTTATTTGTATTGTGTATGCCATATTGTTGTATACATGCTCATGTTATTTGCATGCTTGTGTTGCATTGCATTATGACTAGCATATTTGTCCCTTGCATGTTGTTTGCATGTTTGTCCCTTGCATGTTGCTTGCATGCCTGTTTTATTGTATTGCATGTTTGAGTTGCATTGCATGTTTGCATGCTTGACGTTTCATTGCATTGTGTATGCCATGTTATTTGTTGCATTTTGTTTGGAATAGGTGTTAGTCCAAACACGAGAAGTGAGAGACGTTTCATACTTGAAGTGATGAAATGTGCCTCAATTTTCGGTCGTCGACGCTCTTGATCATACCTGATAGAGTTCTAGGCTTTATGTGTTTATTTGTGCATTAATTTTACATTGAATTGTGCAATTTGGCTTCTCGGCCATCATGCATCGAGATGCGTGATTGGTGGCCCGAGGGTCGAGAACCACACTCCCTTGAGCTTATGAAATGATAGGGAGGGTGGTTGTGCACACATATCTTGAAAATACATTGTCATGCCCTTTCTTGCTCTCTGTTGCGGCAAACTAGAAAAGTGCAGCAACAACTGGTCGGCCAGCCAGAAAAACTAACTGGCCGACCACTTTTTCTGGTATGCAGCAAAGATAAGTGGTCGGCCAGTGGCTGGTAACACCCCTAGGTGGTCGGTAGCCCTCCCACAGGTCCCTAAGGTGAGTTAGAAGCTTTCTGGAGCTTGGTACAAAGTTCTGAGGACAGTCGCAAACAGAGGCAAGTTTGGGCATCGCGACGGATTTCCGAACAAGGCGACCGAGCATGCATATACTTCCCGCCTTGAGGCTCCTGATTTATCGCTTTACTTAGCTGATTTGATTAGCTAGTTAGCTATTTGGTTTGTACTTAATTAGTTAATGCGTTTAACTATTCAATTTGTGTTGTAATAGCTTAATTAGTTAGCTTGTTAGTTAGCTAGTTTTATGATGTAATAATTAGTTTAATTAGCTTAGATTAGCTAGTTAGCTTCTTATTCGGACCCTCCGTCTAGAGGGCCAACTGTTGTAATAAGCGTGCGTGTGTGTGATGCATGTCTTCCAACCCCCATTTCTTTCTCCCTTTTACTTAACCACTTACGATGGTTAGTTTTAGGGCATATTTCGATTAGCATACTTATGCTTCGCATGCGTACATCTATTCATCTGTTTTGTATGCACCGGGCTCGGCGCATCATACTAACTGCATTGTATTTCAATTCCAAATTGAATACACGTATCGAATTGTCGTACTCATATGCCATTCTAGAATAGCCGAATCTATTTTAGCTGTATTTTTGCATGTGTTGCATTAGCCATCTTAACATGAACTAGGATCATGCATGATTTCTAACTAGTTCTTTGTTTTGGCTCGGAATACACTATGAGTGTTTACGCTTTAGCATACTGCATGAGATGTGCATGTTGCCATGTTAGCATGCTTGCTATGAGGCTAACTGCTTAAGTGATTAACTGTTTGAATGCCTGTGGATGAAGGTTGGATTACTTGAATTGGAACAATTCATCAAAACTGTGAGTTTTAAACCCACTTGAGGGTGGCAAAATCTAAGACTTAGCCTACTTGCGAGTAGCAAACTTCAAATCATTTTCAAACAAACGAACATGCAATGTTTTGTTCCAACTTAGGCGATCTAGTCTATACTTGTATGCTGTGCGCATCACATAGTAATTCTAGGTTAATAACCGGAATAAGAGCACATGTGTTTTCAAAAACAAAATATCATGTTAGTAAAGGCCGATTTTTGATCGGGCGAGCGGGGGTGCTCATTGGATGACCTTCCCCTCTCGTACCCAAGTTCCCAAGCCGAGGCAACTTTGGTGATGACGGACACGTGGCCTTAGGCACGAGTTAGGGTTTGCTAAATTTCTTCAAAATAAAATATTTAGGTGGCAACTCTGTATCTAGCAAAGCAGTCAATGTTTGGCACTTCTTTATATAAATTAGTTTTCCAAAACGATTTGCCGGATTTGGACTCTTTGATGATTTATCGGTCTCACATCACACTTTGTGAGATTAGATTCAGAACCGTGACACGAGTCCAAACTGTAGTAGCTAAAGAACAAAACGAATTCGCGCCCTCACACGCGGAGCCGGGAGTTCTCCGGGGCGGTCTACACCAGCCTGATGACAACCACATTGTCAGCTAGTTAACACAGAAGCAAATGCAGTGTAGCGCTGCGGTGCCATTTGCGAACCTGTTCGGGGCTCGCCGAATTTGATATAGCGGTGTCCTACTGAAGATGCGTTCCCATAATCTTTGTTTAAAAAAATTTTACTTGCATTTGTGTTGGACTTGTAATAAACAAGATATTTGTGCATGTTTTTTTCATTTTTTTCCCCCGGGTTTGGTGCAAAAATATTTGCATGTTTGTGCCCGTTTTTCGACGCTTACGTAGGATGTTTGTGTGTTTTTCAGCTGGAACAGGATGGTTGTGTTTTTTTTTTTGATGGGCATTACATGCATACCGGCGGCCTACCGTGTGTTGGTTGTTTATGGATTTATTTCTTTGTTTATTATTATGTTATTTTCCGTTGATATGGTTGTCCTGGTAATGCAATGTTTCGTTTTACTGGTTTGTGTATTACTACTTACCACCAGGTTCACTGTTTGTTTATTTGAAAAATTTTACATGCAATTGTACGTTACTGTTATGCATTATATATTCCATGGTGATGTAATAGTGGTAACAATGTTTTCAATATATAATTACAAGGTTTAATTTCCTTAAACCCACTGCATCACGTGTAAACTGATTCAAACCATCCCACTGCTGTAGGCTATACTTGAATCAACGTGATGAATCCGGGGGACAAAACCAACAATCAAGATTTAAGGGAAATGCTTAACCAAATGGCTATACAGCTGCAACAGCAAAACGATTGGACAATTGTAGAAGCATGTCGGTATGTGCAAGAGAGGTACGGAAAATACATGTCTAAAACGCTATGTCACACTTCAATTTTGACGGGGCATGCATGTATAATCAAAGTATATGCGGGCCATTTGGGTCAATTTGAGGAAAATGTGAGCATGCCGAAGGAAGTATTTGCAGCTTTGTGTCACACATTAGTAACTGATTTTGGGTTACAAGTACCGCAACATCCATATGGCATAGCTGTTGAAGAAAGCGTTACAAAGTTTATTCACATATTGCAAGGGTCGCAAAATCGGCAAATTCAAGAATGGTTCTACCATTCGGGGAAGACTGTACCCCGACACGTGCATAATGTATTAACGGCGATGAAAGAGTTCACTGTTGTACATTGCAGGCCCACATATAGTTAGCATCATATACATCCATACGTGTGGTCTAAACGGAAATACTTACCGTTCAAGGTACTAGTTAAAAACCTCACTTAGTACATTTTATTGGACGTGACATATGAAAACTAATGATTACATGTACCCTTAGGAGTCACTTAACCAATTGGGTTGTTTGCAGGAATGTATCAAAGCCATAGAAGGAATAC